>JBBYHK010000009.1:5197430-5223503 GCA_038382065.1 Adansonia grandidieri
TACTAGTCAGATCTAAAAAAGCCATGAAAATATTCTTTTATAATTTTTTTTCTTTTCGCAAATATTTTGGTTTTGGAAGTTGGAAAATCATTTTCACAGTAAATTTCCGATATGAGGTATCAAAATCGTCAACTCACTAATATTTTATATTTATTTAAAATTATGATTGAATTAATATCACAAGTCATTTAATGTTAACGCTGTTACAGAATTTGGTCAATTTACTTAAAAATAAAAATAAAATTAGAGATATTAATATTTTAATTTTTTTAAACATAAATATTTAAAATAAAAATTACCCATTTTTAAAAGATTTATCTGTTTGCACTCATTTAGCCTTCTATTCTTCTTAAAAATAATCATATTTTTAATGAAAAATCTTCTATTTTATTTTTAAAATATATTTTAAAAAATTAATTTTTTACCTGCATTATAGACGTGCCAAATCTAGTAATATATAAGATATTAAGAAAAAAATTATAGTACTTACTAATTAAAAAAAAAAAAAACAAAAAGGGATATCAAATTAGATTAACAACCACGAAAACAAAATATGAAAAAGTCTAAAATATATTGGCAAATGAGATTTTGGCCTTCTTAAAAAAAAATAAAAAGAAAAGAAAGCTGATACACATTACAAACAAGTCATATTATATGTACATATAATCATAATAATGATTCAATAAAAACATTGTTACATCTCACGATCAATATAACAGAGATTAGAAAACAAAATAAAAAAAAACATTTTGATTTTTAAAAATCGAATAGCTTTTATAATTGAATTGACTTGAACCAAATCTCATTAGCTAGGATCGATTAGGTCTGAAGATTTTTAAAATTAAAAAATAATTTTTATAGTATTTTAAGTTTTTTATTAATTAAAAATAAAATATATATATTTTATATTATAAAATAAAAATTAATTCAATTTAAATAATTATTATTTTTTTAATTTTTAAACCAAAAATTAAATTAATCTAAATTTATTTAATTATTATACAAAATAAAACTACGAATCGAATTGATTTTCGACTTTTACATTTTTTTTCCCCTCCATCTTATAGGCAAAATCATGCAAGGTACTCAATAGGGGTAAATTAGTACCCTAGATTAAGGCTTCGCGCGATGCCTGCTTCATATATGCTGGTTAAGCTTTTAATTATTATCCAAACAAAATTTTGCTCCTTGTGATTGATGGCCAATTTCTGAACCCACACTGCTAGGCTTTGCCTTAGCCCACAAAAATTCAAATTGAATCCAAACAACAAAGGGTTGGTGGCACAGGTGGAGAGATGAAGCCCCCCGATCACTCATCTGACTCAATCATATCGGTTGCTGAACTGAAATATCTAACCGGTCCTTTCGACCCTCGGCTTTGATCTTTACACCAGACCAACCCTCAAAAACTACACGTAAACTTCTCACGTTAACTATGCTTCTTTGGTTTGACTCATCATTTCCCGAAAACATGGCATTAGATATATTCATTTATTATTCATTATTTTTATACGTTTGGCAGATTATTATATAAGATATCATTCTTTAAATATATAAAAAATATTTAAAAAATCAAATATATTTACATTAGATATATATTATATCTATATCAAACATGTTCTTGAATCCATCCTTGTAAAAACAACTTTTAATTTCATTATCCATAATATCATCCTTTAAATTGATTGTTAAGCTCCAATCGTTGCTTGCAGTAGCATATTTACATGCATGAGAAAATTCAGATTATCATAATTGTACAGATGCTTCAAGCTTCATCTAAACCACCGAAATATAGCCATGGGGATATATGTTAGAATTGGTGAGCTGAAACCTACCCAAAACTTTGTCCCAACCTTCACCTAACATTTGCGGTCATTATTCTTTCCCCCAAAAACCGGCTCATTGGAGTGTGCAGCGCCTACTGACTTCCTGTTTCCTTTCCGATACGAGATTGATACACCTTATTTACCCCTTGAACACTTGGCATGACACATCCATACACCTACAGACCCCCTCAAGAGAAGAATCTAAATGAGGTCAGTTTCACTTTCATTTAGGTCTGGATAGGCCGGTTGGTGAAAAGGGTCCCCAACACTTATCTTGTGTTGAAGTTAACAGTGGAAAACTGAGGCATTAACAATGGAAAAAGTAGTGCTAAAATAACATCAAATGAAAGTGTTATAAGCACTCGTTAACTGAACTCAGAGAAATATTTTACTTGTAGTGATTATGTCCATCCATTGGCATATTTCTATTGGTTAGTCCACGTTGGTAGATTAATGTAGTTTCAACAAAGATTAACTTTGAAACTAAAAAAATGATTAACTTAATCATTTATAAACAATCTAGTCAAAGAATGTTCATGTTTTTGCCCTTTTTTTCTTTACTTGAGAAAGTAAAAAGAACAATTAAATACAAAATTAGCCCCTTCATTATAGTAGTTATTTTCATTTCAATTTACTTTTTAGAGAATTAAAACTCTCACTTATGTACTCCTACTTTAAATTTATCAAATAAGTTAATACTTTAGACTATCACCATTAATTAAATGAGTGACATGATAAGAATATCAAATGAAATTATGACACTAATAAAATGTCAGTTCATAGCACGCAAATAATATCATGTCATCATTAAAAAAATTCAAATTTTTAAAAAATAAAAATATTGAAAATATTTATATATTTTTTAAATTTTATATTAAAAAATCAAAAACTAATATGATTCCTTTGAATTAAGGGTGTCCGTAGATCAGAACGGATTACAACTCAAAAAAAATTTTAAAATCTATACCTAAACCTATTTTCAATCAGGCCCGTGAGCTTAAATTACTGTTTATAATTATTAAAAAATTATTTTTATAATTAATATTTATATATTTTATAATTAAATTTAAAATTATATATTATTTTAATAAAAGATATTATTTTAGATCGGGCTGACGAACCCAAAACATAAAAAGCAAGGCCCGCTGCAATGGACAGCTCTACTTTGGATGCGTGGAAGTGCCTCTTGTTACGCTGTAATTGCCTTTTGCATTTGAATTTTCAAATATTCAATTATAAAACGAAAGTAATGTATAAATTAAAACATATTTTCAGGTTTTGTTTAGGTTTAATTTTTGAATAATTATTTAGTATATTAGTAATAAAATTTTTTTTAACTCTACAAACGAAGTTAAAATACTATCATATATCTTAAATGAATATTTAAAAAAATAAAAACTAAATATATAAGAATTTGACAGTATTTTAACTGCGCTTATGGAGTAAAAAATACTCAACTTTCAGTTTATCATATGATTATCGTTAATTTTTTAAAGATTTTAGGGTCACATTTTTTATGAATAATTATTTGATACACTGCTAATAAAGTTTTTTAACTTTACAAACGAAGTTAAATCATAGCCATATGTCTTTAATATATATTTAAAAAAATAAAAACTCATAACAGTATTTTAACTTCGCTAGGGAAATTAAAAAAATTTATTGTTAATATATCATATAATAATTCTTTTTTCTTTTTTATATAGATTTAATATATTCAAAATTTTGCTTTTAAATTTCAATATATTTTCACAAAAAATGAACCTTGGTTAACAAGAAAACAGTACCTTTCTCCTTATCAAACGAACTAATCCTTCTGATTGGTTTCTTTTATTATTATTTTTTATTTCTTAAACCTTCAAAGGCAACATATATATATATATATATATTTATACACACGCACGCGCACACGTACATGCTCCTACGTTAAGTCATTATTGATAATAACAAATAACGTCAAAATGAAAAAGAAAAAAAATTAATTATAGTCAACGTTATACTTTCAAAAGAATTCTCATAGAAATTTAAATTAACAGCACTGCTTGGTCTAAATAAATAGATTGTAATGTAGATAAATAGTGATAATTATTCTGCATTTAAGGAAAAAAAATTAATGAGTGTTACTGTTTATATAGACACAATTAATTAGATTAATTAATAGATTTATGTTTGATGCACTATCAGTGTAATGAATCTAGTGATGCCTCCTTTTAAAAAATATAGTTATTTATATTTAGATTTAAGGTTTTTTTTTTAATTTTATATTTATGTACTGATAAGATGTCATTGTTTGGTTCACTAATATTATATAAGATTATATAATGACAATGTATAGGATTATACAATGACAGCATATCAAATATAAACATTTATTTAATTATAGTTATAATTTTTTATTTCATACATTATTTTCATTGAATTTAATAAAAATATATTAATTATACTTTCTTTTCTTTAAGTATCACCTTAATCAATGTCATTAAGCATGAATTGTATTGTTAATACTTTTTATGTATTATATTTATTTATAGGAAGATTCAGGAGAAGATATTGTTGTGGAAATATATATACTTCAATTACTTTTTTGCAGTCCTAAATATTGCATAAATTTGGTAATTTTGGTTATGATAAAAAATATGATACGTTTTATAAACAATGTAATATACATAACATGAAACATTTAAACACTATAGATACCCATTTTGTCCGGGCCAATTTCTAGTATTTCGAGACTTAACTAAAAGATAATAGAATAAAAAAATAAAAATAAAAAAATAAAGATAACTACCAGGTGCCGTGTCGTCAAGCACTATTAGGCGACACAGTGGCAAATGGAAAATTTTTCTGGGAAAAGTTTAAAATTCTTAGGGATTATATTAAAAATGTAAAAAAAAAAAAAAAAAAAAGCATCAAAGATCACTATTTGAGATGTCATCAAGGTTATTTGAGCAAAAATGATTAGTCATCCATCATTCCTAGCTATGGTAAGGCGTCTAGGGAGCCAAAAATGCATAAAATCCACATTTACATCATTGAATATCGATACATGATTTTTAGGTATTGATACAAGGCCATCACATCATCAAAATGAAAAACTTACTGTTTATATTGATACAAAAAAAAAAAAAAGAATGCATCCATACATGAGTCAATGTATCGATGCATGAGCCAATTATATTGATACAAGGTTATGTCATAACTAAAATTCGATTTTTAGCCAAAATGTATTGATACACAAGTGATTATATCGATACATTCTGGAAATGTATCGATACATCCTGGTTTTTTGCCCAGATGGATCAATACATTACAATATGCAATGTATCGATCCCATGTATTTTGCTTGATTCGTGTCATTTTCACCCCTTAACACCATGACATTGAAACACGAATTTGGTCATAACTTTGGCACCAAAAATCATCCAAATTCATATCAAGCCTCAACATTAAACTTGTGATTGGATCAATTATAATTTTTTAGGCTAAAAAAGCCATGACTAGGGATATTCATGACTCAATTCAATTTGTTAGAAAGCAACCTTAGATGTTTTCATGGCTCAACTGCATAAAATGGCTTTGATCCATTTTTTTGCTAAGGAAGCCATTGAATTTGAATGGCAACTGAGCATAATACCTTGTCTACATTTGAGATACATGCACCGAAACCTTAAAATGTTCTTACTTTTTGCAATTGTCTTCACTATTCACATGGCCATATAAAACAACATTCTCAGCAGACTTCAAAGAGATTCACACACACTTTAAACACATTTGTTAACCAAAAAAACTACAACACTTCTCATTTTCGTAGCTCAACATACCACCCCAAAGAAACACCTCCAAAACATTATTTTAAGCCATTTTTGCATTTTTTTTTTCTTGTTATCTCATAGCAAGTAAGGAAAAGCTTCAAAAACAACATCTTTGCTTGGAAAACTTCATCTTTCAGGAGGAAAAGCTATTGGAACTCTTGTTAGTATTTTTTTTTCAGCTTGTTTCTTTATTTTGTTGCCACTTTCATGATTTTCACTATGCTAGTGACCCTTTGTAGATTCCATGCATTTTCCTTGATGCCTTGTCATGCATTCATACTTAAAATCATGTTTTTATGTTATCATGAAATTTTCACCCATGTTCATGTCATGGAAACATCATCTATGTTCATATCATGTTCTATGCCTCCATAAACTTATGTTAGTATGCTTATGCATTTTCCCTACCTAAAAAAAAAAAAAAAAATCATGTTTTTATGCTATCATTAAATTTCCATCTTTTGTTATTTCATGAAAGCATTCTCTTTCATGTTCATATCATGTTTGATGCCTTTATAAGCACATTTTAAAATGTTTATGCATTTTTCCTACCTAAAAATCATGTCTTTATACTGTCATTAAATTTCCAACCCATGTTCAAGTCATGAAAACATCATCTTTTATATTCATATCATGTTTTATGCCTTCATAAACTTATGTTGGTATGCTTATGCTTTTTTCTTACCTAAAAAAATTATGGTTTTATGCTATCATGAAATTTCCATCTTTTGTTCATGTCATGAAAGCATTATCTTTCATGCTTATATGATGTTTTATGTCTCTATTAGCACATTTTAACACGTTCACACATTTAGCCTAAAAATCATGTTTTTATGCTGTTTCCAGCACATATTCATGTCATGAAAATATTTTCCTCTATATTTATGCCATGTTTCATGTCTTCATAAATATATCTTAGTATCTCTATGCATCTTCTTGATCATTTCTTTGCATTTCGTCATCTCCTTTATTCCAAAATGTCATCTTTATTTGTTTAACCATGTTTTCTATGTTTGCTCGTCATAAACATAATATTTAGTTCATCACATGCTTGTTGTTGCTTGACAAAAATCTATTTTCCTCAGGTTAAGGCCATGTTAACCACAATAAATAAGGACTAAATGGACTTAAGGTTTTTATTCATTAGTCTTCCAATCTTGGGGAAAAATCAAGTTTTTCATGTTGGGATTCAAAGGTTATTGAGGCCAAATGTTATGTTTTCAAAAACAACTTTTATTATTCCAAGTTGTTTATGCTTTGCTCTTTTACCTAGAGTCCTTGTATTTGCAACATGGTCAATAGGTTATTTCATTATCTGAAGCTACTCCAGGATTATGTAAATGAGCTTTAGAAGCTGATGTCACTTGTTCCTTTCTACCATGGATGTTGGGATGTCCATGGCCTAAGTTTAGTCCTAAGAAACCTGAAGAAACCGAAAATCCCTTATTTTTTCCCAAATAACATTGTAGTAATGACTTGAAAAACCATTTTTCTAAAATTTTTTAATTTTTTTCTTTGAAAGGACATCAAATTATTTTTCCAACGGCATCTTGTTTGCCCCAGGACCATTCCAGATAAAGGAGTTACAATTTTTTTGAGTTAAAGCTAGGTCAAACCCTTAGAGTCAACAATTTGCATTCTATATGGGCCACTTCAACCCATTAGATGATTTCTTTGAATTTTTAAAATATTTTTTCTAAAAAGTTCATGAAATTTTCTTTTAAATAAAGGTATCATTTGTGATTTAGCGATTCAGTATAAGTTGGGAATGATTTTTCAAAGTTCACTACACTATTTCCCCTATGCGTACTGTAAGCATCACTTAGACTCAACTTCAAAAATTATTTTCACTTGGAAAGTAATTTTCTAAGATTTTTAGAATATTTTTATATTAACCCTTATCGAGTTTGCTTTCCAGTGGTGCCTTAACCGACACTTAGAACCTCCGAATTTGCCCGCAATAAAATCAAACAAAGGGATAATGCTATGTTCTCCCTTGTTTTCAATATTGGTCGTGATTAGTTGATTTTCTCCTAACCCCACTCTGAGGCATTCAGATGCCTCCATGTAATCCCAATCCACCTCATCGAGTAAAAAAAAAATTCATCAACCCTCATATGCTCAAACCAAGGCACAATCAATCATTATTTTATCACCTCTATTTTATCAATTTCTTTTAACTTAAAAATCACTTATTTTGTCAAGAATTATTAAAATGTCACATTGCAAAAAATTTACCGAACTTTTATCAATTTAAGTCTTTTAAGCTTATCTATCCAAAAATCATCAAAGTTTTCATCTATGGGGATACTCCAACCTCGTTTTTCAAAATTTGTTAAAAAAATTAAATTTTCTCTCCCCCAAACCTCCCTGGACTTTTGCAAAATTTAAACCCTATTTTTACGCCTCAATTAATCAATGAATCCAAACGCATCTCAAAATTGTCGACTTGGTTATTTTTAGATAACCGATGTTAATTATGAGACACATTCCAATCGCCCCTTCCTTTCCCCTTTTGTTGTTTTGTGTGATTTATTTTATGTGATTATCTCATGTTATCGTTTTACTAACATGTTTTCTTTGTGATGGTCACCTTGCATTTAATAATTTTGAAATTTGTTTTCAAAAAATCATGAACACTATATTTAATGTCATTCGTGTTGGCATCTCTCTAATACTTGACATGAAATATTCAATTTTCAAAATTAAATATGAAGATTATTTTTAATCAAAAATCTCTATGTTCCTCAACTCTCTAAAGCACATATAAGATTCAAATTTTCTTTAAAACCCAGGTACAGTATTTTATACAAAATTCATGCATTAAAAAAGAATTATATCAAATGATGGCAACTCAAAACCGAAGAAATCGAAACCAAGTTAGGACATAACTAGAAAGGTATCGATTTCGGGCATTGCAAGGAAGTTTGTACCTCCATGCGCGTAACTAACTCCCGAATCCAACCATCAAATCTTCGAGTCACGCAAACCATGAAACCAATGTTTTGAGTTTTTTAACTGCAAATGTCAATTTTAATGGGCATCCATTCACGCTTAACGCAAATGATCGATAGTGACTCCAAGTGTTGACCACTTTGTGGTGGCCATCCAAGACCAATTAGATGAGCGATTCATCCGACGGTCTCCCGAATTATGAAGAAAAAGTCCCAGTCGAGAGGACACTTACATGTCAAGAATTTTATCATTTTCCCAGACACCGATATTTTTAAGTCATCCACAAAGGATCTTTTCGGAAACACATTGCCAACAAACAAGATTAACATAACACATTAATACATGTATTGTATTTGTATTCAAAATTATAAAACATTTTAACAAATTTTGTTGTGTTTATATTTACATAACTAACACAAAAATCAAAAACATAAAATACACGTACACGAGTTATCAGGTCTTCCATTACATTGCATATATGGTTACATCGAGAAGCAAAGCTCGAAATTGCTACCAACTATATTCTTTTAGTCTAATAAATTTAGTTTGTGCCCATTTTCTTTGTATGCATTTGAAATTGAACTTTAACTACTAGTTGACAGAATTTTTGCTTCATCATATAATATTTTATTATATTTTAAACAATAAAACGAACTTCTAAATCAAGAAGTGGGGCAATACGTTTTTTTTTTTTTACCTAAATCAAGGAGTGGGGCAATACATTTTCTTTATATACATTTGAAATTGAACTTTAACTATCAATTGACAAAATTTCTGCTTCATCATATAATATTTTATTATATTTTAAACAATAAAACGAACTTCTGAATCAAGGAGTGGGCCAATATGTTTTTTTTTTTACCTGAGCTAAGTTTAACCCCATAAACACCTCTAGATTCATCCATTTTTAAGAAATTACATAATGGAACCGTTAATACTTGTCTTTTTACACTAAACCTGTCAATTTGTGAATTCATACTCATGTCAGGTTATAATATTTTTCATGTAATATAATCATTTTTAAAATATTATACATTTATATAATTTTTAATACATTAATAATTTATATTATATAAATTTTAGTACAAGCCTATGTTCATATCATATTTATCTTATTTTTTTATATAATTTTTTTTACTATTTTTTCTATGTCATGCTCATGTCATCATATCGTGCTCAAAGTTGAAAAGTTCATTTTACACCATCTATAGTTCCCTCTAGGCTGAAAGCAAAAATAATGACAAGAAAACTTTATGGACCCAGAAATCAAAAGGCGGTATTGTCTCACTGCGAGTAAAAGTCTCTTGACTATCGCTATCCCAGAATAAACAGATGAACAAAGAGGAGAAAATAAATTTTATAAAACTATGTATCAATGTTATCCAAACTCGGAAGTGAATATTGAATATCGGTATGTGTCTAACACATATATGCTCCACCTTTTTAAAAAAAATGTTTCCAAATATTTGGAAAATCATACTCCTATACCTATGTACCCATGTCCAAATGTGTCTAATATGAACATTTGAGTATTTCCAAGAAAATGATAAGTCCAAAAAATATAGCTATGTATTAATTACCGATATGTCATTATTAAGAAAGCAACCAGAACGAAAAATGTAGCAAAGAACACATCCTTGAGCAACTAATTATTAGTTGGTAGGTCCATTATTGAATTCAGAAGCGTCCCCTTCTAAGTCGAGCCCATGCTATAGCAGCAACTACAGCACCTCCCAAGTGAGCTGATCCTGAAATATTACTATTTCCCTACAATGCCAAATCAAATATTAGTTGGTTAGATGATATTAGACCTTAAGTTAGTGAGATTAGAAGCTGAAAATTTCATAGTTAATGGCACCAGTTGCGGTTGCACCGACTGACAGTCGGTCAAATGAAAAGTCCAAGATGAAGGTGAGGCAGCTCAAGATAAGATGAACTGCTCGATGAAAACAAAAGTAAAATTTTACAAAAGGCTCTAAAAATTTGGATTAATTCCCGGATAAAGCATGTAGAAGGTTAACACCAACCTAAAGAAAAACCCTCAAATCCTAATAGTTCTATGCTACACGATTTAAACTATGTTACTCAAACTTGAGATGAGTGTCTGACACTACTATGTGTCCAACACGAATATGCTCAATTTTTTCTAAGTTTTTCTATATATTTTGAGAATTGTATCCCCATACCCATGTTAAAAATGTGTCAAAACTAGGCACTTCAAGAAAATGAAAAGTCGGAGTAACAGAGGATTTAAATCATGTTATAAGAAGCAGTTCCAGAACAGCATCTGCAGGATTACTATAAACAATGCAAGTCTAATTGCAAGTTAGGGAAGCTGGTGCTATTGTGCCCAGACATTTATTTGCTGCGAGATGAAATTGAAACTACCGAAAGGCCAAGATACGCAATAACTGGCACCCCCTCAAATTTATCAAGTAGCCTATGTTACTAGGAATCAATTTTGAGTGTTGGATTCAGGTATGTGTCCAACATGAATATGTTGGATTTTTTCTAAGTTTTTCGATGTATTTGGAGGCTTATAGCTCTCAAACCCATAGTCCAAATACGTGTCAGATACAGGCATCAGACATTAGATATTATAAACAACATAGCAGAAAGCACATTAGATATTATAAACTATTCAAAAGTTAGTAAAGTTATGTTCAGTGACCATGGATATCATCTAAATAAGCCAGCCAGATGATCTAATCCTTTTTCCTTATTATCATCCATCTTTCCCCTTCAACATGCCTTTTGTATGTAGTAAATTGGTTTTTTGTTGATGCCAAAGAATTTACACATAAGTACATCTTCTCCACCAGAACTGTGACTCAAAATAGATCTATTTAAGATCACATTCGAATGGAATGTAAATAAAAAGACAAAAAGGCTGCTCAAAGAAAAGAAATATACCTCTATTATCCTCAATATATCTTTCCCAATTAGAAATATGCCCTGTAAAGGAAATAATGGTATAAACATCCAGCAAGGATTTGTAAAACCAAAAGGTCATTACGTAGTTAGCACAAAAGAGAAGCATGCTTACCAGCAACATGGCAGGAACTGGTATGAAGAAGTCAAAATAAAGAGTAGCTTTAGGATTCAGAAATATATCAAGCAGCATGATAGCATTAACAGCCCCACTTGCCCCCTAAATGACATAAGCAGACCACAAGTTAAACAGATTGCAAATATAAATTGATGCATTGGTTGCCTAAAAGATGAAAAGCACAGCAATAATAGGGGATCTATGAACTAACACTATGCTCGGATAGACAATAATAAAGGAAAAGAAATGACGTATGTATATCTTGTTTGGATAGTTAAAATTAATAAAGGAAAAGAAAGCAATTTTATCAACCATTTTTTAGTTAAAGCATCAAAAGGAAAGGATTTATTATAATAACTTATTCCATTTATAACCTATTTTATAAAATAAGGTATGGTAAGATAATTATTTCTAAAATAGCAACGAGACTCAAATAGAAAATATAAAACATAACCGAATAAAAAATACAAGATAAATGCAACCAAACATTCATATAAGACAAAAGCTAATGAAATACAAAAAGAAAAGTAAATCAAATTTGCTTCTGAAAACAATCCAAGAGAGTGTAGAAAAGAATTTGATGGAAAGCAGTGAAAATATTGTCGATTAGGTTTCTGGTACTCTGAAGAAAAAAAAATGGAATCCTAATTGATATAAAATATAAAAAGGGTAAAATAGATATTTAATGAAATAAAAACTATTTTAGCTTTCCTTTCCCCTCACTTTCCCAAACTGGGGTTTATTAAAATTATCCATTTTAGGGGAAAGCAAGAGATACCCATCTCCCCTCACTTTCCCTTGTATAAAAAAAGTAATTTTATCCAAACAAGGGAAAGGAACTCATTCTCCCTTCCATTACTTTCCTTTCCCTCCCCTTACCCCATCCAAACACAGCATTAAATAAGTTTCTCATTAATTGTCCTCTCCATTCAAAACAAACAAGGTAATCCATGGAAAGAAGGGAGGGTAACTTACATTATGGGTTACTGAACTTAGTATTAACTTTCATTTAGATCACAAACCTTTAATTTCATCAATTTACATCACTAAACTTCTATTATTAATAAATTAGGTCACTTAAGCAAACTCCATTAAGTAATTCTAGTAGAAAAGTTGATTCAGTATGCACACATGCCTTGTTCTTTACATCTTATGAAGATAATATCGGGTAGAGATATGCCAAGTACTCATACTAAGTCAGTTTTTTCATTAGAATTACTTAAGGAGGTTAATGTAAGTGACTTAATTTGTTAATAATAAAAGTTTCGTGATGTAATTTGATGAAACTAAAGGTTTGTAACCTATATGAAAATTAATGCTAAGTTCAGTGACCCAAAATGTAAATTGCCCAAAAAATGGATATGATTATAGGTCAACATGTAACATATAAAAGGGGAAAACTTGTACTAAGGGGAGAGAATGAAAATCTTGCTAAATCTTGCAACTGAAAAAGAAAAAAAGAAAGAAGGTGGGATGGAGGTGTCGGACGGTTTGGATAGAAAGAATAAAAACCTTCAATCACATTTCTTGGCAAATGGAAAAAGACTAACGAGACAGAAGAACAAATGAGAAGAGAATGAGACCTTAAACCAGAAAACCTCAATTAAAATACCATTTTAAATGTTTAATGATAGAGGATATCAAAGAAAAAATTCCTTAACATTGTGCAGTTCATCAGATAGAGGGAAACGAAAAGAATACTGTTACTATCTGGTTACAGTCAGTAATAGAAAGCACCAAAAAGAATAGATCATCACAGGGCCTTCATGCACTGAAGGCTAAGGGCATACCAATCCTGGAGTCATTGCAGGATGCATCATCCACGGTGCATGTCCCTGCAGTGGATAGCTAAGTGTGAGAAAAGACCAAATCATATGTGGGTTCTTCATAAGAACATGAAGAATCTTTCCTATGCCATCATTGGCAAATCTTTACATAAATATCCATATGCATGTATGCTAATGAACAAATTTGAAGATTTTATTTTTGTAACATGTAAAATGGACTTTCTCATCATACACCTGTACAGCCACGTATTATTGTCCATCTTGTGGTATATTCTGAATGGATTAAGCTGGATTTCTAGTGGTCCTGTTGAAAATTTTAAGACTTGTCTACCTATTGCTAGTTGTTTTTGGTAGTATGCATAACATGATACCAAATCCAAGAGCCTATACTGTTTGTTGTCCCATCTGTTATTTGTTATTCATTGTTTGTTGCCACACATTTTTTGTCCACATAGTAACTCATTTCTATACATTGTTCTTGTTGAGCCTAAACATGAGGGAGTGTCATTCGATGTATCCCAAATCATTTAGGTTTGGCGTTTTTTGTTGCCATTTGACAATAATCCATGCCTATAACTAGCTAATAGTATAAGGGTAGGAATTCAGACTTTTCTTGCAGCATCATGGTACCTTATATGAGAAAGCCAAAAATGCATGGTGCAGCAAGTAAAACACGGAACCACCAATGGCCCCAGCTAGATACAACTTCAGCAAATATTGAGGTCCAAAGATTCTTCCAATCTGCATGATACAAAGTAATAAAGGAAAAAAATTAAAACAGTAAATGCTCCTGGTGAGTAGAAGGGCAGAAAGAAGAAGAAAAGGACAAAGAAGAAACACAATGCAGATAAAGCACAAACTGATATCAAAATCAAAATGTAACAAGCTTGCTAGTCACATGAATTAAATCCCATCTCACAAAGTTGAAAGGAGGAGATATATTGTAGTTTTTACACTAAATTATTGAAACACAATGGCAAGTTTCAACATTGACCATAAAACAATGATTTCATTTTCTTACTATCCAATTTGAGCATCTCAATCTCAACACAAGAATGATGGATGCTAGGTTGGGTAGCTGATCCTAGTTAGGTACTCCGAAATAGTACTCACTTTAACATAAGGTTCCTCTTAGAACCTAAAAGCACAATGAATTTCAGAGACATATGGCAACGCAGTTCATTAGTCAATACTAGATTAAAAAGCAGTGAGGGACAAATTAATATGACAAAGTGTACAGCATATTACACTGTTGGGATTCAGCAACCAAGAATCACATTTAATGAAAAGTAGTAAATGTCCAGTCAATTTATAAATTCTGGGATAAATAATTTGATCTCCATTATCTATATACAAGAAGTCAAAAAATCAAGTGATATCTGTTTCTTACACGGTTTCGAATTCAAGTTGTCTCTTAAATAGCTATACAAGGTAGAACTCATACCTTAATGGTCCCAAAGAAGCAATTTGTAAGACCTAAATATGGTAAGAAAAGAAGTTGGAACCAAATAAAAGATTTCAATAATCATACATTATATCCAAAGAAATAAAGTCCGATCATATTGGACACAATGTGCTCGATATCAATATGACTGAAAGCTGAAGTGATCAGTGTGTGCAAGCGTCCACTTGTAAAATTGTCCAATGATACCTGCTCATAAAACATCAAATAAGTTACGAGGAGGAAAAAAAAAAGGCAAGTAAAGATAAACTTCCAAGAATATCTAATCCCAAGCCATATGAAAGGTCTTCAGCATGCATTAATTCTCAATACATTCCTATGGCCTGTGGCTATCTCCCACTGAATGTGCTTAATTATTTTATTAAAAAAAAGGATATATTCCACATTAACGCTAAGTTTAGATAGATGTTAGTAAAGGAAAGGAAAGGAGAGGATGCATCTTTCCCTTGTTTGGATAATTAAAATGGGTTAGTGAAAGGAAAGCAAAGGAATGTTAGCCTCAATCGTTTGGTTAAAGGGTGGAAAGGAAAATATGCATTTTAATATACATTTTCACTTATGCATTCTTAATAAAATAAAATAACAATCTAAATATTATTCAGCAAATTATAAAAAAAATAAACATTATATTAAAATTATGAATGTAATATAAAAAGAACCAAAAAAAAAAAAAAAAGAAAAAAATTTTACTACAATTTTCAATGTTAATTACGTTAAGTCTACCATTGACATTTTCTTTTGCCATGCAAGTCAAAAGCTAAGGACTCACCATAAAGTTATTCATCATAAATTGTCTATCTGCAACCCGCCATAATAAAAAAACGGCAACATTAGTTAAAATCAAACCCAAAACCATGTCATTTTCTGTAAACCGTCGGAACCATGATCTCCTACGAACAAAAGAGAAGAAAGATTATTGACATAGCACAGTTAAGCTATAACGATGAGCTGGTTCAACAGTAGCAATGCTTTTGCCATAAGCTACTATCACTAGGAGAACCATATGTTGCTTATGAATTTAATACATAAAGTTGTTTCTTAGAACAAAAATGATAAATCATGCAGAAAAGAACGGTTCTTCTGACTATGGCAAAATTATTGGAACTTAATAACAAGGACAAACAACAAAATCAAAAGTTTGAATGATTTTTAGATTTTCAAAGGGAGATATTACTGAAAGAACAAAAAAAAAAAAAGAAGAAAGAAATGGCAGCGTTAAAGCAGTTGCATGTACCATAATTTTGTTATCGAAGAATAGAACATGATCATAATCTCTATCATTACGAAATTCAATGGGTTAGAATTTGAACATAGAATTTAGATAAATGATAAAATAAATTGCAAAAAAAAAAAAGAGTTTACCATCGACTCCTCAGAAGACCAAGATTGGGACCAACATCAAATCTCCCTTTAGGAATCTGAGGTCTGAGAAACCAAGCTCTGTAACCCAAAAGGCTTTTCCCTGAAACTTCGTGATGGTTATTCGAGAAATTAAACCAAAAACGCCTTGCAAAGACAGGGTACGAGAGAAACCCCTGAATTTCCTCTGTAAGAGTGGAGTTCGATCGCCATGGGCGTGAGAATGGGGAGCTTAAAAAGTGGTTTTGAGGGTGGGGTAACGGCTTGGCGACGGAAGAAAAGGTTTTGTAAGGAAGGGAATGGAGAAGTGAAGAAGAAGACGATGATTTGGTGAAGGCTGATGCGGCTTGTTTCAGAAAAAGAAGCCTCTGCATTGTTTTCGTTTTTCGCCTTTGGCCTTTGGGTTGTTTCAAAATTTTGATTTTCAGCAATGGAAGACTTCCCACTTCCCAGTCTTTGGTTATAGCTTTGGAGGAGAGGATTCTTTGCTTGGTTTCGCAGTAAAACCCAGGCACACCCAGCAATCGATGGCACAACCTAGAAAATAAAATTACTAAAATACTAGGCGGTGAAAAATAAAAACAAAGATAATAAAAAAATACGATTATATTAAAATTTATAAAATAAAAAATTATTAATTAAAATTTATTTAAATATAAAATATTTTAAATATAATTATGATATTAAAATTATAGTATATAATTTTTTTTTAATTTTATATACAATTTAAGAGTTTATCATGTATTTTATTTTTATTTTTAATTAGTTTCTTTTATTATATTTAAGTTATATATATCATTTTGTTAACATTACTTGTAGAATATAAAAATTTCAACTGATAACGTATATGATAATTTTTTAAAAAATATATATAAACATAATATAAATGTACAAATAAACCTACCATGATTGGATTGCTGTCTAAAAATACCCAAGCCTATTTTTGAAAAATAAATTAAAATATTAAATAAATTATATTAATATTTATATAATTATAATTAAATTTAAATAAAAATATATTTATTAAATAAAAAATAATTTAAATTGAATAAAGTCAATTTAAATTAAATAAAATTCATCTAAATTTAACTTACTTTATCAAGTTGAACAAATAATCTTATCCTTACACAATTGATACAAAGGAAAGTAAAATGAAAAAAAAAATACAAAATGATTACATTTATTAAAAAAGAAATAGCATAATCCATTATATTCATTTATTTTCTATTCGAGGATTCAAATATAGGAAAACGTAATGGCAATGAACTTTATATAATCTAGGATTATATTAGGAATGGTCAAAATACATGAGAAGTTCGTGTGCTGTATCATCTATTATAAATTAATTTTTATATTGAAAATTAAGTAATTTCGTGTTTATATTTTTAAAATTGAAGCAAGAGGATAAAATCAATAATTGGATTAAGTTTTTTCATGAAAAAAAAAAAACGTGTATCTTTTGTTAACATCATCTTAAAATAATATAATTTATTTTTGCGAATTTAACATTAACTGTACATGTAATTATTCTAACAGAGATCAAATGACACACTAGCTTTTGTTTTTTACAAGAAAACGTTACTATGGTTATTAATTTTATCTTTTTGATTTAATTATAAAAATATAAGAACTACATCACTTAATTTTTTAGTACAGGGACTAATTCGCAATAGATGAAATAGTAAATGAGCCCCGTAAATACTTTGACTTGTAAATACTTTGACTTATCAAGAACACTGACTATATAGCTTTTAACCCTACAAGCAGGCATGATGTTATTGCTAGACTCTTAAAGTTTGTGTACACGGAAGGGCTTACGTACGTAATATCCTATAAAAATATATATATATAATATCATATTTAAATTAGTTAATTAGATAGGAATTTATTATGAATAAATTAAAAATATAAAAGTGCATATCATATATCTTTGTTTTTTAATTTTTTAAGTGTATACTAAGGACATATAAAGTTAAAAAACCTCTTCTCCTAGATAATAATCCTATAATTTACCTAGTTAGAAGCCTTTATTTATATGTTTTTTTTTCTATTTTTAATATGAATCATTTATGGTTAACACTTAATCTTAAAAGAGGTAAAAGGTAAAGACAATCGTTAAATTGATATTTATAAAAAAGTAATTAATATATTATTTTTAAAAAATTTTATTAAAAATAATATATTAAATGTACATTTTTTAAATAATAACTAAATAATTTTTAATTGAAATTTATAGATATGCGTTATCTGAACCTTTAAATAAACTTGTATAATTTTATGATTAGCAAAATATAAATTTTAAAGCTTAAAATTTACATGCTTTTATTCTTAAATTTTCAATTCATTGAAATTCTCAATTAAAATGAAATATGAAAATACTTGTTTAATTATGTAGTATTGTTTTAAACCTTTAATTTTTTTATTAAAAAATATTGAAAGTATTGTAAATAAAATGGAGAGATAAAATAAAGAGTATCGCAACATGCCCCTTACCCTGGCGATAGGATGGAATGCACCGACTTAAAATATCCCTTGCTTTGGATTTTATTTGGTATGATAATGTAAGAGGAAAAAGAGTATTTCCTGTGATTCGAGTGGGGGACTATCAGACACATCACTCATCTGATTAGTCTTTAATAGCCACCATGAAGTGACCGAAAATTTAGAGTTGCCACTGAATATGTGGGCTAGGAATGATCAGACACCTATTAAAATTGGTATCCTGAGTTATGAAACTCAAATATTCAATTTTACGGTGTACATGTTTCAAAGTTCATTAGGAGGGTCCGAGAGTCAGTTCCGCGTGGGGAAGGTTAGCACTCCTATGATGCCCTAATTTGGTACCTTTTGGCTATATCATATCTCGATCTCGATGTTCTTGGTTTTTGTTACATCACTATTTGTATATAATCCCTTTTTATGACGTATGAATTTTGAAAATAGGAAGTTCAATTTTTGTAAAAAGAACTTGACGCCATTGCATACCCTAGAAGAGTGGCAAAATGTAATGTTAAATATTTCTGGATTTAATTTGAAAAAGGTGTTTAAAATTGAGCACTAAAGGGATACTGATATGAAACATTATCTTGATAATTTTTTTTTAAATTTAATTAAACATTAATGCAAAACTTGTAACCAACAAAGAAAATATGTTAGTAAATCATAAAAACATATAATAAACATTGCATAAAATAAACATATAAAAGCATAGAAAAGATAGATAGTTTGGATGTATCCCATAATTGTCCTTGGTTATTTAGGAACAATAGAATTAACAATTTTGAGATACATTTGGACATGTTGGTCACTTAAAGAGTGAAAATCAGGGTTTTGATTGAAAAAATTTGGGGTAACCCAAGAGAGAGAAAATATAATTTGTGAAGAAACGATTGAAAATCCATATGGATGAGAAATTAAGTGATTTAGGAAAATGGAATATTTTTAAATATAGTTAGAAATGGATGGATTTGAAAAATTAAAACTAGTACTTTAAATAAAAAATTAATTTTGGAAGTGCTTGGCCCTTGGCTCGAGCCTAATGGGACTCGTATTACAATGTATGACTCCATCGAGGAAACAATTGGATTCATTCCAAGGCATCTAAATGCCTTGAAAAGGGAATTTAGGGAAATCAATTAATTTTACTTAATGTTGAAAATAGGGGACAGCATCGTGCTATTCGCCTTCTTGAAATTATTTCGGATAAATTCCAAGGGCTTCAGGTGAAAACGAGATACCTTTGGAAAGGTAACACGATGAAGATTAATATAAAAATATTTCAAAAACCTCAAAAAATTTGTTTCTAAAAGGGAATAATTTTTGAACTCAAGCTTGGTTTGATATTGATAGAGCATGCAGGGGAAAAGGTGCAGCGAACTTTGAAAAATCGTTATGGACTAACATGGTATTATTAAATCTCAAACAATACCTTTCTGGAAAAAAAATTTCATGTAGTTTTCAGGAAAAACATTTAGAAATTCTAGAAGAAATCATTTGGTAGGCCCAAATGTTCCAAACAGAATATTAATCACTGATTTAAGGGGCTCTAAAACAGCAAAGATTTGAAAAAACATAAATCACTCATATGAGCACATGGCAAATAAGATATTGTTGGAAAGTTAATTTGATTCCTTTAAGGGTAAAATACTAGAAAATTCAATAACAATCATCTAGGTTTTAAAAACAATTTTCCAATTTAGGGCAGCAATGCTGCCAGTACTAAAACAGGGGATTTTTTTTTAATTTGGGGTTTTTAGATACATATCAAGGTTTTGGACACATAAATGTCCAACAATTAGGGTCTATGGCAGTGGAATCATGAGTCTATCTGAATTCCTAGGGAATTTGGTAAGTGAACGACCAGTTACCTATGCCATCGAGTCACAACACAAAAGCTCAACACCAAAACATTTAATCAAGCATATTGTAAATAGAAAATTTTTAAGAAGCTCAAAACAAATTTTATTTTGC
The DNA here is from genome assembly GCA_038382065.1 of Adansonia grandidieri. Classification (NCBI taxonomy): domain Eukaryota; kingdom Viridiplantae; phylum Streptophyta; class Magnoliopsida; order Malvales; family Malvaceae; genus Adansonia; species Adansonia grandidieri. The sequence goes on from JBBYHK010000009.1 coordinate 5,218,151, forward strand.
CTCATTAGGCCTTGATTCCAAATATGTAAGCATGATTTTTCCCTAGGATTGTAGAAGGGGTCTGTTGGAAAAATTTAAACCAATATTAATCTTATTTGTTTGAGATTAGGTGAGCCTAAGTTGGGGAGGTTTTATAAAAACAAAACATGGAAGCAAACATACCAGAAACAAGGCACTAAAAAAGCATATTTAATTAAGTATAGCATCCAAACATGGCATCAAATGGCAAAAATATGCTGGAACATCATAAAAACAATATTTCTATCAAAGATAACATGTTAAAAATGCAACAAACCTATGAATAATGTATGAACATTCAAGGACATGCTTGTAATAACCTAAAAAATGATACAAACATGGAAGAAACTATTTTTGTTGCATGGAACACATGGAAGACAATTTTATAGAACTAAAAACATGATACTTATGTCATCAAGCCAACATAAAATGTCATCAAGCCAATAGAACATCAAAGCATCTTGAAATAACAATGCATCATCAAGGATTAAACATAAATGATGAGGGAAAATGTCATGGATCAATGGAATAGTGGCTGTTATAAGATGAGCAAAAAAAAAAAAGATTTTTAAACATTTAAGCAACAGCAAAACATTATCTAAATAACATCAAATCAAAATACCATGAAACCGAACTCAAAGATACATGCTTTCCTAAAAAGGTCATGGGTTCATGAATATTGGTCTAAAGAAAAGGTAAAAAATATACCAACAAAGTTTGCAAAACTCCTCTTTGCCTTTATCAACTTAAAGATGTGATTTTTGTCTTTTATGGTTTTTGTTTCTATAGATTTTGGCTCACTCTTCTTTTCTTTATTTGCTATAAATTAGCAAGGAGTAGTAAAGATGAGTTTTAATGTAGTACTATGGATCAAAAGGAGTTTGGTGAGAAAAATGAATGGGAAATGAGGGTTTTTAAGTGTTGTCAAGGAAAGCTACAAAAATGAAGTGTTTTTCTTGTAAAATGTGGTCCGTATGTATGTTGCTGAGCCAAAGTTAACCTTTTTATAAGCAAATGATAAGCTAATGCTTTAGAGCCAAAAATGAGGACATTTAAAGTTGTCCACTTGTACCATAAAACAACTTTAAGAACTATATTCAGCATTCTTCATTTTCATTAGCTTTGGCAACCAAGTGTTGACACCTAATTTTGTCCGGCCCCTTTCCCTGATAGGCCAAAAATATCCGAGACCAAGAACATAGCGGTCGTCCGTTGGTGATTGACTTCTCAAGGTGGATTGGACATTTTGAAACATTTTTAGTCCTGCCTAAATGACCGCATGTGCATGTGATAGAAAAATTACCATTTTAAGGGTTTTAGAGAACAAATCTCGTATAAAAAAAGATGAACAACAACATAAAAAATTAGTTTTTAAATTTAGTTTTTTTGAAATTTTGAATTTTGATTCTACAAATCTTTTCATGTCAAATTTCCCATTTTCAGGAATTTTTCAAGAAATTTTCATAAAATTTAGGAAGTTGATTGTCGTATATTTTTATCAATGTTCGTACAGTATTAATACTAATACTCAACCCAAAAAATCAAAAATATTTTAAAAAAAAATTTATATTAGCATTTTTTACCACAAGGCATCAAGTTGTAAATTTTGAGACTTAAATTTAAATTTTTCACAACACTGTAAGTATCATACTCATGAAATTTTTTGGCAAAAATTGTTATGAATTTCAAGTTTTCATATTTATTATTTTTATAAATAAGTACTTTGATTAATGTGTTGGATAAAATTCATTTTTATAAAATTTGAATATATATGTGAAATTTTTCCATTCTCAAGATACACAGTTTTTTAACTCCGTAAATTTTTTGGGGGGATTTTTATGAGTTTATAACTTTTAAAATTCTTCAAATATATTCATTAAATTCATATTAAATTATTTTTAAAAAATTTAATTTATTTTATGAGTTTTTTATTTTTTTAAATAAAAAATTTTCTTTTGAAAGGGTTTTTGCTCATAAAATTTTAAGAGTTTAGAATTTTAATTGTCTTTTTCTTGCACATAAAATTTTTCAAAAATTCCTTTTTGATTTTTTATATTGATTTATTAATTTTATTTTTAATGGGCGAAAATTTATTTTTCTATTTCAGGGGCCTTAAACTCGTAAACTTTTCTAATGCACCCGATAAACCAATTAACTTTCTAACAAGCCCAATGAGCTCAAGAAGTTTATTTTGATTAAATTTTTAATTAAATTTGTTATGTGAAATTTTATTCTTTGAATACATAATTCTTTAATTTGTTATATTTAGTCCTTATAATTTGTTTTTAATCAAATTAAATTTTTCTCTCTCATATTTCTAAATGATGATGTCGTGCATGACATCTCATGCAAAATGACAAATTCATTAATTACACTTTAATCAAAATGAAAAAAAAATGTAATAAATAAATGAATAAAAAATGCTAGAAATTGGTAGAACCATTCGCCAAGGCAATTCTTTATGCCTTGGCCGACTCTCCTCTTTTATAAATAGGGGGAGAAAATTCTCATAGAGGGGTTTTTGGTGCGAGAAAGAAAAAATACTAAAAAAAACCTTAAAATTCTTAATCTTTCAAACTTTTAAAGGCAATTTTTCTTGTAAAATTTTTAAGTTTTGTTCATTTCATGTTTGATTCTTCAATTTAGTGATCTTTGTGAATGAGTTCACGGATTTTGATCCATGTTGAAAAGCTAAGTATGAAAGCAATGACCAAAGTTTCTTGATTATTTTTGTTAAATTTGATTTTTGCTAGAAATAGTTTGATTTTCATCAAATTAATTCATGTTTGTTGGTAGGAATAATATTATTTTCATGTATATATTTTTATTTTATTTTTCTTAATATTTCCATATTGATTTATGTTGATTTATTCATTATTTATCATGTTGTTATGCATATTCATGCTTGGTAAAAATTATGCCATATATTTTTATTTGTGTTGATATTCATGAAAATATGTAATGAATAAAACTATTTTAGTTAATATATATGCTAGCTGGATATGTTAGAGACCTTTGATGAATTATTATTTCATGTTTTTATGAGATTTAAGACTATTTTGTAAAGTTTGAAATTTTTAAAGGCTTAAAAATAATTTTTTTAAACTTTTAAAGGCCTTGGAAAAGTTATTCCAAGCTTGGCTTAATCTGATCTTGATGATTTTGTGATGTTTTAATGATTTTTAGGTTATTTTGTAATAATAGAAAATATAGAGACTAAATTGCAAAAAATTGTAAAAATTTTTCTAGGCCATATAAGCTTGGTCAAACATGTCTTGTAAACTTTAGAAGCGTTTTCATGCTTATTCTAATATGTATAAATATGTTTTATATATTTCTAATCATTTTGAAGTCATTTTGTAATTTTAAAAAGTTTAGGGACTTATTTGTAAAATTACAAAATTTTTGTTCCTAGGCCATTGATGTTTGGCCAAATTGATTATATAATTTTTTGTATGTGTTTTATGTTGATTTGGATGTGTCCAATATTTGATTTGGTGTTTTATTACAAATTAAATTGTAAAAAGTTTTGTTTTAAGACCTATAGTGCTTCGTCGAACCACTTGTAGACCTTCAAGGGTGTCTTTCATGTTTATTTAACATGTTTAAATGTGCTTTTATATTTTTTTACCATTTTGGGGTTTTTTGTAATTTTAAAAAGTTTAGGAACTAATATGAAAAACTTGAAAAAAAGAATTGTTCTAAGGCCATAAGTGGTTGGCCAATTGCTTGTTATGATTTTTGACAATTTCCATATTTTTGTGATGAATTTTTTGTTTAATTATGTGTTCATTTTATGTAGGGACTAAATTGCAAAGTTAAAAAATTTTAGAGATTGTTCAGAAAAAGCTTTGTATTTTAGGGTTAATAAAATATTTTTAACATTTTAAGAATATTTCTAGTATTCTTCTAGTGTTCTGGAGAAGTGTAGAAAATATTAAAACTTTTTGTATTCCTTTGGTTTTCCATGAAGGTACAAAATGCAAATTTTCAAAGATTGTAGACCTTTTAGCAATTTTTGCATTTTAGATTAATCTTGATGTCTAAGTTACCCATGGAGGGTATAATTATTATTTCATATTATTTCTAAGTCCTTTAAGGTATCGAGATACTTCTATGTCTAATGTACACCTTAGGAGCGTTTGTGTAATTTATCTTAGAACCAAGTTCTATGTGATCACTAGGATATTTTTATTTCGAAGGTGTACAGTAGGAATAGTTTTATTTGTTTATAAAGTTATTGAGTCTTTTAGGGTATCGAGATACTTCTATGTTGAAAGTATATTTTTAGGGCATTTTAGTATTTTACCTTAGAACTAGGTCATTTATGACGATCGAGATACTTCTACGTCAAAGGTGCATAATAGGGAGAGGTTCATCATATTCTGAAGTTATCAAGTCTTTTAGGGTACCAGGATACTTCTATGTCGAAAGTACATATTTTGGTGCTTTACCTTAGAACCGAGTCCTTTATGATCACTGAGATGCTTATATGTCGAAAATCCATAATAGGGATAGGTTAGTATTTATTAGAGTTGTTGAGTCCTTTAAACTTACTATGATACTTCGACGTTAAGGACATTTTAGTAATTTATATTAGAACCAAGTCCTATGTGATCATCGGGATACTTATATATCAAAGGTGTATAGTAGGAAAAGGTTTGTTTGTCTATAAAGTTTTATAATCTTTTAGAATACCATGATACTTTTAGAGTACCATGGGTATTTTGGTAATTTTATATAAAAAAATAAAGTCCTTTAAAGATACTAGGATCATTTCATGTTGAAAGTACTCTAAAGGACATTTTGATCTTTTTGACCATATTCGAGTCTTTAAAGTCGAGTTTAGTACTTTCCTCTAAACTGGGTTTTAAGGAATTTTTATATTATTACTTAAGTGAAATTGAAATTTTTGCAAATCAAGGCAATGTCTCCATGTTAAATAATATGTAAAATTTCTCCCAGCATATGAAAATCAAGATTTTTTTCAAATTTCAGAAAAATAAAACCTCTGGTATTCCTCTAATTATCCAGTGGGGTGCAAAAGAAATTTTAATTTTTTGAAACCTTTCGTATTCCTTCAACTCTCCAATAGGGTACGAAAGAGAATAATAAAAACTTACGTGTTCTTCTTGTTCTCCAGAAAGGTTTCTCATTCGAAATAATATATTTATTTCACAAAAATTTATTCTTAAATATGAGAATTATAATTAAATATCAAATATTAAAAAATTGAATAAAAATCAAAATTTATGTTAACTCATGATAAATAAGGTATGCTTTTGGGTATCACGAGAAGGTCCATCCTTACTTGTAATTGTAACCGACTCTTAGA
>JBBYHK010000009.1:5223603-5233725 GCA_038382065.1 Adansonia grandidieri
ATATATATATATATAGATATATATAGGAACAAGAGGTACATTCGCCATTTTAAGTCAGACTGGCTAGGATTAGTATCTGAACTATGTTACAACACCAAAGTGGTGAAATAGACTACTTTACATAGTCTACAAGTGGAGAAAAGTCAATCATACCCTTGAACAAACCAGATTTTGCTATGAAAATTCCTATTTTCTACCCACTTGGGCTTAAAAAAATTAATTAAACTCAATTCTAAACCCCAAGGCAAGGCCTAGTATGAATTTGAGTGATTTTTGGAATAATAATCAAATTTGTGCATTGAATCAATATTGTATAGGGGAGAAAAATGGCACGAGTCAGGCAAATATGCCTAAATGTAACATACAATAGTGATTGTATTGATACATATGGTCATATTTGAGTGAATGTATGAATACATTCACCAGTGTATCAATATATTCACTTATGTATTGATACATTTAAGTCCAAAAATCATTTTTTAGATACTACCAAGCCTTGTATCGATACCTTTGCCCAATATATCGATACACCAAGCAAATGTATCAATACATGCCCCCTTTGTATCGATACAACTTAAGGTTTTTGCATTTGATGACATGGCAACCATTGTATCGATACCTTAACACCATAATTGTATCAATACAATTAAGTAAAAATGTGAATTTTATGTACCTTTGGCTCCCTGAACACCTTACCTAAGCCTAGAATGATAGGGAATGGGTCCATGCTTGCCCCTTTGGATTTGTTGATACCTTGAGATGCTTGTGTGGAGACATGGACAATATCAGGTATCTACAAAGAGAGATCAAAAGGACATATGAACTTTAATAATTTAGCTCCTTAGGAACTAACTATGCCATCAATCTTTTCTTTTATATTTACTTGAATAAAAGCTTACCTTTATATAGAACTCTAAACATAAATAAAGCAAGGAGGTTATATTTTTCAATAGTCTACATCATAATGCATGCATACTTGGTAAAAGTTCACTAAGAGTCCCTGTAGTATAGTGAAGTAAGCACTTGAGTCTCTGTACTAGTAAATTAAGTAGTTTAGTCATTATACTTTTAAAATTATAGCAAATAAGGATGATGGTCAATAATGTTAAAAAATGGTTTAAATGTTGAAAAAAAACTAACGTGCTGTATGATGTAAAATTTTAAATTTTATATAAAAATAGGTTTGGGTTTAAGGTTTGATTTGGGTTATTTTTTATATAAAATTTAAAATTTCATACCACATAACATAATAACATTTATCAACATTTAAATGGTTGTTTAGCACCGTTAACTATTTTTCCTTACTTGCTATAATTTCAAAAATAAATAGACTAAAGTACTTAATTTAATAGTATAAAAACTAAAATGCTTCTTTACTTATGGTACAAGGATTGCCAGTAGACTTTTACTAAATAATTATCAGAAGTACTAAAAGTTATCTAAAGGTTATAACCACAAAGTCAGATTAATGGCATCTTTAGCATCTAGTAATTTACCACATGCAAAAGATAAATGTTTTTCAACATTTTCCTTTAAATGACTATTCACTATGATTATGCCTCGTTAAAACAGTGGAAGACAAAGTCAATGGAATGCAAACTTAGCAAACAAAAGAGAGTACAGTATTTATAGAGAACTTCTCCTTAAAAATAAATCCAATTACACAATATCTTTAAATGATGCATTCTAATGTTATGCATATACTTTTTGAAAATTAGAAACTACCTTTTAAATATTTGGTGATTTGTCACTTAAACTAATTTCGTAAATATCAACATCACCTTTCTTCAAGAGTTCATGTGTTTTATCTTCATGCAAAATTGTTGGCTCGTCTTTTTTCATGAACAATCCACATGCTCTTCTAATATGTTGAATAGTAATTCTTAACAGTATGTAATCCCTTGCTTCATGAATAACTAAAATTTCTCAATGGTTTAATAAGGTAGTGGTAATTATTTGTTTTTCTTGCCATCATGATATAGTAGTATCGCCACGTATAAAGACACAACTTATTTGCGATAAATGTGATTTTTATTTTTTTTAAAATTTTTTCACTAATTTTAATTTTTAAATTAATTTATATTGTTTTCCTATCTTAATATTTTTATTTTTTTCATAATTACATTTAAAAATAAAAAATTATTTTTATGCTATTAAACCTAACTAAAACAATCTACTATTTCATAATCTTGACTTGCTTCATGAATAACCAAAATTTCTCAAATGGTTTAATGAGGTAGCAATAATTGTTTGTTTTTCTAGCCGTTGTGATATAGCAGTATCGCCACATATAAAGTCAAGGCTTGTTTGTGATAGATTTGATTTTTATTTATTTTTAAAGTTTTTTTGCACTTATTTTAATTTTAAATTAATTTCTATTGTTTTTCTATCTTGATCATTTTTATTTTTTTCAATAATTACATTTAAAAATAAAATATATTTATCATTACACTATTGAACCTAACTATAACAATCTACTATTTTTTATAAATATTTTAATACTTTATTTATTTAATATTTAAATTTTTGGATATTAAATATTTATAATTTTAAAATTTATATTTGCATATAAATATATTTATATGTATGTAATGGAAGTATATTAGCATGTGTATGTTATATCTATTTTGTTAAGGAATACGAAAATATGTTATAAATGTATATGAAAAAAATATTTTGAAAAATACTAGTAAACTTAAAACAGTATATTGGAGCACATTGATACCGATATATACCAATACTAGAACAAAAAGGGCACGACCAAAGTACCGTAATGACTACTTTGGTTCTGGTCTAAAAAAGAGAGAAAAAAAAAAGTTGTCTAACACGCTCATGGGTTGATTGTCAATGTTAAAGGCAACAGAGGAAAATATAATGAATAAAAAAGCAGGCTAAAGGTTAAATTGATAAGATCTTCAAATCAACAGTTTCAACTGGATTGTTAAATTAAAAAATAATTTGAATATTAAATATATGACTTTAATATTCAATAAGTATTAAATATAGTAATTCGTTAATAAAAATATATATTTGATTCATTGTTATAATCTTTAATATATGATGGCTAAAAGATTAAAAATTCAAGTCTTACAACAAAGTTTTTAATAAAAAATAATAATATAAAAATAAAACTTTATTGGTTTACTCAGATTTTCACTTTTTTACTAATTAAATCAGTTTTTATTCATTCACTAATTTTTAAAAATTTTAAATGTATCGAATCAAATAGACTACCAATACACGATTAAACTAGTTTATTTATTCTACACTAGAAAAAAAAAAGAAAGGAAAGAAAAAAATTGAAAAAAAAAGGAAGAAAAATATCCTAGATTTATTCTTTTTTGCTTTATTTTTACTCATAATTTTCCCACAGTATTTTACACTATATGTTTGGATTTTGATATTGTACGGCTAAATGTGATTTTTAATTCCTCTATATTTCTGGAACTTTATGCAAAAATTTAAAGTTGGTAAATTTCAAAAGCAGGATGTTTGTTCTTTTTCTTTTACAAGTGTTCACTCCTAAATCAAAGGAAGGTTGAGGAGTGAAAGGAGAAAAAAGCTTACTCCGTTTTACACTTAGGTCGGGTCAGGTCATCACTTGAAAATTTTTGTTTTTTTAAAGTATGAGTCAAGTTCGAAAGCTCGTTTTATTATTTATTATGTTATTAAAATATTATTTCTATAATTTTTTATTAAATTTAAATAAAAATTAAATTTTTATTATTAAATAGTAATTCAGATTAAGTTTACTTGAATTCTCAAAAATCTTGTCTAGACATGTTCCTTATGGCTTGGACTAAGTAAGTAATTTGATCTATGGATAGGTCTACTCCATTTAGAGAGGTGGGAGCATAATATTATTCCTTAAAATTAGATTAGTCAATTTTTGATAAGATACAATTAAATGATACGAACATACACGAAAAATAACTAAAACAAGAAACAACCCGAAATAGTAATACAAACACAATATGAATATGTAAATGTGTCAAAAATCTATATGAAACAAATTAATAAAAGATTAAAATAGATATAAATATATGATACTTTAAATATGATTATAATATATAAAAATATGCGAACATTACGCAATAACTATCAGGACTACTAAATCCAATATCGGTTTTTGAACAATAAGCAAACTACTTGAGAAGATCATTTCTGATCTAATCCGTATTTGTGTTTAAAATGTCGAATGCTAAATGGGTTGTTCTGAAATATATATGGGTTTATGAGTTATTTACCTTTAGTTGAGGCATTTTTATTTTATTCTAACAAAAAAAAAATTATTTTCCAAGCTACAACTAGTTTCAAATTATTTCTCCAAATGATTTTTGTAATAGCTTCACAAAATTTAAACAAATTGGCAACTTCTATATATAATAGATAAAAAATTTATCTTAAATGCCAATAAAGTATACATTTTTTATAATCAGAAGGGAAGCCGACCCCATCTAAGTTATTTTTCTAATACATAATTTAAAAGAAACTAAAAAATTAAAATATAATTATATATTTTCAATTAGAGGTATCAGAGCCAGATTGAGTCAATCTGTAGCTCAAAAAATTTTATATTTGTTATGTGGGCTTGAATAAGGTTTACCCTTAAAGCTTGAATCACTATTTAAATATTAATAAAAAATTTAAAATTTTTTAATAAATTTAAGTAAAAATATTTTTTATTGTTAAATAGTAATATGAGTTTGCGATATTAAGAAACTCTATGTCCAAGGTTTGATTTGGATATAGGTTTTCTTAATTTGGGATGGCTCGACACAGTTTTTACTATTATTTAATAATAAATTTTGTTTAAATTTAATTACAGTATAAATTTTAATATAAAAATATTTTTAAATTTTTTATTAATATCTAATTAGTAATTAGAAATTTTGGATCGACCTGGGCTGACTTTTATTTGGGCTTAGATAAAAAGCTTAAAATTTTTTAAGTCGTAAGTTAACTTGATTGAGCTCATGACACGTCTACTTAAGACTATAAAATTATTTTTTTATTTTTTATTTTTTTAAAAATAAAATTATAAAAAATATTACTTATAGATTTTTAATTAAATTATTAAATTATAATTTTTTTAGTGTAATTAAAAAAAATTAAATCAATGGACCCTTCTTATCATGAAAATATATCTATACTATATATTAAAAAGAGAAGGCAAAAATCATTGCAAAAAGCACCACAGCTTTTACTGTTCATCGAGTATCGCTGGAGGCAGACACGTGTACCTTTTTTTGGTTCTTTCAAGCAAGGAAAAAAGAGGGGGTTTATGTTACTAATAATATTATTATTATTATTTACCGATATAAGTCTTTTGAGATTTAATTTCTAAAATATGCTTTTTCAGTTGTCGTCGAAAATTCACCCAATTATAATGTGAGAACTTGCTTCCTTGGTGGTTGAGTTTCCAAGAAGCCCGATATTTCTTCTTCTTTTTTTTGGGTGGGGGGGTTTGGTTCTTGGGACATGAATTGATAGAGAAGAACATTTGATTAGTAGGCTTTTGATGTCGGCATCGAAGTAAAGAGAACAACATTTGTGTTCGTGTTTGAACTTTGAAACCCTCTGCCGGTGTCGGATATCATAGATTAGTAAGATTCAACTCAAACGATTCTTTTCATAATACCCATCATTTATGCAGTTTTTATTTTTCTATTAATTAACTTTAAATCAAATCTCACTGGTTTAATAAGGCCAAGAACTGGCAATGCGCTCAAACTATTAACAGGCTTAAAAAGATCGCAAAAGAAATTAAAGAGTTGACAAAAAATATATGAGAAAATTTTTTGAAAATGCAATTATAAAACATTTAATTTCAGAAAAGAGAGAAATAAAAGTCAGGTAAATCAAAGCTTTAGCTTTAGAATTTGAAGTATTACCATTGAAGAATTTTTAGAGCATATAGTGTGTAACTATTTAGACGCAAATGAAATAATTATAGAGATTATTTATTTTTTGTTTGACATTATAAATTACTTTTCATTGGATTTGATAACTTTAAACACCGTATGAAAACATGATATTTTTAATAAACATGAAAACAATATGATACATGCATAATACACCTATTGTTCTGATGTTTAGGATTTTGACATATCTAATAACTTAAAGTATATTTATATTTATATTTATATGATTATCACATAAAATATGTAACATGACACATATATCAATTAAAAAAATTATGCGAATATTAAAAAAGATTGACTCAGACCTAAAAAAAGGCTTTAATATTCGAGTTATAACACAAAAAAAACAGCTTAATTTGGGTTTAGGTCAATTGGGTTTAACACTCGAGTTAATTAGTTTGTGTCAATTAGGTTTAATACTTGGGTTTATCGTGTTAGGTTATCTTTGGGTTTCGATCAGTTCGGTTAATTGTTCGAGTTAATTTAGATTCGGATCATTTTGTGTTCAGGTTCAGGCCAATTTGGATTCAAGCCATTTTGAGTTTGGATCATAATAGATTCATGTCATTTCAGGTTTGAATTATTTTCAAGTTTGGATTTGTTGGTTTCAGGTTGTTAACTTTTTTTTTTTTAATTGGGTTGGGCCAAGTTTGGGTTTGGGTGAGTTAATCGGTTATTCAAGTTTGGTTTAGGGTTATTTTTAACTATGTGTACACGTCATGTTACATTTTTTTATGTGACAACCATATAAAGATAAATATACTACAAATTATTAATTATAAGTTTTCATTTGGTATCCCTTTTTTCTTTTCAATTTTATGAGAAAATACAAATAGATCACTAAACTATAAATATTTACAATTTATTCTTTATTCTATTGGTTTTTAATTTTGTGAGACTTCTATGTTTTTTGTGTATTTATGTTGTATTAGTGTTCTTATTATGTCATACTAAATTCGAGATATTATGTATTTATATAAATTTTGACAGATTAATAATTCATTTTACTTAGATTTTAACATTTATGTTTTCATGTCATGTTCGTGCTGTATCGTATTTTAATTTTTTTCATATTATGTTTGTGTCATATAATTATTTTGTATTTAAAATTATTGAATCTAATGGATACTATTCAATAACTCCCAATTTTATGCCACAAGTCATCATCTTCATTTTACTTTTCATGTCATAATCAATTCAAATAAACATGACAATTTATGTATTCATGTCATGTTTATGTTCATATATATTGCCATATCAAATCGTGTTTAAGATATTTTATATTTATATTTAATACGTTAATACTTTGTATCATTTAGATTTTGAGATATATGTTCGTGTCATTTCTTTTATTTAGTACTTTCTACATGTTATATTCATTTAGTTGTGTCTAAAATTGCTACTTTTAGATTCAATGTATTATATATTGATACACACTTTGATACGTTAATAATTCGTTTTATGTAAATTTTAACACAATTATCTATTTTTATCATGTTTATTTTATTTTTTTGTGTCATGTTGTATAATTATATTATATTTGAAATTGTCAAGTTTAATTGATAATATCCAAAAAACTTTTAATTTTGTGTCACATAGTATGGTATAATGTTTAAGGTATTTTTTTATATCATAATCATATTCAAATTATTATATATTTATATAAATTTTGACATGTTAATTTTTTTTTTTTTACAAATTTTGACACATTTGCCTATTCTTATTACATCATTAAATTATCTTATAATATATTAAGATATAAAAAATATTTTTTAAAAAATATTTATAAAAAGAATTTCTCCTACAACAACACACGAATAAAAAATCATAAAACATATTATAAAAGAGTTAGCAAAAAATTATTAATAAAATTACTATATTTTTTTAAAAATTATTATTATATAAAATATTAAAATATCAAAGGCGAAATCAAATTAACAATCTAGTACTTTATTGTATGAAAGTCGCCCTCACTAATGTCAGTTTCTCATATAGTGTTTTAGATAATTTTTTTTTTATAGATTAAAAAATTTCTCCTACAACAACACACGAATAAAAAATCATAAAACATATTATAAAAGAGTTAGCAAAAAATTATTAATAAAATTACTATATTTTTTTAAAAATTATTATTATATAAAATATTAAAATATCAAAGGCGAAATCAAATTAACAATCTAGTACTTTATTGTATGAAAGTCGCCCTCACTAATGTCAGTTTCTCATATAGTGTTTTAGATAATTTTTTTTTTTATAGATTACGTATGTAAGTCACCTTCATTGAGAGCTACTTCCATTTGTAATTTTTCTATTTTTCAAAATTTCACAAAGATGGTAGCTTCCCTTTTATGTTAAAGAAGAAATATTTCAGGAAATAATTTAAAACTAGTTATAGATTGGGAAATAAAAAATTTTTGGTTAAATTGGAATAAAAAAGCCTTTAGTTGATTGTTTTTGTATTGTATTTAAAGTGTCAATAGGTCGGATGGGTTATGATTCCCAAATTTTTCAAATTTTTTGTTTAGGCTCGAATCGGGTCTCGCAAAGCCCAGTTCGAAAATCTGAATTTATTGTTTATAGATAATAAAAAATAAAAAAAATATTTTTATATTAATATTAATATTAATATATTTTTATAATTAAATTTAAATAAAAATATTTTTAATTATTAAATAGTAATTCAGACTACACTAAATCGACCCAAATTAAGAAAAATCCAAATCTAAAGGTATGCTTGGTTGGGTAAACAAATGAAAGGATAAATAGAGAATGGTAAAAAAGTGAAAAGAAAATAAATTTTGAGGGTGTTTGGTTAAAAGAAAAAGTGAGAGAAAAAAATAGAAAACATTGTCATTTTTTACACCTATTAACAAAAATAAATCATTTTAAATTAAAAAAAAGTAGAAAAAAAATGAGAGTACTATGAGTGAAGGGTGCATATTTACAATAGTATTTATAATTTTTAGATTTTGTTTCTTTATCTTCATTTACAAAGTATATAATGATAAAATAATATAATTTTTATTTTTTCGTTTCTCTTACTTTTCAATCAAACCACACAATGAGAGAAAAGAAAAAATAATTTTTCTTTCTACTTTTTCATCTTTATTATCAAATACATTGATGAAAAAAATATGTTTTTCATAGTTTTACTTTTTTCCTCTTCTAATTTTTTATCTTTTCAAATTTCTTTATACCTACCAAGCAATCTTAGTTGTACGCATTTATTACATTTCTTTAATTCCATTTTATGTTTCAAACTTGCGTTTTACCTTTTAAAAGTTTTTTATTAGGCATGTTTGATTTTCTTTACATGAATTTTCAATAATCCAATTACACAAAACAAAATTTATATCAAAACAATATATATATTTTTTAATTTAGTATGTGTAAATAAAATTGTTATTAAGTTTTAATAAAAGTGTTATTTGATATATAAATTTTAATTTTTTTTATCCAGTATGTATATAAATTTTAGTGCGTATATAAATTTTATTAATTTTAATGGTTATTTTTCTTATTATATTTCATCTCATCGATAACTTTACTTTTGCATTTGAATACATATTTCATAATGTATTTTAATTTTATCACTACAATCTTTAATCTCATCGTTAAAATAATTAAACTTACTGCTATCTTTAATTTAAATCTTATGAAAATTAATCTTATTATCCATTCAAATAAAGCTTAAGAAAGAAAACATTGTCTCGATCTTTGACATTATTTTTATTTTTATAATCATTCAACATTTGATGGCTCATAACATATAAATCCAAAAACAGATCAACCCAAAATAAAAGAAAGAGTTTGAAAGATACAGTAAAAAGAAAAGAAGAGGTATGTTTTATTTCAATAAAATTACAAAAATCTCGTGCTTTCACTATGGAAATCGATAAAATTTTGGATATAATATTTATATTAATATACGATTAGTATAATGATTAAATTCTTAAATAAATAAATTTAGGACTAAAAATTAATTATTGTAACAAATTATATAAAATATAAGATTAATTAAAGCATCACACAAAAAATAACATGGAAAATAAGTCAAACTTATCACGACACAAAAAATAACATAAATATACGAACGTATCAAAATATTTATAAAATAAATTATTAACACAAAAAAGTTTGGATAAATTTAGAGTATTTTGAACAAGGAAAGAAATATCACGAACACAAACACATAAAA
>JBBYHK010000009.1:5235460-5252580 GCA_038382065.1 Adansonia grandidieri
ATTACCAAGCATCGAAAGTATACTTTAGATACAATTCAGGAAGAAAGTGAATCAAAAGACGAGTCCCACATATCGTATGTGCTTTTTGGTTTTGGCAATTTTTTCTTGTGTCCTGCCTCAACAAATTCTGAGTGCTTTGAAATTGCTTTCATGGCAGTGATGATGATGTCGAGTATTTCGATTCCGAATTGTTAAACTGAAACTACTAAGAAGTAGCCAAATTTGAAAACTGCAAATTTTCCTTAGACCAATAGTTAATTCATTGCCTAAAAAGAGTTAACAATTATGAAAACCAGCACTTGGATGTTGAAAAGAATGCTTAGAAGTTAGAACTTGAAGTAACTGAGATGCATATTCTTGAATTTAGGACTCCAGGTATATACTTGACTGCCACCTGCATTTTCACTCCTAGGTAACATCAATCGAACCTAGATTTATTAATTAAACTTACTATATTCTTTCTTTTTTGGCTCTTAGAAAAGCATCGTACTCTCACAAATAACCAGATATTAATCATAAAGTTGAAATTAAATATCAAATTTATTGTTCTGAAATGGCTATCCTGGCTTTTTAATGGCTTTGTCACATATGGCACAGGATTTTCAGCACCTTTACAGCTCCAGAGTCAAAATGTACCTAAGGTTTCGGGGGAAAAAAACTTGCTTTTTTAACGGCCTTCACTGGGAGAAGTGAATTAAATTCTGGACTAACACCCTATCCACCCCAAGTTATTGCATCAGCCAGTTAGACAATCTTGTCAAGATCAAACCTGGCTGCTACCATTCTAAATCTATGTTCTGTTGTATCCTCAACTACCACTTTCCACTTAGCTTGTCCTGGAGCATGTTCCTTGTGGTCATTTTTATCTTGAAAAATGGATCTGAGATTTTATCAGCCTTAAACAAGAAAATTTGTTTTACCATATGTACGTATACCTATGTTTATGTCCAATCGCCTGTCTCCATAGGTGGAAACAGGCTTTTTATATTTCCACCAAGACCCAACTTCTTGTTGTCTGCAAAAATCCAGGACATTCAAGATTATAGCAACAGTTGCTTTGCTAGCCGAGAGCATTTTATGTGTAATTCTTTTTACTATAACACTGTAATCACTCAATCACATTTAAAATTAATGTAGGTATCAACCATTTATAAGTAAGAACTTTATATAGTATTTTGATGAACCTTATAAAATTTTGTTAATTGATTAATTATAGTGCAAATATTATAAGTGACCCCCACCGACCCAGTAACACACCAACCACGCCCCATCCCTTTCTCCGATCATAAAGCCCCCTGAACCTTTTCTTTGTCTTTCATCCCCCCTGAACAGACTAAGTAAGGCCCCGTTCTTTCTAAAAAAAACAAAGGGAAGAAAATAGGGGCGAAGCGCAGCTCTGTTTCCATCAAAAAGGGAAGTCAGCCTTCTGAAGAAGATTCTTTCTCCACGTATTCACCTGGCACCGTTTCTGACATCAACCGCAAAAAGTCAAAGACTAGTGACATTAGGGTAGGGAGGGATCACCTTTACGAACCCACTTCTCAAATCAAAACAGGCTTAGACGACGAGAAGAAGGTTGGTGCCATATGCTAGTTGATTTTTTCTAGAGAAAACAGAGAAAGCGCTAGGGCACTCGTTTCAATCATCTGCGGTGGCTTCCATTCCATAGATTTGATCGGCAAATCGATTGTTCTTCGATAGCTCGACAGGGAAAAGCAGCAATTAGCACTACTTGGTGAAATAGATGTACCGATCCTAACTAGCCGTCACTCTTAACATTCTACAGCCAATCAACTTGAGACAAACTTAGAGTTAATATAAATTAACAATATGGTACGTTTGATTTCTAACAAAATTTTTAGATACAGGATGTATCAAGCAAAGTCCAGTATGTGAATAATTGTGTTTGTTTCTGGCCTGAGTTCGTCTCCAATATGATTATATAAGTTTACTAGCATCTGATTGGTTCGAGAAAAAGGATATGAAATTTTCCTTTTTAGAAAACTTACAGGCTATGTTGGTCGACTTTTATATATTTTAAAAATTTTGTCTATGTTATATTTTCGGACGTGGGTACGAAGGTATAACCTTTTAAAAATTTTTTAAATATTTGAAAATTTTTTTTTAAAAAATTAAACATTCTTTTATAGACACATATTAATATCCGATACTTACATATTAATTCAAGTATTAGCTACGTATATGTCATCCTATTAATCTAAATTGTGTAATTTAAAAGCTCCAAGGACAATGGAATAAATAATTTATCTTTCAATAATTATTAGTAAATTGAGATATTAGCCAAGCTAAAAACAATAAGGAAATACGGATTGGACCGAAGTATATAACTGAAAACGATGAAGAACTATAAAAGCCCAACCCAATTTGTTTAATGGGCTGTGGGAGTACCATATCCTCTACAGAAGTTCAAACCCATTTTCCAATCGGCCTAAGAAAACGGTTCTATTTTGTTCTCTAATAAATACTGGTCTCAGATGGCTAGATTCCACAATAGAAAACCTTTACCTTATAGTAGGTATTTGGTACGGTGAAAAAGTTTTCATTCTTTTAGAAATCAGATTTTTATTAATTAAATTTTAATATTTTATATGTTATAAAGTGTTTAATGTAGTTGGAAAGTTGAAACATTGCTTTAACTTAAAATTATCCTTCTTCGTATTTAAAAATTAATAGCTAATTTTTTCTGCTCAACACTTCAACTAATTATAAAATCATGAAAATTTATTTAATTTTAAATTTATTTTAATTACTATCGAATTAATTTACTTTCTAGTTCAAATAAATATCAAGTATTTAACTTTTTTAATTTAATATAATGTTAAATTTTATAAAAATTATTTAAAAAATAAACCATTTAAATGATGTTTTTGGCAATAATAAATTAATGTTTTTTAATAGCAAATATCTTTGAAAAATGTTAAAAACAATAAAATTTGTATTTATTTGATAAGGATAATTTTGAAAATTATCACCATATTTCTAGTAAAGCATTTAATAAACTAAATATGTTAATGTAACTTTTTCTAGATTTTAATCAAAACTTTTCCATGTATATCTAACATTGTAATGTTACATCCCAAAGAATCACCATTCCCATAAATTGCATTAGAATCTTGACATAGGAAAGCTCCAAACACCCCTTAAATCCCTCCTAAAAGTCTTATGCTCTCTCACTTTGACTTGGAAAGCAATGACAATTCCAAATTATTAAACCCTAAACTTCTTATAAAATTTTCATGCTATGTTGTTTTTTTTTTTTTCATTTGATTTTAATGTTGTTTGGTTTTTAACGGTAATTAACGTGTAGATAAGGTTCACGGATCTTTAGCATGTGCTGGTAAGGTAAGAAGGCGGGCTTCAAAGGTGGCCAAGCAAGACAATGAGAAGAATCCTAGTGGTCACGCATATAAGCTAATACAATCACAGTTTCGTCACGTGTAGATAAGGTTCACGGATCTTTAGCATGTGCTGGTAAGGTAAGAAGGCAGGCTTCAAAGGTGGCCAAGCAAGACAATGAGAAGAATCCTAGTGGTCGCGCATATAAGCTAATACAATCACAGTTTCGTCATCGCTAGTTAGCCCATCTCTTTTCCTTGATAAATCATTTATATATCATTTTTGGGAAAAAATATTGCTTAATTAAAAAAAGTTTGTATTTGATGAACTGATAGTGTATAAATTTATGAATAAGATTATGCCACCTTATTAAAAATTTTTTGAAAATAAATACCAATACTTCTATTTTAATGAAGTGGTATCATCTGGTTCACTAACAGTATATGGATTCGGTGCATCAGATATAAATTCAAAAGAAAGAAAAAGTAGTAATAAATAAAATTCCATTTAAAAAAATTGGAATGAGGATGAAGACAAAATAAGTATGTTTTGATGAGGAACCAATAAATGAAGACAGCGTTGATGCATAAGAGCTTGAAGCTTGCATGTGCTAAGTGGATCGATCACACGAGGAAGGGCAAGGTGGATTTAATAAGTTATGGAGAGCTTGGTTGTTGCTTACAAAGACTTAGACTTAAAAGGTTCCAATGACATAGGCTTTGCTAGCCTAGGAAATTCTATTTTAATTGGGTCACATAAAGTTCATCTTTTATCAACATGTAAGCAGTTTAATAAAGGCTTAACTTTGGTTAAAGTAGAACCATAAACGAGAAGCCCAAGAGAAATGTTTTGGCATGTGGAACAAACCCAAGCAGCCTAAGAAGTCTAACCTTTGGCGCCAACATTAAAGGAGAGCAAGATTATAAACTTTCTTTTTTTATATCATTAAAGAATAGCAAGATTATCAACTTTCTTTCAACATTAAAGAAGAGCAAGATTGTCAACTTTTGTTTTTGACAACTTTATCTTTGATTTTATTTAATTTCCTTTTTTATGGTTTTTAGTTCTGGGAACTTAATGCTAGCTTGATTGTTGACTTTTGTATTTCCTGTTTTAAGCAATTTTCCATTATCTGTTATGTCCCTTTTATTGTTTTATTATTAAGTGAAGGGCATTTTAGTCATTAAAGATAAAACCCTAGGTTTATTTAAAGGCTGTATCACACCCATTGTACAATAATTATGAATTTGAATGAAATTTTCTAGTGAGAATTTGTCTCTTTTGCTCTTTATTGAACTCTCACTGAACGATCAAGTTTCGATAACTTTGAAGTTCAAGTTCAATTGATATTATTGGTTCTTACTTCTTCATAAGTAACGAGTCAATAATATTTGTTTCTCGATATTATTGGCTCTTGTTTCTTCATAAGCAGCGAGTCAATAATTGCTTTTTTTTGTTTGAATCTATATTTTGTGATTCAAGTTTGAGTCAATAAAGATCATTCGGTTTCACAAATTTTTGTAAGGTTCGCATCATGTTTATTCTGTTATACTATGTGGTCATTACAATGTTGGAATTTATGTTGTTAATTGAATATCAACTTTGTTTCAATTGAGATCTATGTTACCCTTATTCAGGGAGTGTCCCATATGGTACTTGTTTAGCAATAGAGTTTAAGGCTCAAAAGCATGTTTTACTATTTATATATTATTAAATATTAAATATTATTTTTATATTAATATTAATATTAAATTTAAATTAAAAAATATTTAATTAGTAAATGCTAAATAATAATTCGAGTTTAGCTAGTAGCTTTTCCCTTACACAAGTATAAGCATAAGTATGCTTGGTTTTTTTTTCTTTTTTGATATTTTTTGCATATATTTGGAGGATCTTATGCCTATACCTATGTTTGAATTTGTGTAGGACACAGATGTTTGACAATGGTGCTTTAGAAAAAAAAAAGTCTGGGTGATATAAATTGAGATGTTAATATATAATATTTTTTAACCAAATAAGATATGGGCCAAATATATCAATTTAAGAATGCTTTAGGTATTTTACATTCCATGTAATGGTTATGTTCTTGATAATAAACACCTTACAAAATTAAGGATGCTAACCCCTAAATTGTGGTAATCAACACTTATGGTATAGGTAATCATTTTAAGCAACTATTTATTGCTTATGGATGCTTAATTAGTGGTTTCTTGAATAGGTGTCAAGGGTTATATTTAGGGTAGACTACATAAGTAATCGCTTAACTATTATTGTATTTTTGTTTTGATCACCCAACTTTAAAATTTTTAAAACAATTACTAACATTAACAAATTGTAAATTTTTGGTCACCTAGTCATTAAATGATTAATGGCTAGAGGATGTGGCTTTAATTTTGGCTTAATACTACCAATCACCTAATAAATCTGTATAATATGCTCTCTTTCTCTCTGTATAAAACTTTAACCTTTTTCTGTCTATAGAACTTTAAATCTTTTTATTTCTTATAGGTGTTTAATTTTAATTTCAATTATCTTTACATTTTTTTTTTTTTGGTTTTTCTTTGTTTCCTATATCTCTTTCTTCTCTTTCCTCTTTTCTTTTCTTGATATACATTAATCCTCTTTTGCTCTTTTATTTGTCTATGTTCATAACATCTCTCAATTTAATCTTTATGTTATTCGACTTAGGTTTTATTCTTTGATCAGCAGGAAGATTTGCAAACTTCTTTTCTTATCTGGGTATTGTTTATTTCCTTGTTTTTGGCTTAGGTTTTCTAATTTATTTGTCTATTTTGTTTATATAGATGTTTATGTGTCGTGTTGTTTCATGTTAGGATGTTTGCGTTAATAATTCGATTAAAATTTGATTGTTTTTTATTGATTTGAAAAATGGCTTTCTATAAGTGACTTTGTTGAGTCAAGTGAGTTTTGTTGAATCAAAATGCAATTTTGGATTCAATGTTAGTTAAGTATGCTATACATGGATTTGAGTTTTTTGAAATTGATTTCCCAATTTTGGTCTTTTTTAAGCTAATTTTAGATAAATATGCTAAATGTTCTATGCTTTGATAAACTAATTCATCGCTCAACATTATGTCTAGTGGCATGAGAATTTTGCTTCCTTCTTGATCACAATCTTCAAGCATTTTTAACTCCTCCATTTTTATGCTCTCTTGTTTCATAAGCTCATGATCTTTAATGGCTATTGAAGAAAGAAGAATAGTTTCTACGTGGGGTTCATTTTTGCTGGCAAGACTTTTAGGCACTGATGCCAAGGACATTTTCAAGTGCTTCTAGCAAGCGAGCTGTGGCAAGTTGGTTGGCCATGGCTATTGTGCTCACCAATGTAGGTTAAGATAAAGATACGAGGATTCGAACAGTTACACTCTACTTGCTTTCTTGCCAGACATCCTTCTAAGCTACTGCACCTATAATTTCTTCTTCTTTTTTTTTTAATTCAACCAAACAATAAATTTGATCAATTTCATCATGAAACTCCATTGTTGTTCCGCTTTATACGGTATATAGGGTTCAACTTTGGTTTGACTATTATGTTCACTTTTGAGTAAAACCGTATTAGTTTACTATGGCTTAATATTATGTACTCTATTTTGTGATTTTTGGGCTTCGAAATTATTTCTTCTCTGATTTTGTTTCTTTTTCATTTATTCTTTGCTTTTGCAACATTTCTTTAATTTTTTTTTTGTTTCACTTCAAAATTTTTCTTCCCCATTTTTTCCTACTTTTTGTTCCCTGTTTACTTTGAAAAATAAAGTCATGTCATCCCACCGTTAACAATTAACAGTCAGGTGACTAAAAATTCAAATTTTTATAACACTAGTGACCTTTTTAAAAATTTTAAAAGTTGAGTAACCAAAACAAAATCGCGTTAATACTTGAATGATTATTAGTGTAATTAACCATTATTTTTATTAATGGTTTCCACTTGAGCTAACCTTATAAAAGGTTGTTATTATCAATAAGCTTAATAGATGCAAATAGTTAGCTTTTCCCACTCGTATATGGAATTATTAGCTTAAAAAGTTTAGAGAACTAGATATGGTTATTGAAAAATTTGAAACCAAATGTTCCTAAAGATGGTTACGATAACTATTATTTTTTTATAGTGATTGGAATATTATCACTAGTTTAGGTGAAATATATGGGTCAGCCACTCATGCATATTGTTGTAAATATATTAAAGAAAACCTTAATATTGATATTGTGGGAAAAAATTAAGGACCAAATTCTATAGTTATTAGATGCATTAGTTTATCGTTGGCTCGAAAATAATTAAAATGCTACATTTAACAATTTAATAATTATGTAGAAAAAAAAAGCTAATTGAATAGGTGTTATATAATTAATTAAAACATTAGTTTAACATCGAAAGTTAGTCATCCTTATTAACATTGGAAAAGCTAATTGAATAGGTGTTATATCACTACCCATGTTGTTAAGTCTTTTAAATTTGTGGTAGTTAAAAAAATATAGCACAAAATCATTTCCCTCATTAATGACCATAAAGAAAATTTGGCTCAAAAATTTATAAAGATAAATCTGAAGCCAGACATTAACAAAATAAAATGGATTACAAGGTTGGGAAGAAATTACTGGAGAATATTAGAAATGGTAAATAGTTTCATCTGTGTTTTATTGCAGTGATTTCACCGCTAAGGTAAGTAAGGGCATCAAAGATATTGCTATCAACTTAGCTATTTCACAATGCATATGCTTAGGATGGCAAATGAATACACTTATTTGTGCCCATGCTGAGGCCGTCATTAAAGCAAAACATGAAAATATTTACCACTTCATTGATGGTTTTTACAAGTCAACTAAATAGGAATTGATTTATGCAGTTGCGATGGCTTCAATTGAGACTCATAACATGCTTAATTTGATTATTGCAGACAGCGTTAATGATCATTTATCTTTGAAGCCTCTTTTAATAAAAACGTTAATAGATCGACTAAAAGTGAATTACAAAAATCACAATTCGTAAAGAAAAAACCAATTCAATGTTCTTAATATAAGCAAATTGATCATAATCAAGCTTCTTGTAAATCCCCAAATCGACCAAGTAATTATAAGTCTTACATGATTAGCATTTAAATTTGTTTTAATTGTTACATCCAAAACCTATATATCTTTCAAATGTGTTAAATGCAAATTAATGATTACATACCTTATCTCATGTAATAAAGTTACAATTTTTCTATTAAAATAATTGATGCCTTTTGTGCACTTTTTTGTTGCAGAATTGATTATTTTTTATAGGTGAAGGTTAAAAAGGTTGGAGGTGTTATATTATTTTTTTTTTGTTACAGCACTAGTTAGTTTTTTATGTAAAGATTTGGCAGGTTGAAAGTGTTATATTTTTTTTGTAGCAACATTGATTATTTTTGGTATGTAAGATTATGTTAGGTTGAAAGTGTTATATTTTTTTGTTGCAATAAATATTCTTTGAATGTAAGGGTTTGGTAGGTTGGAGGTAAAATATTTTTTTGTTGCATAATTGATAATTTGTTGTGTATAAGGGTTTAGTAAGTTTGCAGCATTGATTATTTTTTGTATATAAAGATTTGAAAGGCTCCTACATCTAAACGGAAAAATGTTTATAACCTTATAAGTAGCTTAATACAGTTCTTCTGTTAAATCCTCCTATCATTACAAATATGTGAATGGAAATATGATGTTTTTCATCAAACATCTAATTTATTATCATTTAAAAAGAATAATGAGTTTTGAAATATTTATTCGAAGGATGATGAGTTCTAAAATTTCATCCAACCAAATTCTTTAAATACTTCAATATAAGAAAAATTAATAAGTCAAGAAATTTAAAGTCAACAACCCTACCAACTTTTTTACTCTTCCTCATTTGGAAATGAAAACTAAAAGAAAATAATCTTTAAGTGTTTTTCTGGTTTGAACAAGTATTGCTGTTAATAGATTTTTTTTGTTTGAACAAAAATGCAACAATCTTTTTTTTTTGGTGGCATTTTAAATTATCTTAAATATTTATTTATAATAAGTAAAGCTGATCATTAAGTGGTAAATAAAGCTCAGAAATATATAAATGTAGTAAATAAATTAAAACATAATATTACAAACTATGTGATATGTCTTATAAATAATTGCAATTAGCTATGTAAACTTGTTTTAGTTTCATTTATTTCAAAACTGAGCTTGACCTATATATTAGATCTAAGTAAGAACCGAATAGTCCATCGAGCAATTTTCTTATCTCAAGCTAGCTTGGAACAGTAATTTTATGTTAAAATAATATTTTTATTTGAATTTAATTATAAAATATATAAATATTAGTATAAAAAATTATTTTTAATAAGATAAACAGTAATTTGAGCTTAAATAATTTTAAATATAAAAAATATTTAAATCTATTCATAGTTTTTCCTAACAAATTTTTTTTACAAATCCAAGCAACTAAATAAATCCAAAAATATGTCAATGCATGCCTTTACTTACAAAGATGAACATAAAACGTTAGTGATACTCATATGTCACTCGTATACAATGAATATTTTAGTAATATGTAGACCACCAATATCGAAGACTAGTTCATTGGGTATAACAAGAACATTAATATCCATGAAATTAAGATCTATAAAGAAGACATTCAACTTAAATATGTTTATGAAATTTAGGTATTGACTAGAATTGAGTTTGAAATTTATTATCTTTAACTTTGAAATTGTTAATATAATTAGAGAATTCAATAAATTTTGGATCTATAAACATTTAAAAAAATCCTACAGTTGTAAAAGATGTCAAACCTTGAAATAAAATCTAACTCCAAATTATCTATTACAAGACAAGAATAATTAATTTGTTAATTCTATTAAGAAAAATTAGAGTTCAAACCAAAAAACTTAAATTTGATGATATGACATACAAGCTATACATTAAAAAAGCAATTTTGCTGCATTAAAGAATCATAATAAGATCAATAAATCTGCTTTCTATGCTAAAGGTTATCTATAAAACAATGTAGTAATAAGAATAACAAGTATATCACAAGCTACCTTGGACAAGATATGGTACTTTAAAGTACTTGTATTTCACCACTTTACAAGCATAGTACTCATCAAAATCTTTTTTACAAATAAAATAAGTCTTAGCTAGGTAGACATGTATATCAAATTCTTGTGGTTAAATAGTTTCAATTAATTTTACATGCACATTCAAACCAACATAAAAAAGGCTAATATATTCGCACCATCAATATCACTATCAAACACCTGATTTTTAACACTATGCTTATTTCCCTCTTGATACTCATGAATATATTTCTCATAAAATCTTATATAAAGCATCTCAAACTATAGAATATTTGCTCTTGCTTCTCCATTAGGGTACGTTTTAAGAAAAAAAATTAAATCACCCTCATTTTGCACTTTGAGTCCGAGATAGTTATTACAGCTATTAACAAATTGTATTTTCCCTAGCACGTATCAAATTTACTCTTCATCTAACCAACCATTGCTTGAACAAAATCAGTTTCGTTATGAGTCTTTTTTATCCAACAACACTTTCACACAATAAACTTCATTTAGAAACAAATTTGAAAGTCGGACAATCAATTCCAAAAATGATTTTAAAGATTGGATTAAAAATTTGTAAAATTTCATAGATTTTCTTCATTTTTTCTCAATCTCCATGACATAGACAATAATGATAAAGAGTTTCTCGATCTTTGAATATTGAAATTTTATTGTAGTTCATAACATCTCAAATGCTGTACGTATTTATAACTAAGAATGAGTTTCTTATCAGCCAACTATAATTATTGTACAATGTTAGAAAATGAATTAATTCTTGTCTTATTGCTTGATAAATCTACAACTTTTATAAACAGCTTTAATCACATGCTTAATCTTAAAAATATCATCTTGAATCGTGAGGTTTAAGATGTATGCACAACATTGAACATGAAACAAATTTTTTTTAAAAGGCAATCTTTTCTTTGTTAAAAATGTCATTAAAAATTTCAATAGCCACATCATTGCTTGAAATATTATGTGAACACCTTATTCCTAATTTCATATTCCTTACACTTAATATAGCTAACAATTTCAATACCACAATAATGAAAAGGTTTCTGAACAAATTTGATAAAATGCTTTTGCTCTCTTTAATTAAAATCTATAAAGTGATGAAAAAATCATGTACCCGATCTTTTGATTTTTCGACTTCCATTAATTATTGTTAAAATAAGTTGGATGATAGTCATCCATAATGCCTTCATTTTTTTCTCGTTTCATAAATTCAAATACAATCCTTTTTAATAATATTGCATTATATCTTTTCCATATCAGCATCCAATGCATTACTCCTTTTTTATATCATATATGCCAACTATGAAAGCAAATAGTATTTGCACATGACCACGTGTCTACTATCTAAAAATTGATCGATTGGGTTGATTTTGATCAATTTTTCTTTTTAAACAAGTTATTAAGTTCCTTTAAGAGCAACTTTTACATTTATTATCAGTTATAGTTAGCTTGTTCTTACAATGGATGCACTCTCTTTTCTTAAAACCATCAAGAAGATTAATTTTCTTGAACTCTAAACAAACAATTAATGTCTTTTACCTCTTTTTCTCATTACTATCCTCACCCTCCTTAAATGAAAACTAAAATGTATATCCTAATTATACATATATAAATTAGATAGTTAGAAAAATACTTATAGATTAAAGAATTTACCTTATTTTTCAACTTTAGGCTTTGCCTTTGCAGAAGTTGGCTATCAAAGAAGGCAAAAAAAAAAAAAAGAAAAAAATGACATAATGAAAAAATCAATGCTAGATAAAAATGAAGAAAATGACTAAAAAATTAGCAAAACATTTACATTTAAACGTTGCAACAAATCCTTGGTTTGAACATAACCACTTCATAGAAACCAAATAACCATCATTGATAATTTTTGACATGATAAAAACACTTAAACACAACATATTTAATAAATTCAAAAGCTGTAAACAAACATGACATAAACTGTTTGAAGATTATTAATATGATTAACACTTATTTAATTTCATATTCATGCTTAGTATTTTGACACATTTAATACTCAAAATAAAACACAATAGGCGTACATTTTGTCAGATCCCCAAACAACAAAAAAAAAGTGAATTTATAAATAAAAATGTAGTTTCAAAGTCAAAAAACATACATCTTACATTGCACTCTAATTTTGTTTCTATTGTGCCATCATGCAATTTAATTGAAAAACAAAAAATGAGAGAAAAGAGAGGGAAAAGAAAGAAAAGTAACTAAAAGTAGTGATGTGGAGAAAAAAGCTTGCTGACTTCCGTTTCATTGCATGTTGGCTTAGGCCCTCTTTGGCATTGTTGTTGGCATTCAGATCAAAATCTGCATTTCACTACGAAAGCAATACTAAATGGGTAAATAAATTTGGCTTTTGCAATTAAAAGTAACTCAAATAAGAAAGCCAAGAAAATGAAGCTTTTGAAGTTTGGAAGTTGCTTTTATTTTTTATTTTTTACATTTCAATTCCTCACAATATTTTACATTGCAATGTCAAATACTTAAAAGTTCTTAAACCATACTTTTTCTCCAACTAAACTTTTTCTAGTCGAAGCTTTTTCCAACAGTGATGTTAAATTAGCCCTTAAAGTGGCATCTTTGGTTACGATTGGGTCGAGCCTCAAAAAGAGAGAAGGGAATGAAAGCATTGATGGGTGGGATAGATCAGCAAAGAAAGGAAATAATAACGTGCTATTGTTAGGTTCGTGCAATTAGGAGATTGAAAGCAAATTATTTAAGAAAATTTAAAAATTTACAGATCATAAATTTACAAGATAAAATCTTAGATTAGTACTTAAAAATAAAATATCATATAAAATTAAAAATATTGATCAAATTCACAAATTACTTAAATTAAGTATTAAAATACTTAAATTTAACTTATTTAATACTTTAAATTATTCATATTTGAAATTTGATAATAATCCAGAATGGTTTTCAAATAGACTCTTTTGACTTCTATTCATGGGAATCTTTCTATAATAATTTACATCATTGATCGTAGTTCATTATATAGTGGGTCGAGCCGGGCCTAGACAAGCCTATAAAGAGTTAATACCCTAGTTAAGCCTAGCCTGAACTCCGCCTATTAGCAAGTCTACACGTCATTAACTAATCAATTTTTTAATTATAATTAAACTTTGTTTTTATATTTAAATATAATTATAAAAAATCATATTGAAAGCCAAGTTGATCATACTTTCATGTCTTGATTTTAGATTGGTAGGTTCAATGGTTTTTTGTTTTTTTAAAACTTAGATACTAAGTTTAATGTTATAAAAAAATATTATTCTAGTTTATAATTAATAAAAATATATATTTAGTTTAATAATTTGATTTTTAATATAAAATCAAGTGTTAAGTGATTTGAATATCATTAGTTACAAATAAAGTTTTAAAAACTAAAAATATAAAACAAGTTTTTTTTATCGATTCAATCCAATTTTTTGATAGTTTTTTACTCGTTGAACCTATTTATACCTTCAATACATTGTCGGTTTTAATATATGTACCAGATTGAGCCATTAGAAAATTCTCGATTGGACCAGTTCAGCTCTTTTTTTAATACATGAATATAAATATAATATAGATTTTGCTAGTATCCCAAGACTTTTTTAAAATTAATTAATATATCATTTATACTATTTATAATAATATTATATTAAATGTAATAATTGATAATTTTATTTATCATTTTCGATACATTATATAAAGCTATTATCATATATTAGCATTTGACATACCTGCCATGTGAATGAAAAATTTATAAGTGAAAAAAAATATTTTATAATCGGATTTTTTTAATTAAGTGAGTAGTTTCATGTAAAGTGGGTAATTTTTTAAGAATAAATAAAGTTTTTTTAAAAAATAAATTTATATGAATTTTAAAAGATATAAATAATCCTATTTTATTTTTGATGTTATGATTATATTTGAGTTAATATCAACTGACTTGTGCTATTAAACTCAATTAAACACATTATAATAATATAGATAATAACCTTAAAAAAAGCCTTTAGTATATTCGTTAGTGAAATTTGTTTCTACATGATAAGTTTACAATATAGTTTTAATATAAATGCTAATGTTTATTATGGGTAATTTTATTTATCATTTTTTACGCATTAGATATAATATACATGAAACAAAGTTTTTGACATAAATGCTAAAATTTATTATGGATAATTTTATTTATTATTTTTGATGCATCAGAGGAAAATACTATATTTTAATTTAATTTCATATATTATATAAATCACTTCATCGAATTTAATATAACATATTAATTTGACCAATTAATTTTATCTCATTCATTCTCATTCATTGTGTTTAATATAATATATTTATTTTATCTTATTCTCATTCATTGAATTTAAATTTAATACAATATGTTAATTTTAACAATAAATTTTATCTTATTCATTATGTTTAATATAGTATATTAATTTTATTTCAATATCATTCGTTGAATTTAATATAATATATTAATTTTATTCACTATTTTTAAATTTTGTTTTAAGTCTTTTTAATACAATTTGAGTGGTTAAATTATTAAAAATATAATATAAAAATTATTATTTATTCATATTTCTCATGTGTTAAATCGACTACATCATTAATTTTATCTTGTTTACAATTTTTTATTCCATTCATTGATTTAATATAATATATTAATCTTACCAATTAATTTTATCTCAATCATTGTGTTTAATATTATTTTTATAATAATATTTACATATTTTTATAACTAAGTTTAAATATAAATATTTTTTATTAGTAAACAATAATTCAAGTGTAAATAGATCAATTCATATGAAAAATCATGTCTAAAACTCAATCCTACAGGACAACAATAACACAAATATTGCGAGGGGTCGAAAGGTAGATCTCTAAAAACCAATCCAAATTTTGTGTTCTTTGGCTTCTTTTCCAAAGCTTTCCTAATTGAATGATAGGTTTTGCTGATTCTTTAAAATTAAATGATTTTTATTTATATAGATAATATTAAATTAAATATAAAAATTAATCAATTTACTTATTATTATTATTATTGATGCATTGGAAGAAAATATTTTCTTTTAATTGAATTTCAAATATTATTTAGATATAGATTCATTAAATTTAATGTAATATGTTAATCTAGCCAATTAATTTTATCTCGCTCATTGTTTTTAATATAATATATTAATTTTATCTCATTCTCATCCATTGAATTTAATATAATACATTAATTTTATGTTATTTACAATTTTTTTATCTCATTCATTGGATATTGTCTTAACAATTTCTTACATAAATAGGTTATAATCTTATTTTCTTTATAAATATGTTTACTTCTCATTTCTAATTAATAAATTTATTTTAGAATAGTCACTAGGTATCATACTCGTGCATGGCATAGGTTTGTGCATCTTAGGTTTTAAATTATATTATTATTATTATCACTAGAGCATCTTATGCATCTTATGTTTAAAGTCAAAGTAAGATAAAAAAATGTAGTCATATATATATATATATATATATTTAATTTATTCTTTTCAAGAAGATAATCATATGTATACACCAAAAGGTTACAGTTCAATAGTCATACTTGTTTTGATTAACAATCTATTTAAAATTTGAAAATAAAAATTGTTCAGTCTTGAAGACACATGTAAATGCGTTTAAAGTTTTGCTTTTTATCTAATTCATCTCAGACAATCTTCTTCTGTAGAAGTATAACATATTGTTGAAATAATCGATTTGCAGAGATAAGTGTCTTTGTGTTCACATCTTCATTGCTAAATTCTGTAGGTATAATACTCTCTTGTAGTCAAATTATATCTTTTCGTCTTCTTTCTTTTCGTATTTTGACAATATGAAACTTGTTGCTTATCACTTGGTATCATTCTCTTGTTGGAAGACATTTTATCCATCACAAATTATACTTTTTAAATAATTGTTTTGAGGTGTATGTTGGGGGAGAAATGTTGAATGTAGAAATGTTAATTATATATAGTATTCAAGAAGAACTCTTTCATTATAGTTATAATTCATAAATAAGAGAGAGGAGATATGTGCATTTAGTTTAATGAATTAATTTTATTCATGTATGGAAAGAAGAGAGATGAATATATTTAATAAATTAATTTGGTTCATGTACAAGTGAAAAAAAGTGTATAAATTTAATAAATTATTTTAATAATTATCATAATATCAAAATATCATAGTTATGGCAACGATAAAAACATGAGGTGAAAGTAGAGGTGGTAATTGGGCGGGTTCGGGATGGGTCTTTTCGGGTTCGGGTTGAGTCAGGTTTGGGTTCATTCGGGTTTGGGTCCATTCGAGTTCGGGCTCATTCGGGTTCGGGTTTCTTCGGGTTTAGGCAATCCGGGTTCGAGCCAATCCGAGTTCGGGCCAATTTGGGTTCGGGTTCAGGTCGGGTTCGGGTTTGAGTATAGTTTACATCATTTTTTTTATTTTATGTTAAATGTAATCACTTTTAGTTAATTTTAAATTCTAAGCTAGGCACGAATTTATCCCCATCTGGTCTGAAAAAAATTTTAGTTCGATTTTATGGGTCTATCCATGGCCGGAAAAATTTTTGAATTCTAAGTTCAAGGCTGAATTTGTCCTGGCCGACCCATTTAAGTACAAATCATTGTTCATAATATTAAAAAGTTATTTTTATATTAATATTTA
>JBBYHK010000009.1:5294930-5306099 GCA_038382065.1 Adansonia grandidieri
AGTAGAATTTACTTCAATGGAAGATTATGCTCTGGTTTGCCATATCAATATGCAACGATAAAAGATAACAAGGTTTAATTAAAGGGACAAAGACTGGTGATATCTACATAAGGCCTGAATAGTCCAATAAAAATTTTGATATAATCTCTCTTGCACTCACTGACTACAAATAGTCCAACAAAAATCTAATCTTGACTCCAAGATGCAAATAAACCGGTGACAGATCTAGCTGAACATAAATGAGGGCTGAATCATAATCGCTATCATAGTGACATTTACGAATTTGAACAAACAACATCTCTGCGGTTATCGAAAGTTTATTCAATATCTGCTTCTCTGTCATTCCAGAAACCTCTTTTTTTGTTTTATCCCATGTCAGATTTCAATTTGCATATCATAAAAAACAAGTATTGTTCTACCAACTGCATCTTTATCTATGGATGTACTAACATGAATATCATCACATATTTCCGGCAAAGGGTATTTAACTACCCAATACGCTCGATTACTAATTACTGTGCAGTCAACGTTAACAATTTGCTACGCACATAAATTATGGATGTTTAATTTTCCCGACCATTCAAAATATACGTTCACTCCAACCCCGTAAAGAATAAACTTGCACCGCAATACTTCAATTTAACTGTTTTACGGAAACGAGAACTTAAATTCAAGCATGACAAATGGAAAAAGCCAATGCTAAACTAGAATATATGGAATAATCCCTTCATATCAAACATCCAATGATCTCATGTATAAAGAAAATGTAAAGAAACGACTTTGATTATTCATTAGTGAGGGGTGACAAATAAATATACCAGCTGCCTTGAGTAACAGAACAGAAGCAGGGGGTGTCTTTAGAATGAAGGTGAAGCTTCTATCCTGGAAATGAATTTAAAAAGAAGAAGAAGAAGAAATCAGGTATATTCTTTAGCATTAGTTCAGAATTGAAGAAATTTAGAGAGAAACCAACATCATAGACAGTAATTTCGACAGGGATAACATAGCCAGCTTTATCAGCAGTTCTAGCATTGTAATCCTTGCAAAAGGCCATAATATTTACACCCTTTGCTCCAAGCGCCGGTCCAACAGGAGGCGCTGGTGTCGCCTTACCTGCCTCTAAAGCCAACTTTATCATTCCAACCACTACAAAGCAAAACACCCGCAAACATATAGAAAAGCAAGAAAATGTCAGGAAATCCAGAATTGGGTATCAAAGATAATGGAAAACATATAAGAATCCGTATAAACCTTTCTTGGCTTTGCCCCCGGGTTTAGGAGGAGCCATGGCGATGACAGTTAAGAGTCTTGGAGTTGAAGACAGGAGTGGGGATTGTTTTCTGTTGAGGAATTGGAGAGAAATGTTGGGGTTTGAGGATAAGTTGGTGCGTGAAGGAAAAAGAGAAGAGGAAAGCTTGGCATTGTTGATTTTTCTTGGCCAAAGAGAAGAGCTGAGATGATGGGAAGTGGATAGAGAGGATGCCATCGAGATGGGGAAGGGAAAAAGAGAGATCAGGAGAAAAACAAGCAGTAAGCAAAATTTTTTGGATAAATTAAAAACCCAGAATCCTATCTATCTTCGAAGACCGCAACATATCTTCAATTGGGCTTCAGTTTGAGTTGGGAGTAAAAGGTGAATCATGAACGGGCTAGGCTTTCACCTGGCTATATTTATGGGGGATCACTTCTTTTCTTTTGGATATACTTTTGGGCTCACTGCCTTTGAATTATCTTCAACATGTTTCAAGATTTTTTTTTTCTCTTGTTAGAGTTCGGATTAAATTAAAATAATATTAAAAATAAAAATATTTTATTTTAATATTTATAATTAAATTTAAATAAAAATTTTTTTATTTAAATATTAATTTCAGCTGGACAATTTACGAGCAATTCTATCCAAAAGCTTCCTTACTATAAAAGCCCTTCTCTTTTTCCTTATTTAGAGCTGCAAATGGATATAGTTTTAATAATCTTTTAGTAACATTTGATATAATTTTGATATTAATAACTGTTATAATTTTGATAGTATTTAATTTAATTTTAATAATTTTTAAGATAAATATGGTAACTTATGAAATAGTTTGTAATAACTTTATAATAGATGAATAATTTCGGTAACTTTTAATATAATTTTTATAACATTTATTATAATTTTGAAAACATTTGATATAACTTTATACCAAAATAAAAAAAATCATATAATATATAAATTTACCAAAAAAATATTTAATAATAAATTATATATTAAATAAATAATATTAACTTATTATCTTCTACATGTAATACATTATAGCATAAACCAATACAAAAAGAAAAATATCGTTTGTCTACATTTTAACTTTTCATGCTGGTTGCTGTTAGTAGAAAGATACTTCATCCGGTAAATATTAAATTACAGTCAATATATATATATATATATATATATATATAATTGAATTATATGACAAATGAATAAAAACATCTAGTCCTTCCTTTGCCTGTCTCCAGATTTTATTCCTTTGACATTTTAACTGTCCAACTAAGTCTTGTGGAAACATAAATAACCATGCACTTTTCATTGCTCCATTATTTAAGCCCTTTCAGTTGATCCTAGTTTTCTCTGATCTTTGTCTCAGAAGTCATAGGGCTTTTCCCTATTTTGCCAATGAAGATGAAAAAAATGCAGCCCTGCTATGTTGTTGTTGCTAAACCTTGTAAACTACTTCAAGTTACTGGTTCAAAGAGGTATTCACTCATCTGGGTCTGCTGATCAAGCCACCACCGCCGCCGGAAGAAGAACGTCATAATGATTCCGCTAATCATTTCGGCGGTTGTCTTCTGTTGACGGGCTGTCGATCTCGTTCGCTAGTTCCGGTCCCAGTCCAAGTTGTGACAGCGATGATCAAGAAGAAGCTGCCGGTTCTTGAATATGGCAACTTCATCCTCGAAAGGTTTGGGGATGATGAGCAAGCGGAGAACGGCGCGGTGAGCACTGTTTGCTTGGATTCAATGGAGAAAAGTGAGGAGATCAGAGAGCTTTGCAACTGTTCTCACCTGTTCCCGAAAGATTTCGTTGATAAATGGGTAAACGAGGTTAAGGTTACCTGTCCTTTGTGTCGATCGACGTTGTACCCAGACCGGATAGATTGGACGACGGCCAGGCGCAACAGGTTCATGGATCTTTAATTGATTTGTGTTAAACTAAATTACACTACTGTAAAATATAATCCTATTTAAAATCCACAATTCTTTTCTCATTTTCTAGCTAGTCTTTTTTTTTCCGGATGTTTTGTCCATTCAGAATTAACCAAGCAAGATAGCATAAGATGTGCATAAAGTATTTCAACTGTTAAGGCAATATTAAACAAGGATGTGTTGATGGTAATTCGATGTTTTGACTTTCGAGCGAATCCATGAATAACAACAGAGTTTTCAAGTGGACGAGGTTTGAGTATGGCCGGACCATTCTAACATTATTTCCCACCTAAAACATGGCGCATCCTGCTAAAAAATACTGACATATATTTTATAATCATCTAATCTCATCATCGATCATTAACAATTTTTTTAAAGGCAAGCTTATGTAAGCGTTGACTCTGCTTTAGTTTTTTTAAGATTGCCGTTGTCTTCTGGATAAATAGCCCCCTACTCGTATTATATAAAATTTTGATATATTTATTTATTAATCTCTTATGTTATTTTCAACATTTAAAATTATAAAATATTAAATTTTATCACTAAATTAAAAATTCAGAATAATTTTGACGTAAGAGATTTTTATTACCATTATTATGTGTGTCATAATGTTATGTTCTATCACAACGCAAGAAGCTCCTTTCATAAAACCGAAGCAGATTTGATCCATTGTTATTTTTAATAGCAACAGATTGATTCAATGATGATATCTTTAAAACAAATTAGATCGCACTGATATCGGAATCCTGACAATATGCTGGCTATCTTTCCATATCAGGCTTCCGAATCTATAATCTCCATGTACTTTCTGAGTCGAGAAGAAGGTAACTTTAAAGGGTAGAATTTGGGTAGTTTTGTTGAAGCTTAATATTTGGGGCTCAACTTTCATCTTGATGCCCTGCGGAGCTTGGATCGTGGCTTTATAAACTGAATCTACGGGTCCGACATTTGTTACCCTTCGGGTCACTGTTACTTTCCTTTTGAGGTATGGAATAGTGATGGATGGAAGGTTGAGGTTCAACTCGTTAAGCCTTGTTCTTGTGCAATTGACTTTGGTGTGGGTTAAACCGGTGACGGACTTACTGCTCAACCCTGTGCCGCAAAGAAACTGGACGTAGTCCTCTATTCCAGCGTCGTAGATGAGCCCTGGATCGACTGCCTTGTTAGGATTTACATGCCCACCACCCATGTCAAATGGGTCAGCTGCCTTACGTGTTGAGCCCTCCTCAGCTATGTTCGACCCATCTGTTGCTGTTTGGGAAGCTGCATTTTTGTTTTTTTTGCACTAACGGTCACACTTGTGGTATTTAAAGAAATGATTACGGTCTTTCAAATAAAATGAAAGTGAGAAAATTGGGAAGATGGGGAAGCAGAATTGATTCACCGGTGGTGACTAGAGCTGATCTTATGGCGGTAGGAGACCATTGCTTATGAACAGATTTGATTAGGGCTGCTATGCCTGCAACATGGGGACAAGACATTGAAGTTCCTGATAGGATATTATATCCACTTTTTCCTTTACCAAGGGGTACATATGAAGCTAGGATGTCCACGCCTGGTGCAGCTATGTCAGGCTACAGTACCATAATTGACCAAGACAAAACATTGTGTTAGGGAGATAATAAAACTAAAATCTTGAGAGAAGGTTCTTGAATTCAGTTATGATTCAAATAATAGATATTCTCCCTAGAAATAGTATTAGGAATTTATAGCTTTGTTACATTTTATTTACCTTCAGCACTGCTGGGGATATTGAACTAGGTCCTCTGGCTGAGAAATCTGCAACTCTAGGAGATAACCATTTACCTATAACCGTCTTTGGAATACTCAGCTTGGCAATTGGAGACCTTAATAGAGAGACGGAAGAGATAAAAAAAAAATGGTTAAAAATACACTAGTATATATGTTCGGTTCTTCACGTTCTTACATCTCAGCTTGGGATGAGTGTCAGACAATAAGGATAAGCTCAATTTTTTAAAATTTTTTTACATATTTAAAAAATTATATTTTACATTTATATTTGATTATGTGTGAATATATACTATAAACACAAATAATTTAAAAAAAATAAAGACTCTGATACTATAATTCTTTGCACTTATCCATACCTAGCTTTTCTTACGTAAGAAAGTATCTCCGTCCCTACTTCATAATCTACTTTTATGCAAGGTATATAGCCGCACGAGTCAAGCCCATCATTCCTATGCTGGGCAAAAATAACTCCAACCCCTCCTGCTTCAAACACAGAGATTGCAGCACTAAATATATTCTGGGTACTTGATTGTGAAAAACAAAGTATGATCTTCCCTGCTGCTAATGTTGCATTGAGACTTCCACTCTCGCACCATTGGCTGGATTATAAGTAGCCGTATCATACAGGATGTAGGAAAAAAGAAAATATAAAACTCATACAACAACATTAAAAAATAAAAAATAAAAAAAGAGATCCGACGCTGAATCATCGTTGGGGTTTACAGCAATGCGATCAGAGAATGTAATGCTAGTGAACCCATGGCTATGCATTCCAGTGTCAATGGATTGCCCCTGCAAGACACAAGATTAGAACAAGAGGTTTGCATTGTTTGACTAATCTAGTGCCCTAATGAGTAATGACCCTTTACCCAGAGAGTGCGGTTGTTTCCAAGTGTAATGGCTGTTGGGAAGGCCCTGTCTATGGTAGCAGCGGCGACAGTGATAATCCATGGAGCAGTGTTTTCAACTGTCATTGCAGTAGGACCACTATTACCCGCCGAGCAAGCTACGGTAATGCCCTTTGCAGTTGCATGGAAGGAACCGATTGCGATTGAATTACGTCGATCCGTGTAGGAGAACAAAGGTATAGAATTGCCGATGGACACGGATAGGATGTCTACTCCATCATGTATGGCTTTGTCAAAAACTTTCAGAAGATCAGCATCGGTGCACCCTCCATGTTCAAATGACCAACAAACCTTATATACCGCCAAGTGAGCGCGAGGAGCTCCTCCCCTGGCCAAACCTGCAGCCAGTCCTCCATAATTTGCGTTCTCCACAAAATTACCGGCTGCTGTGGAAGCTGTATGAGTGCCATGCCCTGAGCTATCTCTTGATGATAGAAACTCCTCTCCCTTACTTATGTTAACCGGCGTTTTGCTTTGTTCCAAGATACCTTTGATGAACCAGCGAGCTCCGATCAGTTTCTTGTTACAATTGGAGGAGTTGAATTGATGTCCCTCTTGGCATATTCCTTTCCAACGAGATGGAATAGGACTCATGCCCCTATCATTGAAACTCTCAGATTCTGGCCACACTCCTGCAAGCATGGTTTCCAAATTTATCCCAGTTTAGGAACTTTTTTTCTGAAGACTTCTATCAATTCAGAGATTTATTACCTGAGTCTAATACACCAATGATTGTTCCTTCACCCATGTTGCTTTTTGCTAAAAGATTTTCAGAAGAATGATCATTTAGCCCCATGAATTCCCAACTTCGGGTTGTATGAAGCTTGTGAATGCGATTAGGAAACACTTGGATAACACCAGGGAATGCTGCAATTCATAAATGTGACTTTTTTTTTTTTTTTGAGTTTTAGCTGCCAAAAGAAAACAAAGCAGCCAATAATACAAACTGTTGCAGGAAATTAAAACACCTGCAATTTCCGCTGCCTGAGATTCTGTCAACCTTGCTGCAAACCCAGAAAAGCCATGTTTATAGCTGTAAAGCATTGAGTTTTTTGCTGCTTCTTTGCTGTGATACCAAGTTAATAGTCTTTATCATTTATCTAAAGGCAAAAAAATAAGTAAAGCTTAATCTTATCTTTTGTTGAAATTTAAGAGTAATTATAATACCTTCCAAGCAAGGTGGACAGCATTTTGTAGTGAAACATTTTAGTTGTTGCTGGATCTTCATGCCTCTTCTCTCCCATATACACAATATGAACCTGTGACAGTTGCATTTATGTGCATCAGAACTGAAAAAAAAAAAAAAAAAGGAGAATTTTGACCTCAAATTTAGAGCTGTGCGCGTATATACTTACATTACTTCTCGCAGACTCAATAAACTTTGGCAAAAATTGAATTGAAACAAGAGTAAGAACAGCAAGCAAGCTTAATTTTGTATCCATCATCCAAACTTACAAAAAGATAGGAAGAATTTTTAGGTTTTTTTTTTTTGGGGGGGGGGAGGGGAGGGGGACTTTTCAATTATTACAGTGGAAATTTATTTGTAAGATTTATGTTGACAAGTTAGCCATCCCTGAGCGAAGCTTCATCAACACGAAGAAAGAACTGGGGAACATGACCTTTTAGACCACCAGCAATCTTTATGCTTATATCAATAGAAAAAAAAAGAAGAAGCAAGAATATATATATAATCGTGGGCACTGCTAGCTTAGCTTTAAAAGATCTTGATTGAGATTTCACTGTCAAGATCATAATTAACGGGGGAATCGTGAATAGCATGCGAAAACATAACTTTGCAGTAGTGTGAAACATTATCTTTTTCCATATAGAAAAGCTTCATCTACTTTTTCATCTATCTTCACCTTTTCTTCAAAGTTGCTGCTGGTACAGTAGGCCAGGAAATTCTTGTTCATGCGTTCAATTACTATGCTTTATGCGAAGAATAATCTTAAAGAAATATTTCTTTTAAAAATTAAATGACTATGTTCTATGCATCGGGACTTGACTGGTTGATGCACACAAAGGGCAATAACTTTTGTTACAAAATTATTGTAGGTTTCTTCTGAAATCTGGCTAATGTTTCTTGCTATACTTGCTAGTCCGATAAGTCTTCCAATGAATGATGGAAATTTGGACTCTCCCTATTGATGTAGACCATATCAACATTGTTTTTTAGCACCTTTTTATTCGTAGCTATATTTATCATATTCAGATATAAGAATTAGATACAAATATATTTAATTTTTTAAATATTTTTATATATTTAAATATTATATAAAAAATTATATGTTCATAACTACATTCAAATGTATATAAAAAAAAATCTAATATAATTATTGCAATAAAAATGAGACTCGAAACGACGTAGATATAGAGACCAGCCATGAGATGCCACTAATCCCATGGCTTCCCAAGTGGTGCTTTTGCTTTTGCTAGCTTTTTCCTAAAGGAAAAAAAAGAAAAAAAAAAGAAAAGAAAAGCTTTGAGGGAAGGATACCATTTGAGCTTCTGCCATACATAAGGATTAAAGGCGTAAAAAGAGGGTTCGCAAACTGGAGCTGTAAGTGGGGGGGGGGGGTCGAGGAAAGTTGGATTGAGAATTGACAAGTGGGAGAGCTAGCCTAACACAATTTGCAATTATTATCAAATGAGATACGCTGATATTGGTAGTGATAATAAATTAATAATTAATCACGCTGATTAATCAATCAAAGTTGAAAAAGTTCGGAAAAGGCTCGAGCTTTTTCCTGTTTGCTGTATTCTATTGGGTCCATACATGAAGTGAAAGCTGACAAAGGCAAGTTGTTGCTGTTGTTGAAGCGGAAGTGAGCCTAGATCAGAATAGACGGGCGGGGCAAAATGTGGCTAATTCAACTTTTGATTGTCATTTGGATTTGAAAGTGGATCCATCATAGAGAAACACAGCCACTAATTCTTTCCTGGCCGAAAAAAAAAAGTTATCAATAGAACAAAATGGGTAATTCTGTGAAGTGCCATTTTGCCGGTCATCATGAGGATTAAATTTGTTAATCATCAACACTGATTAGTATTTTTCTTTTTCTTTGAACACTTTTGAAGCCTTTTTGGTTGATTGACCACAGGTTTTTTATGGTCTTCTTTGTTGACTTGTGAAAGACTTGTGTTTAGAAATGATCTTCCAAGTTTGTGTGCATGGTGAAGATTAGTTTAATGTAGTGGGAGTAGTCAAATGCAGCTTGTATCCTTGGTTATATATTACTTGGAAATGCATCATCTCACAGCGAGTAGGGCAATGTCCATAATGTGAGCTTTGTTTCTTCAAGTGTTCCTTATATCTCTTAGTTTTCCTCTCCATTTACATTTCCATTAACTTGTATCAGAACTTTTATTTGGTTTGAGAGGACCTCCACATCTTTAAGAGTGTTAAATAACCAGACAACATTTGTCAACTGAAAATGACTTCAAGCAGTTTTCCTTCCGCCTCCGTCTCCTATTTTCTCAGTTGAATTTTATCAAAAATAGGCTGTCAAAATGAAGATAAATCTAAATACGTTATTGCAACTTTCGATATAATTTATAATAGTTTAGTAACATTTATAATATTTTTGTCAATATTTGATATTATTTTAATAATATTTATAATAATTTTTCTAATTATAAAAAATCATCCCATACATAAATTTGCCAAAACCCAAAAAAAAATTCAATCATATATTAAGATAAATAATATTACTTTATTATATTATACATGCACAAAACACGCATGCTGTAAAATAAATAAGTAGACATAAACATAATAGTAGTGACAATTGCTGATCTAATGGCAGAAGAGGACCAATTGGGCTGTTTTGCCTGAGATGACGAGCTGCCATTGTTGTTCCAGAATGAAGGGCAAATCCACTACCCTTTTGGGATCTCTAAGGGAGAACCAGCTGCTAATATAATTACACTAGGCGCAGCCATATCTGGCTGTAGTTAATATCAGTCAGTATCTGATGAATGAAAATTTTCTTATCGGTGTATTCATTGATTCCTTCAAATATAATTAAGCTACTTTTACAGAATTCATTTTAGGCCCCAAAAAAAATGGGAAAAAAAATTCATGCCTTCAGAATGGCTGGAGTGATAGAGTTGAGTCCTCTTAGAAGAAACTATGGCAATTTTTAGTTGACACCGGCTTTCCTACACTTGTTTAAGGACTTATTTTTACTGTGGGACACCTGTCAACCGAATGCCAATCTTCGTATCTCAGCTAAGAAAATGGTGATTCCTGAATTATATTGGTGAAGATGACAATCTTACCTGGCGGAACGATTTTAGACTAGAATTTGAGTTCGGAGCTTATAATCTACAACAAAACATGGTAAGTCATCTCCACATGGACCCATAATATCACCAGGATTCTTAGCTAGAATCACACCAATACGTCTGCACCGATTTTTAAGGTATTGTAAGTTTTCACTTGAAAGTCTCTTAAATTTGTCTTTCAAAACTTCAATGCACAGCTAACGTGGGTTTCATGGCTCTTCTTCAATACCATGATAACTTGCAGCCGCATTTCTCCTTGTCACCATAGCAATACTAGTAAAGCAGAGAACCACTTCGCCGTCTACTGGAAGTATGACCGAAAGAAAGGGATTCACATAACCTGCAAGATAAAATATCCATTTATATGTATAGTGTGAACCGATGAACTTTGGACATAATGCACAATGGAAATATGACACAAGTAAATAGATCATCGGACGCTCTTGAT
This sequence comes from Adansonia grandidieri, assembly GCA_038382065.1. Taxonomy (NCBI): domain Eukaryota; kingdom Viridiplantae; phylum Streptophyta; class Magnoliopsida; order Malvales; family Malvaceae; genus Adansonia; species Adansonia grandidieri. The sequence goes on from JBBYHK010000009.1 coordinate 5,305,500, forward strand.
TTCTTTTAGTTATGTTCACTTTAAATAGACCATCGGGTCCACTCTTGATTTCTTTAAGTTATGTTCACTTTAAAAGACCTATCTTACCCTACTAGTACAGGACGCAGTCCTGGGTTCTCTGGGTAAACCAAGCCACCAAAGCCAATCTCTTTTCCTGCATATCAGGCTTGACCCTACAAAGGAACCACATTGATTGAAAGGGTAAAATATATAATAGCAGCTATACATGTCTAAAGGTAGCTAATCTTGTTAAAGTATTTTAAAAAATTGTAAAATTGAGATAAAAGAACGGGGGTTCTACCATACATTTCTTAAGGAGAGCTTCTGGCTTAAATTATTTTATTTTTTTACATATATTATTATATAATAGTATACAAAAATTTATTATAATTACATAAATATATTATAAATTACATAAATAATTATCATTAAAAAGAAAATTTAAAATTGTTAATAAATATTATAGTTACATAAATTATATTATCTATTATATAAATTATTATGATTAGTAATATAATTTAGTATTACATTTTTTATTATAATTACACATATACATCATTTACATACATAAATTATGATAAAAGATAATAAAAGTTGTAA
>JBBYHK010000009.1:5363029-5373088 GCA_038382065.1 Adansonia grandidieri
AGGTAAAAGACGTACGAGAGAAAGACCTGTTCATGGGCCGGGAGCCCGCCCGGCCCGACAGATTATTTTGATTTGTTTTGTCATATTGAGAATCAGTTTAAAACAGTATTTTATATTAAAATAATATATTTTTATTTAAATTTAATTATAAAATTTATAAATATTAATCAGAATAAAAATAAATCTAAACAAAAATTTTAAAATTTTTTAAACCGTAATTTAACTTATAAAAACATTTACGTGAAATAAAAGGAGACATGGGTTGGAAGTTTTATGTTCGAAAGCCTAATCTTAAAATATGAATAAAAATATAAATTTAAAAATAAATTTAAATAAAAAAATAAAACCGTTTAAAAGTAGCCAAACCTTGATTTTTAATATTTAAAATAACCAAACCCAATTTTCAATATAATATATGTTATTTAATTTAAAGCTTATAAAGAATAAATATAAAAATTTATATTAAATAATCTATATTTTAAATTTTAATAAATTAAAAATATTAAATTATTAAAAATTAAATTAAAATTTAACAACATATTTTAGGAAGATAAAAAATATATATAAATATGACCAACTTAAACAGGTTTAATCTATCATCTATAAATATAAACGAATTTAAACAAAATTTAAAATTTATATTTTAAACCAAATCAAACGTAAGCAAGCATAAACATTTTTTATGGGAAAAATTCCAGAGTACATACCTCACAAAGATCATATTTGAATTTGATAGGCAAGTTGAAAAGCTTCTAGTTAAACCATCCTCTTCTAATTCCCCACATGCTTTTAACTTCCAATTCCCCCCATTTTTCCAACTTTTCCAATTTCCATTAAATAATTAGGAAATTTTTCCAAAAATTTAACACATTTATTATTTAGACATGATAAAGTCCAACACAAACCATGGAAATATTAAAGTAAATTATGTAAAAAGGTCGTTCAAAAGAAACAATAAAGCAGTAATGAGCTTGTTTTAGTTCCACGTTAAATATATCAACCATGGAAACCCTCCTTCCTCTTTTCTGTCTACACCAATCTTTGCCTCTTTTTCTGAAGCCATGTTTTGCATGTTTTGGATATCATCAGCATAAAAAACAAAAGCATTCGATGCAAATCCGAATATTACAATCAAGCAAGCTGAGTTATGATGATGCCTGTCATTCTAGTGTTCACTTCTTCCATCATCATCATCATCCCAGTCTTCATTCAACCGTTCACGGTGCTGCATGGGCGTTCTAGGAATTCCCCGATGCTGGATCTCATTTCTTGATTGTTCTTCAGCATCAGGTAAATTCCTAAATTCTTCTTTTCTCACCTGACATTAAAAGTACAACACTTCTATCAGACATAAAAGCAGATATTCAAACAGGATAAAAAATTTTCTCAAGGGTTTGAAGACCCTGATACCTCAGGTTCATTGAGGCCTTCGAAATGTTCATCTTACCTCGCTACTTCTTGATGAAAGATACTTAGCAGCCTCACTAAAAATTTGAAATCCTTGAAGATCACCATTTTTTATGCTTGCTTCCAGCTGCAACACCAAGCAATGGAAGTCACAATGCTGTACAGTTGTGCACAACTTCCAGTATACACTCGAAAGCCGCATCTTAAGTCATAACCGATAATCATAAACTAAAAGAACAGTGATGTTCAGAGGTTCACTATTACCAAAGGTGAGCTTATATCACTCATAAATAAAGCACCATCGGACAAGACTTTAATGTGGAATTCTGGGATACCATGATATATTTACAACATAATTATGTAATGATCTTGAATAAATTTTGTACCTGGACATGAACAATGCAAAGTAATATACTAGCAATAGGAAGCCAGCTATCTTCTGGGGAAAGGGACAAATTTGACCTGTTAAATCAGAGAAAAAACTGCATAATTAAATTCACACATCCTGTCAAGTTACATTTTAACCAAAAGAATCTAAAGTTTGAGGAAAGCACAAAAGTACCCCATTGTTTCAATTTACGCTCTCATTATTCCCCCACAAATACAGCATTAGAAGCATATTCATTTGAGATATATAAATGATGCAAAGGGAGAGATAATATTATAACCAAAAGACGGTTGTAATTATGAAAACAAGAAAAAAAGGTTTTAAATAAGCCCCAGAACTTGACAGCAACGAAGCAAGTACCTAAATGAATATACATTAGGGGTAAAGAAATTATTAAACAAACAACAAAATTTACCTATTGAAGCTTGAAAAAGGCTATAAGTTATGATGAAAAGAAAAAAGAAGCAGACACTTGATGGCCCTATTTGAGTTTAGAAACTTCAACAAAAATAGAAAATACTAAGCATTAAAACATGAAACCTCATAGAAAGAGGCACAACAAGTCAACGAATTACAAGCATTCTAGTTCATTGTCCTTCGCAGAGGTAGACAAAAGACCGAGGAACATAATCACCAGGAGATTTGAAACACGACCAAGATTATACTTTGTCAAAAACATGATTAAACATTCATCATCACCCAGAAAAGTTCCTGAGCAAGGCACTCCTTCCTGGGAAAAGGACTCGGTAAACAATCCTAACCTCTCTCAAATTTCATGAAGATGAAGGGTCGACTCCCAAGTACCAAGGTAGACTCTTGCACTTAAATTTGTCAGCTCAATACTTTTATTATCACACACAAAATCATTTTCCAACAGAGATATTAAAACCTTTAAGTTTATCAAGATGAAACTTTGAAGACAGTGAAGTTTGCACCGTCTCCATTAGACCCAAGTTTTGACATCCTCGCAGCTCTCAAACTAAATCAAGATAAGCATTCCAGAGATAAAATATTGGATTTTTTTTCCCAAATTTCCAATGTGGTAATTTAATTGGCAATAGGAAGTGATTACTGACCAACCGTAAAAGTGGTACCTGATGTAAGGAGCCAAGTATACAATAGAATACACGGCGTACCGCCGCTTCCCAGTATCAAGCCAAGCAAAAACCCAGCTCTATCAAAACAAAAGACAAAAGAAAAGTTAGGAATTTAACACGAAGCCCCTCTCCCCCCTTCCAAAGGAAGTCAGAATTTCAATGTCGAACCAGCCAATTGAAGTAAGGGATAAAGCTGATAATTCCCATGGCCGCAAACCTCGTATCCCCTGCATCAATAATCGAATTACCACCATCTTCCTCCCTCGTATCGGCGGGAGGAAGAAGCAGTGAACTCAGCATACAAGCGCCGATTGCGGCAGCGAGAGGCGCATCCGGCGAAAACTCCGCCCTGCATATTCCCCTCTTAATCTTCTTCTGTAACAATCCACAATCAGCAACCAAAAAAAAAATACAACAACAACAACAAAAGAATAGTTAAAAATAGAGATTTTCACCTTTTTGTGGGCTTTGGTAAGGTGACGAAAGACTGGCTTAAATTTGGGCATTGAAGAGGACGTGAAAGGGGGCTTGAAAGAAAATGAAGAGGAAGATGGTTGAGATAGGCAGAGGCAGATCATGGTAAGATGGTCGCCGCCGCTAACATAAGCCGTGGACCTAAGAGTATGGGCGCGCCGCCACTCACTATTTGTTGCTTGCGGGGGTTTGCACAGAGAGCTAAAAATCTCGAGCGTCTAACATTTTTGGGAAGCGTGACAACTCATGGGGTTGACAACGATTGAGATCCTGGCTTCGGCTGTTTCCTCCCATCCGGTTGAACAAATTGAATTATAAATTAATATACACAAAAAACGGAATAGTCCAATTTTCAACTTATAATGTTCGAAATTTACCATAAAGGTGATTGAATGAATTAAATTTGTACCTTTAAGAACTCATTAATGTTACGTATATTAATTATAAATTTATTTTTGTTAAGAAATATTTAAAGTTGTAAAATTGTATTTATCTATCATTATCATTTATTTTATTTATTTATTTTTTCTTTAAATTTGGAGATAAAATTTCACACTTTAATGTATGTTACAAAAGCCAAGTATATACAATGTGATTGATGAGTAATTCTTTTTAAAGTTTAGATTCAAATTTGAGGAGGATTAAGTGTGACAATACTTTGCAAATTGTAAGTCAAAAAAAGGATAATACTTTGAATGTAATTGTGACCCAAAGCTAGAGTCCACAAGATAGGTTTTTTTTTTTTTTTTTTTTTTTTCTCTTTTAAAGATGGGGTTCCATTTCTATAAGCAAGCAAGGAAGGTTTTGCGATGGAAATTAAAAGATGAATCGAGTATCAAAGAACCAAAATCGGATCTTAATTGAAAGCATCTTATTATATACAATCATGAAATACAAATGGAGGCTGCAAATTTAATTAAATAAACCTCTGTTAGCGTACTCATTTGATCATATATTTCAACTTTCCAGTAATCAAAATTCATCATCCTGCAAGTAAAACGTTGCAGATATGAAGGCTTTCGCTCGTCAACAGAGCATTGCTTTTCTCACTATGGTGCTGGGCTTATAAAGCAGCATTGCTTGTTTCCAAGGAAGGCTTGATCGAAGGGCTTAGACTCCTAAGCCCAGGAGGGAGCATATTGGGGCCTAGAAATGGAAAATCTTGGCAAGTTGGCAACTTGCTTACTACTTTTCAATAATATTTTTTTATATATTTTTAATATATCTTTAATCTTTATATAATTAATTTATTTGAAAAAAATATTATGTATCTAAACTAAACTTATAATTTTAAGAGTTTATCAATAATATCATATTAACTGAATTAATACTCAATCAGTTTGCTTAATACTCGAAAAATGAAAAATTAGGAATTGATATATTAGAGAAATCATGCATCAATGTATTGTTATCGTGAATGGAGTTTAAATCTTTTCATCTATAACAGGATAGATGGATGAATGGATAAGAAGAGAATTGTCAAACATATTGGCTTGCACGCACAGCTTTCAAATTTAGCTCAGTCATATCATGTTGCTTCAGCATTTTACGATGTAGTAAGATAAAATTATACGTCTTTGAATTGTCTATTTGTGTTATTGAAAGCACAAATTATAACTTTAAAAATTAATATTTAATAAATTTAAAATTCAATTTCTTTCATCAACAGTATTTTCATTTTCACTTAAACTGCTGTTTAAAAATAAAAATAAAAACCATTGAAGTCACTTGTAAATGATTAAGAAGTAGACAATCATGATCATTACTTGATTGACTCAGTTTCTAAATTATTTACAAGTAGTCTTGCTTTCTTATATAGAATTTTAATGCCACAATATTAAATAAACTATAACAATAATGGTAAATATAGTGATATCATCATGTTATAGAACTTTTCCAAATCATATGTTGTGGAAAATGAAAATTAGTGGCTTAATATGAACTTCTGAGGAAATTCTGATCAAAAACACTTTACTTCAACCAATTATTTTTTTTCAAATTCATACTTCTTCTTCGCTTTATTAATTTGCGTCGGGAGATAATGATAGATATGTATATATATATATATATAATGATAGATATGTATATATATATATATATATATATATGTTTGTCGTTTGGTCCAAATTTCAACCATTGCAAAGAAGGATAGCATGGTAGGAAATTTGTGACGGCATATGAAATAATTGAAGTGTTGAAATATGCAAAAAAATCTTTTCTTTTCATTTGCAATTTGGAGCATTGAGGTGACTAGATTGGTCCTCAAGCTCAAGCAAGAGGAAAGAGTTTTTATGTAAAGATTTTGAATATTTTTAACGATTCTACACCTATTTTATACGTGAATGGTTTAATAAATTAATATTATTTACTTGAATATATATAATATATTATTAGATTTTTTTTGCTAAATCTATATATTAGACGATTTTTTTTTATAAATTTGGGTATAAAATAATATCAAATGACATCCATATTATTAAAATGTTATTAAAATTGTATCAAATGTTACAAGAAACTGTTAAAATTGTTATTAAAATTATTGCAAAATTATATTAAATGTTACCAAATTATTTTAAAATTTATCAAACTAATATTAATTGTTATCGAATCAGAAGTTACCAAAAAAAATTATTTGGATCATATCAACGGTTATACGAAAACTTATATCAAAAGTTACTAAAATTACATAAAATGTTATCAATTTTATATAAAAAGTTATCAGAATTGTGACAGATTACAAAAGTCATATAAAAAATTATGAAAATCATATCAAAGATTATCAAAACCATATAAAAATTACCAAAATTATTACAATTGTTATGTAGTAAAATTATTAGAACTACTAAAAATGTTATCAAAACTATCACAAAATTTATTAAAAATTTTATAAAAATTTTCAAAACTTATACCAAAAGGTTGCAATAATTATACCAAGGATTACCCAAAAGGCATATAAATGTTTTAAAGCTATCAAACCTATTATGAAAGTCATCAAAATTATACTAAAAGTTTAATATATATAGAAAATATTGATATTATTATATATTCCTCCAAGGAACCAAAATGAAAAATGTTGGGCACAAATTTAAAAAGGGTACATTTTCATTTTGGGTGCAAATATCTTTTTTTACTTTTCTATATATTGTCCGATATGCGATGACATATGCATTCCCTTCCTCCAAACTTTTCTAATTTTCTATTACAATTCCACTATGGATTCTTAAATACACATGAAATTGTCGGGTAACATATTTGCATATTGTTCCAAGAAAATCTACGTAATGGCATCTGCCAATCAAAAAGTCATAAACAAAAGTGTACGCACATGAGATTTGTCTTCTCTTCCCTAAGCCCCTAACTATGGCTGTTTGGAATAAAACTATAGGTTCTTAACTGTTATATGTATTGCTTTGAAATGTAAAAAGATTGAGAAATTCACATCGCTTTTAGCATATTCTGATAATCACATGACCAACCTGAGCATATTTGAAGGTGTTAGACTTTTTCTTTATAAGAAAGGGTCGCAGATGATGTTAAAATTCAAATTCCACATTGCATAAATTAATTAAATTAAATTTCGATAATTATCATACACGTGTAGATATATATATATATGGCTACCGAATAATTTTTCAAAACTATTGATAAGGAAGTGCAGAATAACTGATACCGTTGACTAAAACCATTAAAAGATGAGGAGGCGGCTGAAATATTCAGATATGTATTGGGACATTTTATTTTGCTTTCAATTTTTGTAGTTTATTTTTCGGCCCAGAATCTTTCAAAAAACTGATAGGATTTTAACTTTCGTAAGGCCAATTCAAAATCAATGAAGCGTGTCCATATCTTGTATTTTTTCCCAGCAGCTGCACGTTCTGTGACCATAATTTAGGTGATGCGTGTGGTGAGCTCAAGACCATTACTTTTCAAACAAAGACCTACTCCTTCCATGGCAGCATTTACATCACTGATTTGTTGTCTTTCCTTTATTTTGTTTTTGCCCATCTCTTATCAGATAAAGAACTTCAACCGTCCAAATTATGTTTATCAAGAAATTGAGGGAACTTTTTGTTATTACTCTCTGATCATAAGACTGGTTTTACAGGCATAGGTGGCAAGGAACTTTCGCTTACACTTGAGAACATTTGAGTGATTAGTATTGCCTATATTACTGTCACTCTTTAGTTTTTTGAAGTATCAATATTAATTGTTTGCATCTTATACATATTTTAGTATAAATATAATCATATAGAGATAGATTACTCAAATATATATATATATATATGAAAACTTAAAAAGATTGGTATTGGACAGATATTCGTGATATCCAACAATTATTGCTTTAAAGTGGGAAAGAGAAAGAAAAAAAAGTCCAAAAAAAGTGGCGGAATTATTGGAGTTGAATCCTACATAATAATAGGAAAAATATTTTCTCTACTACTTGAAAAGTATGGAAAGAATAGAAATAACAACGGATAGATTTAATTGGAAGTAACATGAGAAATTTTTCCCCAATATAATAAGTAGTTTTGATTGGAAGGAAAAAGAAGAAATAACTAATAGTAAATAATACTGAATCATTGGACCTTCATGATGATTAACTTGAAGGCAAAAAGAAGGTAAAACACGCTTTTGTTTCAGTTCCTAAATCCTAACCACACGAGTTTAATATCTGGAAGGTAGAATTGTTATGTAATAAAATGGTGGGGCTTAAATGGTTTGTCCAGTTCTCTTGTTGAATTTAATTAGGTTTTGTCTGGTTTGTTTGTTCTTTGTTATCTAACTCGACTGGCTTCACACCCCTTGCTTTCCGATGGAATTTCCATTTTTTTTTTTTTTTGGCTCTTTTCTTTAGCAAATAAACAAATAAAGACTTGCTGTGAATCCTGCGATTTTTAGCTAAATACGTTTCCATTTGTTCAAAAATTAAGAAGACAACCATAAGGCATGCTCACCTTGAATCTAACAGATGAAATAAGCTAGCTAGAAAATTGTCATGGCAAATAGACTGTTAGTGTTGAACTTGGAGTTTGGTCCAATTGGTTCATCAAGTTGCTAAGGGGTGACGTTTAATGGGTCTCATAACATCTACAGCTCCATCCTTTATCCCAAGTTACGACTTTGTAAAAAGAGGACTGTTGCAGACATCAAAGGGGATATAGAAGAAGAGAGTGAGGGAAGACAGTGAAGTTTGAGGGTGAAAATGTACCTTTCTAAGGAACAAAGTTTTAGTTTTCTTCTCTTAGGTTGGTCCATATGAAGGAGGATCATAAAACTGTGGAAGTTTGAGCTGAAAGAGATGGGATTTTTATCAATCAGAATTTCGATTTTCGTTTGATTATGATTTTGACCGAAATGCTCCAATGGAAAACGCTTTCATGTGATTAGACATTACTATAAACTTCTGCACCCAAAATATACAGTGTCATACATTAGATACCTGGTTGTGATTATTTGTTGAGAGTTTTATCGATCTGTGTACACATTATCATGAATGATTTTGAGAGGACATGTTAGAGGAAAAAAAAAAAAAAGGAATTGATAAACAAGAAAAAGTATTAAAGACATAATAGCTAATATTAGGATGTTGCAGAAGTAGTCGAAATTAACATTGCAGCAAAACAGAGTCAACATTAACAAGATAAGAACCACTACAAACACGAGAAATCTGAGCTACGTTGCTCCGATTTTTATTTTTTAAAATATTTTTACGTAAAGGTATAGGGGTGTAACCCTTCCAAAAACCTCCAAATATAGGAAAAAAATAAAAATAAAATTAAATATACTCATACCAAGTACCGGAAATTAGCCTATTCGAATTCCATCTTATGGCTTGTTAAACTAACAAAAATCAATTGGGTGGGGGAGGGGTGGAAGGTGGGCGATAATTACAAGTTAGAAAGATTGAACTTCACTTACTTTTATGACCAAAACATGAACATAATTTCTATAATTTTCAGTTCTAATGAATGAGTGACCCACATAGCCATAAGTCAGCAATCTTCCAGAAATCAAGTTTAAACACTTGTGAAAAAGAAAAAGGAAAAAAGGAATCTCCCCTATCGACAACACTATCACAACCAACTCAATGGTTTAAAAATAAAGAGGGGAGGGTCAATGATAAGGTCATCGAATCAAGCCAATGCTCGTTAAGAAGCTTTCAAAGTTTAAAAGCTTTTATAAGTACTATAATCTAATGCCTACCACTACATAGTTTCATATACCAAGCATTTTATTCTATATTCTTTTCCTCTTATTGCTCAAGAAATCATTACTATTTTGTCACTTTGACTAGTGAATGAAACCAATTAGATTCTGAATAACAATAAATTTTTCAATGTTGGATGGGATTTCTCGGTGGTGCATATGATTTAATTATATATGAACGCTAGTTATAGGCTTGGGAAAAGGTGGAGGAAAACAACTTTTCATTATATCCCATATGATTTAAGAATCTTTGCTTAGCTGCTTGCTATTATATCCGAAGAAGGCCACAAAGCTCCGCACAGGTTTTATGGTGTCTGGTTCATTGAGAAGGATTTTAAGTATATTTTGCAAGAAGCTGACAAAGAACCATTGGACAACTTTTTTGACACTATGTAACAAGTCTCTAATCCGTCTACCAAAGCCATAAGAAATAAAAGAAGTACAAGGAAAACCAGGTGAGATCTATATATATATATATATATATAT
>JBBYHK010000009.1:5373188-5387310 GCA_038382065.1 Adansonia grandidieri
TATATATATATATATATATATATTAACATGTTTTTATTGTCTAATGATTTCATCGCAACCCTTTGTTGATGGTGATCAATCATCAACTCCAGTTTTCTATATTCTGTTGTTATCAAGTCTTCATTGATAGTAGAAATTTCTTATTTCGCTGACAAAGCGAGCCTTTACAGAATTTCTCAGATCAACATTTCGACAAATGAGCATGGAGGAGGTGAAAGATACGAAAGAGGATTCCCAGAGAGAGAACTTGGAAGAAGAAGTAAATGAAGAAAGAGAGGGTTCAAGGACGATACAACCATGGACAAAGCAAATCTCTGTCAGGGGAATCATAGTAAGCATTTTGATTGGGACCATTTACAGTGTGATAGCCATGAAACTGAACCTCACAACTGGTTTGGTTCCCAATCTTAATGTCTCCGCCGCTCTTCTTGCCTTCATTTTTATCCGGACATGGACGAAAGTTGTTCAGAAGGCTGGATTCATGTCCAAACCTTTTACCAGACAAGAGAACACCATGATTCAAACATGTGCAGTTGCATGTTACAGCATAGCCGTTGGAGGTTAGAGGTTAATTTTGTTTCATTTTTTTCAAATTCGTTTCATTTCTTGCCCCATAACATTACAACTATACATTGTTTTTTTTCTAATGATGTTGAGTCTGCAGGTGGATTTGCATCGTATCTTTTGGGATTAAACAGGAAGACATATGAATTGTCTGGAGTGGACACTGAAGGGAACTCTGCAAACGCTGTAAAAGAACCAGGATTTGGTTGGATGACTGGCTTCCTTTTCGTAGTTTGTTTTGTTGGTCTTTTTGTCCTAATTCCTCTAAGAAAGGTAAGCTTTTCTTAGTGAATGATCAACAGTGAAAGAACATTTGCAGTAAATTATTCCATCAAATCTGGAAAAGATTTTTTTTTATTAACTTTTTCGTGAATAACTTATAATACTGTCATTATCATAAAATATTATTATAAGACATACTAAAATTTTGAATGATGACATAATTCATTTTTAATTAATTAAAATTTAAAGTTCAAAAATATTAAACAGAAGATTTGTTTTCATGAAAATGATTAAAATTAAATAAGCTTAATGTTTAAATTATTTTGTTTATAAACAAGACAATATAATATAACTGATTAAAATTTAATTAACAATACTTTTGTACTATTCATCTTTCGTTTTATGTTATTTTTATTTTATTTTATCTTATATTATTTTTTATAAAAATGAAAAAGAAAAAGTATCAACTAAACACAGTCGGATGAAAGAATCACTGTAGAATCGTTAAAGACAGGAGCATGTAAGAAGATACTTTTGAGGTTATCATTGTTATTATTGATGGAGGTGGTCTTCTCTACAGATCATGATAGTGGACCTCAAGTTGACTTATCCAAGTGGCTTGGCAACTGCAGTTCTCATCAATGGTTTCCATAGCCAAGGCGATAACTCGGCCAAGTAAGCATTATATATATATATATATATATATATATGTAAGAGTTAGACCAGATGCAGAAGTTACGAAACATGATATGATCATATCATTATTGCAGGAAACAGGTGCATGGATTCCTGAAGTATTTTTCAGCCAGTTTCTTGTGGGGATTTTTCCAATGGTTTTTCTCTGGTAAAGAAGGATGTGGTTTCAAACAGTTCCCTACTTTCGGAATGAAAGCCTGGAAGCAGACGTACCTCCTTTATTCCTCTGAAACGTTTATAGATCATATCGTTTCTTCTTTCTATTGCTTGTTTGTTGTTTATATGGCTAAATCATTTCTTGGGTTTTTTTTTTTTTTTTTCCTTGGCAGATTCTTCTTTGATTTTAGCCTGACCTACGTCGGGGCAGGAATGATCTGTTCTCACCTCGTTAACTTGTCTTTGCTTTTTGGAGCCGTGCTCTCGTATGGAATAATGTGGCCACTCATTAATGGGCTTAAAGGGCAATGGTTTTCTGAGGATTTACAAGAAAGCAGCATGAAGAGTTTATATGGCTACAAGGTCTCTAATTGTCTTTCTTCTGTCTTCCCAAACAGAATAGTCCGAAACCATGTCTATAACCTATAATGTCTTGGTAATTTTGTCAGGTTTTTGTATCTGTCGCTCTCATTCTTGGTGATGGCCTCTACAATTTCCTCAAGATATTGTGTTTCACGCTTATTAGTATCCATGCTAGATTGAAGGACAAAAACCGAAATAGAGGTAACTGACCACCATTCTCATCTTCAGCTTTCGGGGCCGAAAAGTCCGAGTTTAATAATGCTCTCTATCATGTAATGAAACTTTTGACAGTGAGTGACTAACCAGCATATACTGTCATTGCTTGCAGCTGATGAGGATGACCGGAAGACGACAGCCAAGGATCGAAAACAAAATGAAATTTTCCTCAGAGAAACCATCCCCATGTGGATAGGGGTGGTCGGATATGTAGTATTTTCTATCATGTCTGTTATTGTGATCCCCATCATGTTCCCTCAGATCAAATGGTATTATGTGGTTGTATCTTACATTCTTGCTCCATCTCTGGCATTCTGCAATGCGTACGGAGCTGGGCTCACCGACATTAACATGGCCTATAACTATGGGAAAGTAGCCCTTTTTGTGTTGGCGGCATTAACGGGCAAGGAAAACGGTGTGGTCGCAGGGCTTGCCGGATGTGGTCTTATCAAATCTGTTGTTTCGGTTGCTTGCATTTTGATGCAGGATTTCAAGACGGCGCATTATACGCTTACGTCTCCGAGAGCAATGTTCTTGAGCCAGGCGATTGGGACGGCCATTGGCTGCGTTACAGCGCCGCTTAGCTTCTTCCTTTTCTACAAGGCATTTGATGTTGGGAACCCCTACGGAGAATTCAAAGCTCCTTATGCCTTGATATATCGAAACATGGCGATTCTCGGTGTTCAAGGGTTTTCAGCTCTGCCTCAGCACTGCTTGCAACTCTGTTATGGCTTCTTCGCTTTTGCAGTGGCGGTGAATTTGGTGAGGGATTTCTCACCGCATAAAATAGGGAAATGGATGCCACTTCCAATGGCCATGGCGGTGCCATTTCTAGTTGGGGCCTATTTCGCGATTGACATGTGTTTGGGGACTTTGGTTGTGTTTGTTTGGCACAAGCTGAATACAAAGAAGGCTGACTTGATGGTTCCAGCCGTTGCTTCTGGACTTATATGCGGAGAAGGGCTATGGATTCTCCCTGCTTCAATTCTTGCCTTGGCCAAAATTAATCCTCCCATTTGCATGAAATTCCTGCCTTCTTAGTAAAAAGTTCAAGGAAGAAGAAGAATAAAATGTTGGAAGGAACATCCGAGGACAAGATCCCACAGCAATTGTGACAGTGTATTTACTAATATCTTTTAGCAAAATAAACGAACATTAGTGAAAGAACAGTAATGAGCCCATCCCAGATGTTGCTTTCAAGTTTTCGCTGCTTTGGCTCTTTCATTAAATTAAAGGGTGAAAAAACTTTTTTTAATAAAAATAAAAACAGAAGCATCCTTTAATTCATATAGCATTCTAAAATATTAGGGACTGGCATCAAATGGGGGAGTAAAGAGTGGCTCAACTTCTATCAACCCTTAAACTTCACATTTAGCATTTTCCTCGTGGGAAAAAAAAAAAATATATATATATATATATATATATATATATATACCAATTAAACAATTTGATAGAAAAATTAGCATTCCAAAAATTTTGATAATATACAAAAGTCAAATAGATCCAACCAAATTCAAAGACAGATGCAAATAAACTCAACAAAAGAAAAATGCAAGCTCATTACATAAGAAATAAATTAGGCAGTGATGATACCCGCTAGAACATCAGTCTTACCCCGCGCATAGATTGTGTAAACTAAGCGGATAGCGTCAAGCCACCCATCTAGGGATTCCCATGAGTCAGCAACCTAAAGGGAAGAGCAGACAGTACTCATTAAAGCTGGATTGTCTTGCATATATTTTGCTAAAATAGCATCCAAATGCAACAAACATGGGCATATTTAGCTAATAATTGTCAAGTTTGCGATATGTATGAAAGTCATCATTCCTTCATTAAGATTTAAGAAAAAAAACTTTTAGAACAAAAATGTAAAGCATGATACTTACCAAGAAAAGTGGACCTCGTGTAGTATCAATGCAGAGGCCAGCACCTGGTGGTAAAGTGAGATCAGCGCATGCTGATACAGAAATGATTTCTAGAATATCGACCCTGATAGCCCTTTTGTCTATATTTGCTACATCAGCAGTTCTGCCAGAGAGGCTTCGGGTTACTTGTTTCTGCTCAACTCTGATGACCTGCTCAATTGGAAATAGAAGAGAAGGGCATTGAGAAAGAAAATGAAAGTCTGAACAGATGCAGCCTTTAAATAGTCTCAGATTAGAGTGACTACCAAAGCAACCAAAGAGAAAAGGCAATACATTAAAAAAAAAAAAACTGAAATAGACCAGCAGCAGATAAACCCTGTCCCCAGCTCTGTGTCTCACAGACACATACATACATACCTTAACTCTTTGTATAGCAATTTATATTAGTTTTTCTTTCGTAGATAACATCCAGATTTTAAAATGAAAATCACTTACAACAAACATATATTTGTTCTTACTCTGCCATTAATTCCACATTCAAAACAAACTTGCAATAACGTAACTTCAGAATATCAAAAATTGTTTGAAGAGATGAATTCCCAATCTCAGGCAAAAATGAAAATGAAACTTGATATTTATTCACCACGGACAATGAAAAAACCAATCAGTTTTTTTACCTGCTGAAGCGCTTCATGATTCAAAAAGAACTCTGTTCTCTTCCAATCACTATGAGGTGCAATTGTGTTTCCTACTGGTGGTGCAGTCAGATACCCCTCTTTAAGATGGGGTAAAGGTAGCTGTCAAAAATTTATATCTTTCAGACCGATAATATAAAATAATTTGCCCAGATAATTCAATTGAGTATAAACAGAAGATGATTGCCACAATCATTTGCATTGTAACCATCCAATGGTTCTCTTGAGGAAAACTATCTTCCCTAACAAACAGACAAATTCAGGAAAAAAAAAGAGGGTGAAAGAATAGGAATGCATTTACTTGCCATTACATGTTTTAATAAAATTATGTTTCTTATGATTTTTACACAAGATCACTACTCTGAGGAGGTAAGGTTTTCACAGTTATACGTCAATGCCTATGTTGCGAAGAAAAAGAAATGAATATTGTAAGGGTTATGGATTGGCCAATCCTTGAACAGGTTCACATCCAAGCCAAAGGAATATTATTCAAGAAAACATTGGATTAGGCATGTAATTCTCTATATTTAGGTCAAGGACTCAGTTAAAGTGGAGTGACAATTGCCAGTTGAAAACAGCACTGATGCACTGACAAGAAAGAAATGTGGAATTAATGGACCATACCTGAAAATATTCCCCTATAAATTAAAAAATCCATGAAAATACTAATTAACCAGTAAAAAGGAGCAAGAGAGAGATCATTCTCATAGCTAATGACTCAACATTGCTTACGGAGGATTCAATCAATTTAGAAAACAATAAACCTCAGAAATATTGTTAAACGATTAAACACTGACCATTGAACGAACAAGCCTCAAGGCACTGCTGTAAACCTGTATGTTTTAAAACACTAAATAAGAATATATCCACAATACTAAGATGGGAATTAGGAAGTCAAATTGCACAACTCTGAAACTGTAAATTAGAAGAAAATCATGAAGTATAACATTAGCTTTCTTGTAAAATTTATGCTACAAAATTTTCATCAGCCAAGAATTATGCCACCTATATACCCAGAAAGTGAGACCATATCTAGTCAATAAACCACTGTAGCCCAAAAAACATAATCTCACCGAGTAATTTGGTTTCAATGCATGAGCGGCTGCAATATATATAGCAGACTGGCTATACAGCTCATTCGGGGAAACTTCTTTTGGATTCATTGTACCAGTTCGTACAGTATCCTCAGCTAGTCCATACTGCAATTAAAAATAACAGATATTTCAAATTTTGGATCTATGCTTCACTTGTATGAAATGTTTACATAACGAAGTCATTATCTAATATCACAAAAAAAAATAATTATAGGTGAGACTTAGGATCATGGCATCCAGTCTAATAACTACTAATAACCAACAAACTTACCAAAACAGTTCCAAGGTTGTATATTGCTCGATGGAAATCAAATTGCAACTGTATTGCTGCACGAAACTGCATTAGAGGTAAAAGATATTATAAGAATAGAAATTGCAACTAGAAATTCTTCTTTTAAGACATATCAGATATCAAATTACTTTGTTGCTTGTTCCTATAGTCATCCTAGTACTCTGATTTCTCCAAATGACTTTTGTACCTTACTAATTGCAGTCCTCACAATTTTTTGCTTCTCTCGTGCTGGAACAATTGCACTGAGTTCCTAAAGAATACATGATAAGACATGAAAGTAAGCATAGAATTCTCGGGCTCCATAGAAATATACTTGAAATTTGAAAGATATGGGGATAAATGAATTTGATTACAATATCAACATCACACATCACTGAAGCATTAGTTTACCTGAAGAGCAAGTCCCCAATTGTTTAGCGCCTGAAAGAGATTTAAGCATCCTTTAATCAATAATATGTAAAATAAAAATAAAAAATGGGGTCATTATTGTTAGTAGAATTACAAGACTAAAAGAAACAATTACTTCAAATATACCTGGGGGCTATTCCAGTTCAGTTGGACAGCTTTTTCATAGTTTTTTGTTGCCTGCAACACCATATCAATAAGATTAGGCTCTATTAAACTCTAGATCAAGGTTTTTATTTATTACATTTCTCAGAAAAGGCCAAGGATTTCTACAGAGCACTGCCACGAAAACAATGTGTTTCTTCACTAATTCTAGAATAACTATAAACCAAAATTCCAGTCAAAACCAACTTCCATGGTTTTTGGCCTTATTGAAACAGATTATATAACAGCATGCAATTAACATGAAATATAAACAGGAAATGAGATCTTATCCACACAAGGAAAGGGTTTTTCATGACAAGACACCCAGGTTTTCCAACAAAGGGCTAGTGTTTTTCATATGAACGTCTAGCATGACCGAAATACCAAAATTATATAGTCAGAACCTGCTCCCATAGCTCTTCAGCCTCCTTGGTCCGACCACGCATTTTTGCTCGATCAGATATTGCTATTGCCCAGTTGTAGAAAGCCTGTCAAGTAATGACCTTGCATCAAAGTCATGTGAATAAAAATCACAAAAATACGTATAGCATACTCTCATTTCTGTTTATCTATATATGTATATGCACTTATGGCTCTACACACTTTTCGTGTATTCAGTTTCTTCTCTGGCATCTGCATTCTGAGCAGTCATCATGCCTTTGGCAATTGAACAGAACTTACAAAAATAAAAAATCCACAGTAATGCAAGGGGATCATCAGGGATATAGACAAGCATACATACATCATGAAGTGTTGGGCAAAGACGAGTTGCCTCATCATACTTTTTACAAGCCTCCTCTAGCAAGGCATCCTTAGAAGGTGAAGTGGAATCTGGACTAACATTATCAGCACTTTCCTGCAAGCCAGATAAGAACAGTGTAGCCATGATATGAGCAATCTGCAACATTTTATGATGGCTACAATTATACTGACAATTTTATGCAGGCTGTCCTAGCCAACTAAGAATAGAAGGACATGATAATTCAGAATGATGTTAACATAATAATCAAAATGAATCAGTATCTCAAACCTGAAGAACCAACGCCCAGTTGTAAAGAGCATCATAATCTTCTGGGTTTCTCTCTAGAGCAGAAGCATACCTACAAAATTCGACTGAAAATCACTTCTATGGAATATCAGGGCTCCAAGACAACAACATATCAATGCTCAATACGAAAGTGAAGTTTGAAAAGTGTTTGAAAACAAGATGACAGTACCTCCTGGCAGCATATACAAGTATCCGTTGGCGAGACTTGCCCTCCTCATCAGCACCTGTAACGCTATTGATCAACTCCATCGCAGCATTGTTTTGGTAGGATTGTTTTTGCGTGCTTTCTTGACTGGAACATACAAATAAAGAAAAGAAAACAATACCTTTTACAAGCTGAAGAAAAACCAGAAATATAAGCAGAAACAAGATGATATCGTGCTTATTCCAACTAGATGAAGAAAGCTTTATATGAATGACAGCACATGAAAAAGAATATAAACTTAACTGCAAAAGTGCAAGAATCCCGAAACTAAGGATTCCTTCATCAAGTTAGACTTAAATGAGACTAAAATTAATGCCAAACTCGAAATCCGCAACCAATTTAAGGATTCAAATACAGAAAAAGATATCTGATTACATCTAGATAACGAAATTTCTAACGAACTCCAAGTTTAGGACTAATGGAAGATCGCGATTGGAGATCAGTTGCTCATGCAACTAATAAAAATGAACTCGTAGTTTAAAAGGAAGAGTACGCCTTAATTGCATAGAGTAAAATTCTCCAACTTCTTGATTCAGGATATAAGAGAAAGAGCCTAATTTTACGATCAGTTGAAACTTCATAATTTCCCATATGAGAAATTAAAGAGAGGAACCAATGGAGACTTCCAGAGATCCAGAGATTTCTACATTGAAATCGCACTAATTCCAATTATAGAATTAAAAGGAGACGTTTTTTGATCAATTGAAACTCGAAAGGGAAAAGAAAGGGGGAAAAAAAAAAAAGGTACCTGTAGGGAGAGCCTGCATCATCTTCATCGCTTTTCAATTCACTTAGCAATTCTCTCATTGTGAAAGTCCGGTTCCCTTCGTCATTTCGCAGCCCCGGACGAGCAATTTGGTCGGTGGATGATGGTTTGGCGGCCGTCTCATTGGATTGGATCGAGCTATCTTTGTCCTCCTCCGGCTTCGGATCTGCATCGGTTACAACCGGTTCCGGTTTCAATTCCTCCTCTGGTTTGTCTTCCGGTTCCGGCTGCATTTTCGATTCGGGTGGAGATTCTAATTTCGATTTCGATTCCGGTTCTGCTTGCGGTTGGAATTCTTTGTTAAGTTCGGATCCCTGAGTCGTTTCCGACATCGCGTTGAACAAGGTATATTTCCGTGCAATGCCAAAACAGAACCGAATAAGATCTAAAGATTAAGATCGATGGAGAGTGAAGTCGCAAAACAAACAATGCGAAAGTCGAGAAAACAGATGAAAAAAGGTCCCCGAAGTTAAAAAAAAGTAAACATTAACGCAAGACTTAAAATTAAAAGGCAGCTGTAATAATACTCCATTATGCAACATTTACTTTTTACTTCCACCCAAATGCGTAGACCAAAATTTTTTTATTTTTATTTTTATATTTTTATGAAAGATGTGGGCATCTATTTTTTAAAATAATTATATAAATTAATTAAATGTAATTCATTGGTCAAGTCCTTTTACCTATATATATAATTTACAGCTAACTGTTTTTGCATATAAAAATATTAATCGAACTCATAAATAAAAATAGGAAAAATTGCCAACAATCTTTTGGTTTAATTTAGCATTACTATTAGTAAAAATTTAAATTGAAAAAAATAAATTTAAAAAATATGATAAAAAATAAAATTTAATAATTTTTAAATATTTGATATTATTGTAAAAAAGTTTTGTGACAAATTATAATATCAAAAAAATATTATTTTTTTAACTTTTTTTGTTTGGATTGTCAAATTATGATTTTAACATTATATTTAATCTCAAAAACTATACCAATAGTAATATTAAACAAGGCACAAAATAGAGTTAAAATTAATATATAAACTTGAATTCGATTTTCAATATTCCTTCTCCATTTCCAATTTATCAAAAACATATATATATATATATATATATATAGGACAACTTCAGTTTTCTTTTGGATAAGTAGAAAAATTTCACTATTGTTCAGTCGAACGCCTTGGACTTCTCTTTTTCTCTTTTTTGATAATTGAAATTTATTTATTCAAAAGTACGCAGAGAAGAGAGAAGCTGATCCAAGAGAAACCACAGTTTACAAACTAGAAACAGCAATGACAAATAACTGGAAACAAAAGGAGATAACTAACGTAACGTGCATGATTCTGTCATTCAATAATTGCAACCAACCAACCTAACACATTCTAAATTGCTGATTTTTTGGCGTCGCCTGCCACCATCACCCAGATCAAAGCTTTACGTGCCGGCATAGCCAAGGGCAATACATTATACTGCGGGAATTTGGCCTTTATCAAACGCTTTTTTCAACCAAAAATGTCCGGTAACTTGGATCCCTAAATGGTGCAAGGACCTGAGGGATTTTAAGTAGTCCTAAATCTTGTCGTGCAAGTTGACCACCAAGGCATAGGCATCATCTAGAAGCTTCCAGACATCCAGATGACCTGCCATGCTATTGCATTCTTTCATTATCTCATCCATGCTGTTATACTTCTCTATGATTAGCTTCCTCCTTTGCAAAACACAAGCTGCTATTGCATAAAGCAAAAGATCATCAGTAGGGGGAGCTCTCAGTCTCAACCTCCCCCAAGCAGACTTGGCAATACCAGCACGAATTGCTGCCTGGTCTGCCCACATCACTTCCCAGAGACAAAGTGTCTGCTCGAAGTTTAACTCCCTCCTGAAAAGAACTACTACCATTCTATACACAAAGAAACAATCTTCCGCTTGAAGCTTCTCTAGGTGTCTATATAGATGAATATCCTTGCACTTGATAATCTTGGACACAAGGTTTAACTGTCTTCTAATGCCCACCTCGTCGAGTTGAAAATTATGACGAGCTCTTTTCATGAAACCTGCAAAGCACCAGAAGGCGTCGGAGTCATCCTCTACCACCGAGATAATTGGTGAGAGCAGATCACTCATTCCTTGGCAGTAACCTATCTCAGGATCATAGAAGGCATAGGCCTCAAGGATAGCAACAAGCCGAGCAGCATGGAAGACCCTGCATGGCTCTAAGTGATCATAACCTTTCAAGCCAACACTCTCAGCTAACCGTCGTGCTTTCATTGTGGATACTGCAGCCTGAGACGGAGAGTAAATGATCCATTCATCAGTTGCCCTCACAGCATCAAGGCGGATGATTTTCCGCCACGTTGCAAAATGTTCATCAGTGTGGGATTTGGACCTGCCTTCTATCTGGGAGGGAGAGGAACTATCATTATTATCTTCATCAATACTATTTCCTCAGTTATTTCTGAGCCAAGGAGAGGTGTGTTTTCATGTTCTTCAGACGAGTCAGAATCAGATGATTCCGTTTCACCGTTAGAGGCATCTTCACAAGTGACTACACCCTTATCAATATCCCCCTCGAGGCATGAGTCAGAGGTTAGAAGGGTTTGATGACTTTGATCACACAGTGGGCAATCAGAATCATCGACCAAAGGGCTTTCCCCATTAGAGGAGTGGGACCTCCTACCACTAACCATATCCTCTAAGCCTGGGGAATCAAGAAACTGACTGAAACCTCCACTGTCTTCATTGCAGCTGCTTCCAGCAGTTTCCTTCAACTTACTACTCTTCTCGGTATGTTTAAGAATTTGGCGGCACTGTTTCCGCAGGCTTTCATACTCTTTTCTGCATCAGAAATAAGTAAACAAATAAAACACCAATAGAGTGGAAAAGGAAAAAGGAAGATGGTAAAGCGACAAAGCATTGGCTGATTAATTTGTACGTTTAAGAAGCACAAGAAAGAAATAAATGATACCTTTTCTGGCTTCTAATTAAATCTCTCTCTTCCTTTGAACTGTTGAATTCATATCTGTTAAGCATGCAGACATCACAGTTAGGGGGTGTAACTGGTCAATCATGGTCCACTTCTAAGATGCATAAGAAAAATATCCTCAATGAATCATTTTTCCATTTTTTTCCACGTCTTGGTGCTTTTCGGACTGTTTATTTTCTCGATGATTCTTCACTTATGGAAAGCCTTTTTAAAGAATTTTATCTTGTTAGTTGTTAGTCATTTTGGAAGTAAGACAAGGGAAAATGGAGTGTTTAATGTTTCATTTACATTGTATGCTCTAAGTATCCATTTTAAGCTCTTCGTGTTGTTGCTGCTTGAGTTTTTCTTCACTTGTAATTATGTCATTAATCACTTATCCAGCAAACAAATTGTTAGGTGATAGAAGCAAGAATTAAAGATTTCAAAGAAGAAGAAAGGCTAATCTGAATCAAACTATAAAGGGTAGATAAGAGCAGAAGGACAAGAATCTTACACTCCAAGAAGGAATGGCCACACCTCTACTCTAATACTTGGATCAACACCCTGCATTTAAGATGCAAAGAATGCATTCTCAAGCAGCTATATATCCACTAAAACAGAATAGACCATATACAATTTGTAACAAAATCAGATGAAAGTGAAAGAAGAACGAAAAAGAAAAAAAGAGTTTAATAACATACTCCACTTCGAATTTTCTTTAAAAACTTGACACCACCATCAATGAGTTTCCCATCTTCTGTGAATAAATTCTTCCATTGCTTACGTAGAAGGGCATGTTTTCTTCTCCTACGTGACCAAGGTGATTTTAGGCTACCCCTGCAGAAAAATAAACAAAATTAATAAATCTTTCATCAAGATATAAAGCTAATGGCAATCATAAATGGAAAAAAATGAAAAACAAGAAAAAAAAAAAAAAAAAAAGAATGCAAAAGAAATTAATGGGCAGTATAAAATGAATAGTAGTTCCTATCATTGTGGATAAATTCACAAAATAAAAGCATAATTGTTTTTCTTTCATGCATAACTTATGTAAGATACATGATGAGTTCACACATTTCCAAAAAAAGCATTACATGAGGAAACAAAACTTGTGAAACACTCAACCAAGTAATGCTAAAGCCGAGTAGGTAACAGACAAGTGAAGACAAGCGCGAAACTTCAACTAGCTGTGCAAATAGATGTGATTCCAAGAATAATTGCAATCACTAAGAGGGTATATAACTGTTCCAAATGAAGATGAAAACAAACAAAAATTACAGCTCCAATGCAACAATTAAAGACTCCAAACCATATCCTAATGAACAGATATCATGAAGTACTATTAAGATGAGAACCATGGCTATAATATCATACTCTAAATGAAAATTTTAATGGCTTTTGCTCAAATTTTGCTTAATGAATTCGATTCAGAAAGTGACTACTAGTCCTCATAAGTGACAAGAATCACAACAGTAGCCTAGTGCGATCAACATCATTATGAAACAGTTAAGGCTTTGACAAATGCTTTGAAATAAAGTTTAAAAAAAACGAACCGAGCAATAATCAGATTCAGAACCTCCGAAGGGAGGAAGAGACGATTAGATTGGAATCAAACTGTTATTAACAACCCAAGGACATAACGCTGAGGGAAACAATTCGACTATTTTCAGATCGAGATCTAAGAACCGAAAGAATAAAAGAAGGAAAGTCGGAATCTGTAAAATTCTGGCAGAGATAAGTAGAAATGTTTATTTAATTTTTTCCTTTTTAAAGAGTAATTTAAGTTCAACAGGAAAAAAAGGGAACTCACCGATCAGTTGGAGTTGGTGAGGAAGAAGATGATGAAGAAGCAACAACTAATAAAAGCGATCGCAAATGAATCCACGACGAAGATGACGATGATGAAGAAGACGTATCTGACGGTGATGATGAAGATGTGTGACTTCGCCTTAGGGCTCTCATTAACGGTATTGATTTTTATCTATCTAATTCACCTATATAATAATTAATCAAACTCAATCTAAGCTCTCTAGGCTGCGGAAGGACTGAAGTGATATAGTATGAGAATGAAGCTTTGATTTTTTATTTTTTTTTACCTAGACGACGGTGGCGGCGAGGGCGATGCCAGCTTTGGCTATACCAGAGGGTGAAACCGCAGAGTAAGATGACCATAAACAACCGCCACCTCCGCCGCCGCCGATGCCAGTGCTAGCTTCGGCCAAGAGGATCCATTTCCCTAAACCAGCAGCAACGCCGTCGCCGGATGAGAGAAATAGCATCAAAAAGGCAAGGTAAGGATGAAATGACGTTTAAGCCCAATCCCAAATCCCGATTTGACTCCTGCTTTTGCTTTTGCTTCTGCTTCTGCTCAAGGTAGGTAATGCGGAAGAAAGCACTAACCATCACCAAATGGAGGAACCGCTTGGGGCT
>JBBYHK010000009.1:5434954-5459782 GCA_038382065.1 Adansonia grandidieri
TCTGAGATTCTATATTTTGTACATTAAGTATAAATCCCAGCTATCCATTTGATTTAATTTAAGCCATTAATATATAGGAAATTCAACTATAAATAGAGACCTTCCCAACCTAATTTGTATTATCAAACACTTGAGAAATACATTTGAACACTCTTCTCTATTCTCTTTGTGATTTTCTTTTTTTACTTTAGTCTCTTAAGCTTTTAACTTCAGTGTTTTTGCAGAATTTAGATTCTCATTTTAAATGTTTAAAGGCTGACTTGGCATACAAGAAAGTAAATTTTAAACCTAATGCATTACAGTTACTAGGCTAAAGTTCGAACTCATGACAAACGCATCAAGTTGAGTTGGACCTTAGCTTGAGTTTAGTTAAAGATTTAGTGCATTTTAAGTGTTGAAACTTAGCCCATTAAGAGATTTGAGCCCAACTCATTAGGCTTGTTTTAGACTTGACCCAACTGATTTTCATATGAATAAAAAATTGTCAAAATAGTTTCAAATATTTTTCTAAATTTTAAATTTTTGTATGAACTAAATTCTATCCTTATTTGAAACACTTTCTATTATTGGTTGAGTAAACTCTCCAAAGTTAGTTTTATAGTATCTAAAACCAAAACAATTCAAGTTACTCTTCAACTTGTCCCAAAAATTGTAGAAAAAAATTTCTCTAATTTCTTTATTTTGATTCTGCATATGAGAGAGGATACACAACATCTGACATTCATATAATTGTTGTTATTGTGCTTCTGATTGCAATGAGATTGAGAGACCTAGAAGATGAATTGTAACGAATTTATCAAGCACAATGAATATGCAATGATCGTTTTAAAGTTAGAGTTTAGAGGTTTCAAACTTTGAATCAATATCATTAATTTTATGATGTACAGCAATTGTTAAATTTATTTTGGTGCAACGCCGAATGATTTTTCCTTCCATAAGTTCCATTATATGATACAAACACACATAGGAAAAATAATTAAAGTACAATATAATGTGAAAATGATATGAACATTACATAAATACATAATTATATCAAAATCTATATAAAACAAAATATTTATGTATCAAAATTTATATAGATATATAATACCATGAATATGATGATGGCACAAAAAATTAAATGGACACGAACACTAAAAAAATAATTAAAATATAACATGAATAGACAAATGCGTCGAAATTTATATAAAACGAATTATTAAAGTGTCAAAATTTTTATAAATATTTAGTACTTTGAATATAATTATGACACAAAAAAGTAATATGAATACAATGACACATGACACAAAATGTCAAGCAATTTGAATAGTGTCAAGTAGACTCACAATTGCTATTTATGTACAAAAATTTATATAAACATATAATACCGTGAATACGATGATGAAACAAAAATTAACACAAACACGAACACTAAAAAAAAAGGGTAAGACATAAAATAAGACAAAAAATAATATGAACATGATATGAATATACAAACATATTAAAATTTATATAAAATGAATTCTCAAGGTATCAAAATTTTTATAAATATATAGTACTTTGAATACAATTATGACATAAAAAAGTAATATGAACACAATGACACGTGATACAAAATGTCAAGCAATTTAAACAATGTTAAGTAGACTTACAATTACTTATCACACGGTAATTATTTTAAAAAATTCTTGAAAAAAAACTTACAATTGCTTGTCATATGACAAAAATTGAAATAATGTCAATTAAAACTGACAATTTCTGACATATCATGAACACTAAAAATAAATAAAATACAAATGACATGTCAAAATATGTATATAACATGTCAAAATTTATAAATGTAATATCTTTAATGTGATTATAAAAAAACCACAAGTATAATTGTAAAAAATTATACTTATCCAATGGCAAACAATTTATCTCATTCAAGGAACTCTTTACATTAAGGCTAGAGGTGCAAAATGAACCCGAACCTAAAAACCCACTTGAAAAAAATCCAAGCTTGAAGCCAAAAAAGTCAATGGTCAAAGCCAAAAAAATCCAAGCCTGAAATGGCTTGAACCCGAAAGAACCCAAACTTAAAGAAACTTGAACCTGAAAAAAACCTAAACTTAAACTCGAATTTAATACTAAAAATAAAAATGATTAAATAATTTTGTATAAAGCAAAAACTATAATTATCAGTTTTATTTTAATTTTCTTTTAATAATTTAATTAATTATTAAAAACTTAATTTATATTTTATATACAATAAAATAATGATAAAATAATAATTTACTAAAAAAGTAAATTATATCATGAATCTTGAAAGACATTATTTTTTTTAATTTAATTAGTTAAACTCATTAAATATTGAGAGTTTATACATATTAATAGTAAAATTTTAAGTGCTTCTTTTAATATTATTTTTATTTTATTATTGTTATTTCAAGTAATAATAAATAGAGTCTGATAGTACTATAGTATAACAAACTAATAAAGTAAATTGAAAAATATGAAAGCCATAATATATAATACCATATCAAAAATTAAAAAAATATATATATGTTAGACATAGACTAATAACTAGACCTATCTATAGGGTGGACAGCCCACCAGCATGACAAGCTTGGTGTGATCGGGCTTGGATCTCAAATTTTAAATTTCAAGCAAGATTCGCCTGAAACAATGTTTTTTTTAAAAATAAAATAATATATTTTTTATTCAAATTTAATTATAAGACATATAAATATTAATAAAAAATAACTTTTTAATATTATGAACAGTTATTCGAACTTAAATAGATAGGCTAGGCTAAATTCAAGCCTGAGCTTAGAATTTAAAATTTTTTTGAGCGATGGCCGAGCCTATATAATCGAACTAAGATTTTTTTCAGGCCGGACTGGACCAAATTCAGGCCTAAACTTAGAATTTAAAATTACGTAAAAGTGATTACATTTAACATAAATAAAAAATTATGTAAAACATACTTAAACCAGAAAAGGCTCAAAACTAAATAGATTCATACTCGAATAAACCTGAACCTGAAAGAATCAGAACCCAACAAATTTGAACAAAAAAAACTCAAACTCGAAATGACTTGACTGAACCCGCTCAATTGCTACTTTAGATCGAGGGATAACTTCTATTTTCTTTTACAAAAAAATAAGCCTTGCTTTGCTTTGTGGGGGGGGGGATTGTAATGATTTTATAAATTTTAATTAATTATCAATGAAAATAATTTTAAATTATATTTTATCGTATAATAATAATTTATTTAAGATTTATATCTAAGATTAAGTATAGATTTCAAAAGCGAAATGCAAATTACATACAAATCAATTACTTTAAATAAAAATTTAAAAATAAAATAAGATTATTTTTTAAAATATTCTTAAATTCAACTGCAAGTTAACGTACAAAGCATTTTTTTTAAATAAATCATTTAAAATCAAATTAAAAATAATCAATAAAGAATTTTTACTTTAATTTTTTTCTAGTAGGTTGAGTATAGATTTTAGATTGATCTACAATTCAACATGCAAACCAACCTCTAATTATATTATTTAAAAATAATATAAAAATAATTAATAAAATAAATTTATTTTGAAACTTTTTTTTCAAATCAAGTTGGATATGTATCTTAAATCTTTTTGCGGGTTAAGCTACTAATCAATATTAAATATATTATTTAAAAATTAAATAAAAAATAATTAATAAAATAATTTTTAAACTTTTTTGCACTTGATAAATACGTATCTTAAATCGAGCAACCGGTTACGTACAAAGCAATTCTTTTAAATAAATTATTTAAAAATAAAATAAAATCTTAAATATAAAAATAAAAATAATTAATAAAATAAATTTCTTTTTTTGAATGAATCAAGTATAAAATTCTAAATCAACTGATGAGTTAGTGAATGGATCAACTCCTTTAAATATATCGTTCAAAATTTAAAAATAAAACTAAAAAAGTAATGATAATTAATAAATAATTTTTTTATTTTTTTAAGGGAGTTGATGCGGATTCTAAATGCATCCATAAATTAATGTACAAATTAACCTCTTCAAATGCATTATTTAAAAATAATAAATAAAATAAATTTTTAATTTTTTAGTGAATTAAGTATGAATTCTAAATGGATCTATGAGTTAGTGTATGAATCAATTTTATAAACGAATCCATAAGTTAACGTATAGATTAATTTTTAAAATATATTATTTAAAAATAAATAAAATATATTAAAACTTAAAAAAAAAAAGAAAAAGAAAAACCTATAAAGCTAAGAAAAAGAAGGTTGAATTGCTTTATAGCTGTTGTCAACATAATGTGCAGTTAATAGATGTTATAAATGTTGTAGATAAGATTCTAAACGCAATCCGAGCGCCAGAGGAAGATGGATCTGCTTTCTCAATTAAATACAATTAAATATATATATATATATATATATATATATATATATAATTGCTTTAACTTTTGTTGACGGCCTTTTCCTATTTTTTGTTTCCACTCCTTAAGCTTCCTGTAAAATAGGTTGAATTGCATTATAATGTGGGAAATTTTATTTATTTATATAAAAAAAACAATATTTATATAGAAAATGGAATTAATGAAATAATTTATTAAAATTAGATTGATTTAACTCTATAAATAAAAATGAACATTTTTAAGTTAAAATAAAATAAACTTGTAATTGTCCAACAATTATAGATATTTTCCAACAAATGATATTTTTGTTAATTGATTATTTACGTTATAATTTGAATTTAAATTTTCTTTGCAGATAAATAAATACGATATTTTATATTTTATACTATTTTTCAAAAAATATTTCATATTTTTGTGGCTCCAAGAAGCCAAGGACAACGTAGATAGGCACTCCAGCAACGCTCCCAATGGGTACTGTAATCACTAGCCAACAGATGCGCCTTTTTCTTTTTTTTTTTTTTCCTTTTTAACGAAATTATTTTCGTTGAAAAATGATAGTTGTTGACAAATTCTTTCTTCTGCGATGGAAAAACAACAACTTTTCTGATGAAATATTAGCGACAGAAAAAAGTTGTCGGAATGAATCATGGCTTTTTCCTTGCGAAGCATTAGCCACGAAGTTTTTGACTTATAGCGACGGAAATTCCGTTGAGGAAAACAAATCATAGATTTTGTTAATGCTTTTTTTTCGTTGGAAACAATATTACTGACAAAATTTTTCATCGCTAAAAAGTATTTTAACGGAATTTCATTAAAAGTTATTTGGAGACGATTTTTTCATTTGCAGAAATTATTGACCGAAGATTTCAACTTTCGACGGAATATTCCATCGAAACCTCCGATATTGATGGAAAAACAAAATTTTATTTTATGTTTTTTGAAATAAAGGAGGAAAATTCAGTTGCTAATACAAAAGCCAACGTTTAAAACTTCTCTTTTCTTTTGTCAGTTCTTCCCTCACGCTCGAACGCTCCCTCTCTCTCTCTTCTCTCTCTCCCTCCATTGACCTAGGCCTCTCGGCCTATCGTCCACCAGCCCCATATCGTTTGACACCTTCTCTCTCTCTCTCTCTCTCTCTCGCCTTTAGATATTTTTCATGAATTCTCTTTAATAATTTTTTATTATAATTTATTTTATTATTATTACTTTTATATTTTACTATATATTTTTTATTAATTTTAATCTCATCCGATTCTCAATATATATTACCATAACCTATCTCATCAAATGGACCTATTGGAGGAGGATTAAACCTCAAGGCTAAATCTATTAAAAAAGAGTCAAACCTTAGGCAAAGGCTGTGGCATAGAAGAGCAAAGAAGCCCTT
Organism: Adansonia grandidieri; assembly: GCA_038382065.1. Taxonomy (NCBI): domain Eukaryota; kingdom Viridiplantae; phylum Streptophyta; class Magnoliopsida; order Malvales; family Malvaceae; genus Adansonia; species Adansonia grandidieri. Next base: position 5,440,729 of record JBBYHK010000009.1, read on the forward strand.
GGCTGCTGGGTGTGGGATAAGATACGGGTTTCCCTTTTTGCACTTAACAATGTACCCTTTCTTTTATTATTATTATTATTATTTTAAATAATGATAATTAAAATTTAATAATAATATAATAAAATAATAAAATAAATTAAAAATATAAAAATTATAATAAATAATATTATATTAAAAATAAAAAAATTCTATATTATATTAATAATTAAACATATCTCTGAGCTAGCAGGTTGCCTAACACAATAACTTTCTATTTGGATCATTACAACTATTGTTATTATTACTCTTTCAGTCAGCCTAGGAAAGGTTTAGGTTCTATTCCGTGAGCCCACAGCCGAAAACTTATGCCTAAATGAGACTTAACTAGCCTGGATACAATTCTGTTTAATAAAGGAAATAAAGGTATTGAATTCCAAAATAGATTGCATTTTTCAGCTCGAAACAAAATGTGCTTTTTCATCTCATAAAATTAAAATTCTAGGGCTATCAATTTGTACGTGTCAAGGTAGAGGCCATGAATATATCATTATTAATTAATTGAGCCAAATCACCGACAAGTACCATTTTGTCAGACAGGTTATACAGTATAATATAGTTATTAGGAATGGCACTGACCAAGGCCCAACAAGGCTTCAAGACAACCTAACTAGGAGCTAAAGACATGGTAGGCATATGCTTAGGTTTCGGGCTGGCCACAAATTTGTTGAACAAGCCTACAATTATCTTATCATTAGAAGATACATCAAATCACATTGCATCGAATCGTCTCAACCATTTATTCCCTTTTAAACAGGTGTCAAGCATTCTTTGATATGGCATCTTAGAACCAAGTTTGTATTATTCTAAAACTTCGTACATCTATAACTTTCTCTGCTTACAAACTTCTTTTAGAAGGTTATTAACTTGAACGTTGGAGCGCCTCGTAGAGTAACTCATATGCCCCCTACCATTTTGTTTTCTTGTAAGACTTTTCCCAATCAACATCCGAAGACCACTTGATTGTACATACTCTAGTCAACCCGACCAACACAGCCTTTAAGAGTACTCACTTATTCAGTCGAAGTTCGATTCCATCCTATAACATTTGGTTCTTTAGTTGATAAAAAAAATCATTCAGTGCCTCTTTATAATAGGGCTATCACAGAGGTTGGTTTGAGCCAACCTCCTCAAAGAAGTGAACCCATTCTGAGGAAGTACTCAAGGCATGTCTCAGGCGAGGGAGCTATCATTAAATGTCAGGGATCTCTTCCTTTTCCTCGAAGAAGTAGATGAGCAAAGTAAACTCTAGCACTCCCAGCATTCATAATCGCCAAGCCAAGGCCCCGGAGATAAAGAATTTGAAAATACTCGAAAACGACATCTAAAGCCTAAACATGTGGCGTGAGACTTTATGATAAGGAATCCACGATCACAAATGTCAAAGCAAGAGCTCAAGTCTAATTTAAAGAAAGACCGCAAGAGCCAAAGCATGTCCGATCTAAACTAAAAATGGCAAATGAGTTGAAGAAAGAGGAAAGAGTGGTGGCCTAAAGGGGATCTTGAAGATTTCATGGACATTGTCGAGACTTCACGTCTGACAACTCCATCATACCAATTGAGTGACACTCCAAAAATGGAAAAAGTCACTCTAGGAAGAGCTTGAGAGGTGAAGAGTCTCAGGAATCTCTACTCGAGCTATGGCACACTTCCAGCTTGCAAGAAAAACACAATAGAAGAAAAGAGATCAAGAAACTGAATAGAAAACTTAAGAAGAAGAATGAAAGAGAGGAAATCAACTTAATGCAGAAGCTCACATAACAAATTTTGGCATAGATGGTTCCAATGTCATGTGTTTAATTAAAAAAATTGTTTAGAAAGTAAGAGGTTTTGAAATCTTTTCCTATGTTTTCCAAATGCTATACAAAATAAAAACTTTTATGAAAAATTCAGTTCCATCTCAAAGAAGACATTCCTCTTCAAAAGATAATTATTTAAATTACCTTTAGATATCCAGCGAAAATCCAATAAAATGTTTCTACTCGGGGAATTGCCTTGTTTTATAGAAAAACTAAATGACATCATAAGTTGTGGCATGAAATATAAGTATCGAGGTAATGATCATGGTAATCATAAATAGAAAAGAAAGTAAACAATATAACATCAAAATAAATCTCATTTTATAATTTATTACTTTGGTTAGGTCTTACAAAAATCATTAGCATTAGAGAATCTCTTGAACCCTTTCTCAATGTGGGAAGAATTTAGAAAATTATTTCTTTTTGCCAGAGGATTTGTGCATTACTATCTATAAGGTTGTAATTTAGAAAATATCTAGCTGCCAATTTCAAAGACAGTCTGTTAACCATAAATTTTTGCCTATAAGGTTGTAATTTGACATAAACAAGATCCCTGATGTCAAGCTTCCTATTATTCCTTTGTTTATCAGCCTGCTATTGCATTTAATATTGATTTTTGGTCAAATGAAATTCCAATAGTTGAATGGTAGCTTCTTTCGCCTAAAGGCTTCTATCCACAACCTTAACTTTTAGAGTCATCAAGAAAATATGGCAAATGAATGGGCGTTGGTTGACCTTAGATGACTACGTAAGGAGCATTGTTGATGGAGTTATACCACCACTCATCCAAGGGAAGCCATTTCACCAACATACACTATGGTAGGATCTCAGAGCTAAAAGTTCCTAATCCTATCAACCAAATTGATACCAAATACAATGATAGCGTAGAAACCAACTGAGGGTTATCTGGACATCATCTGTAACAGTCTTGCTTATTCCTTTCCTAAGCAATAACTTATTATCAAATTCCATCATTTTTATCACCCATTTCTGTTGAGCTAGAGTATGAGCTTTATCATGCATAAGGAACTTAAGTTTATGATGATCTATTTTGATTTGGAAATATCTATCTACAAAGTATGTACTCCATTTTTAACTCTGTTAAGATTGCCAGCATTTCTTTCTCACAAGCAGAAAGAGCTTGATTTCTAGGAGAGAATGCCTTGTTGAAGTAAGCCAGGGGTCTTTCTTGCTGGCCCAAGACAGCTCCAATGCCATTATTAGAAACATTTGATTCCATTACAAAAGTTTTCCTGAAAATTTGGCTAGGTTAACACTAATGCATTACTCATAGTTGTTCTTAGTTGCTTAAAGGCAGTTTAAGCTGTAGGACTCTATTCACAGGCAATTTTCTTTAGAACCTCGGTGAGTGGTTAAGCTATTAATAAAGCACTTGTTATAGCCTGTTAAACCAGGGAATCCTCTAAGGTCCCTAATTATTTCGGGAATTAGCCATTGCTACATCAAGCAACCTTGGCAGCATCCATCTCAATCCTATTGTGGCAAATGATATGCCTTAAATATTCTGCTCTCGAAGCACCAAATAAAACATTCTTAGAGTTTAATAGATAAGTGGTCAGTTAATAATGTGTGAAAGACCTATTAAAAATGCCGTAAATGCTCCACCCATCTAAAGGAGTATATTAAGATGTCATAGGAAACACTCGTACAAACTTTCTTAAGAAGGGTTGGAATATGTTGTTCATCAGATTTTGGAAAGTATATGGAGCATTGGTCAAACCTAAGGGCATTACTAAGAACTATTAATGTTCTTGATGTGTTTTGAAGGCAATTCTATGTACATCCTCTTTTGCCATTCAGATTTAATGATGACCTGATCTGAGGTCCAATTTAAAGAATCAACATGCAATAGTAAGTCGTCCAACAATTCTTCCAACAAGGGAATTGGAAACTTGTCTTTAATAGGGATTTCATTGAGCTATCATGTTGGCATCCTCTAAAACCCCATCTTTTTTTTTTACCAATTCCACATGGGAAACAAAAAAACGTCTATCAGTTGCTTTTTTTTTTTTCAACTGAATGTCTCACTATTTCATCCTCTTGAAAGGATATAAATGGTCAAATCTTAATTGCTTGAGACTTATTAACTAGAGGAATTCAACGATGATGACTACTTTGAGGTAATATCCTAAATGAACTAACTTCAAAATGAATAAAGAACTAAAAGAGTACAGCTGTCAATTTTGTTGGTAATAAAGTAGTGATGTTTTTGTCTCAATGAAAGTATAGCTAATCATAAATTACACTTGTCAATAGCAAAAGCTATCATATTTATTATCTCAATTAAAGATTTAACAGGGGTGAATTAGTTAAATAAAATTTTTATTAATTTCAAAAAATATAAAGATAGATAAAATAAAATAAGCAGTTAAGGATAGAGAACTAAACACTTAATGTATAGAAGTTTAGTCTTTCAATTTGGCATTTACGTCTTCTTTTTTTGGCACTTTCTTGCTAAGATGATTTTCAAAATCCACTAGTGAAAGTTACTTTTGAGGCTTAGGTATAACCTTACAAATCACTATCTTTCAAGGCTTAGATAGAAACCTCAAATCCATTTAAGAATTCTACCCAAATTGTTAAGTATAGCTTACTCAATACCTTAAAACCCTCTTTTGGAAATAAAGGTTAAGTTGCAAACAGAATGAGTCCTCTAATATGAGAATGTTTGATGATTCTAAGAACGAACTTATAAGAGATAATTGCAATAAATAGATAAATATAATATGCAATAAGCTTGGAACTTCAGCACTTGTAAAACTAGAGAAAATATGAAAACTTGTTGCTTTGGGTTGCTTCTCTTAAGTTTCTTGCTATTGAAAGTGTTAAGAAGACCTTTTTATAGCTGGAGTATTAATTCTAGTCATTGGGCATTAAATGACTTGAAATAGAGCCATTATTTCCCTCAAAAATCAAGCTTGAAAGTTTCCCAACATGAAAGGATGGATCCTTTCTATTAAGGGATCGATCCTCTACCTGTTTTGCCCTTGAAAATTTAACCGTTGAAGCTCAAAGATCAATCATTAATGTAAAGTGATCAATCCTCTTTTGCCTTGCAAAGTGAGATTAGGTTTTATTTCATGAGAATCGATCATGAATCGACCCTTGAAGAAAATTAAAGGAAGGATCAATCTTTATGTAAAAGGATCAATCCTTTGACAAAGTTTTGTTTAAAAAGATTTTTTTTTTCTTTTTACTTTGAAAAAGGATGAGAACTTTTTCCAAAAATATTTTTGCCAATGACCATTTGGTAACAAGTATTGTTGAGAAAATCAAGCAATTTTTGAAAGTATTAGAAATTTTGAGGTATTTCAAGAAATTAAATAAGTTAGAGTGATCTTGATAAGAATTAGATTTAAGTTTTTCTCATTTCAAAATTTATACATGTTCAAAGCTAACAATCTCTCACTTTTTAATATGATATAACTTAAGAATAAATTTGCTGGTAAATCTCCCCTTAAATCATTTAATAATTTTCAATAAAACCCTCTTTAATAAAAGCAATTTACTATATTTTGCAAAACCAAGGAAATTTCAATTTAGAAGGTCTTATAAACATTTAACCACAATATTTCAATCAACACTTTGTCTTAATTATAAGCATATTTATCCAACACATCTAACATGATTCATATTTATAGTATAAAAACATTTAGGCACAAGAGCAAATTTATCCGTATAATAATTCTTCTTCTCTTTGTTTTATCAAAAGAAAGAACAATTCAAAGTTACGGACAATTTAATCAAGAGAAAGCAAACAATAAGTAGTAGAAGCAATTAGCGCATCCATACATATGATCATTTCAAGCAATATATCTTCAATGAACATAAGAAACTTGCATACGTTTATAGATGAGAAATACATTATTAAAGTTTAAATATCATATGGCATTAAAAGATAAAAGCTTAATGTCAAAGTTTAAATACATAGGTCATGTATGAAATCCAAAAAGTAATAGATGCATGAATCAACCTAGCCCTAGGTGGAGGGATCATCAAGAATAGAGGATGGATGAGGTGGAAAATGAGGTAATGTAATGGAGCCTTAAGGAGTGGACATGTTTCCCATTGGTTAACAACACCTTAAATAGCCTAAACATCATGGTGCAACTTTGTCATCCATGTATCAAAATGTTGGCGAACGAGACAAATTGATCATGCAATAAGTCACGAAAACCTTGGTGTTTGCAACTAATGCATATTGAGGATCCAAAGGAGGATGAAGAGGCATCACTAATGGGAAAAGGAGGAGGAGGTGGTGCACGAGCTACGTCCAAGTCAACTAGATCATTATTACATGCACATTTATTTGCTCCGCTTAAGTCTTGACCCAATTACTATTATTGTTTTTAGTGTAACCAATCTTGTGAATCAAGGGTTTTCTAATCAAGGCGTGTATCAAATGTGGAATACCCGAATCACAAGAGACATTAATTCCAATTTGCTTGATGTAATATCTCAAAACTATCCCAAATATGATGGATCATTCCTGGCATTAGACAATTTTTACAAGATCAAGGAAAATAAAAAAAAACCAAGATTAGGCCGACTATGATTGCGAAGCATATGGAGCCATCAATAATCAAGATTGTAGATGGATGCTTGTTTTTTGCAAAACGAATAGAGATTATGGGATATTATGATGTAAAAGAATCGACCATCCAATAAAAGGAAGGATGTGTGGTTTTTCAAAGTAAGCATGTCCTCAGGTAAAAATCCATCTTCATTAAATGCTTCCTCCTTTAGAAGTTTGAAGACTTTTGCAATAGAGTCTTAAATGACAACAATCTCCTACCCTATGAGATAAATGTGGACTACTTGAACAATGAAGTCATCATCGTCATCCTCATGTTCTTACATGGCATTGCTAAAGAATACATGTACAAAATTTTCATGGATGAGGTAATTAAGTGAGAGGAATGTTATCCACTTGAACCCCTTAAGTAATGGTAGGTATGAGACATTAAAATCTCATAGGTAGATTAGATCAATGGCTCAACACTGTAGATGATCTTGCGAGCAAAAGTGAAGTTAAACTATCTAAAGCCAAGGTGGTCGAGAAACAAAAATCAAAAGAAGGGTTAACGGGTAAGTGAGTTGGTCAAGATGAGGAAAATGCTCCAATGATATGTTGGCACTTAAGAGCTATGTGCTCCAATTTAGGAGCCATCATAAGTGTTTACAAGTGATGGGATTGGTTTAGGAATTTTATCGAACATGTAGTGGATGGTTTGGATCAAAGGGTGGGATGGATAAAAGAAAGTGGTCGAATGACGATACAGATGTTTGTTAGGTGTTTGAAAAGATCAAGATGAAAAACAAATAGATGTGGATAAGCTTGGAATGGTTTTTACAATAGTAACCTAAGGGCAAAAGGCAAGTGAGGGAGTGGACTACGGGACAAGTTGGCAAGGTAGGCTAGGTGGAAAGGTCTTGGTTGAGGCTTTTTGTCAAACACATAAGAGGCAAAGGGTTTTGAGGGTGGCTATCAGTGTTTAGGGTATGGATTTCTAACCAAATCTCAATAACAAAAGAGAAGATATGATAGGAATAGGAAAGCAAATAAAAAACATAAGTTTAAGTCAAATTCAAAAGTTTTGAGGTGTACGAAGTTTGGGTTTGAAATGGTTAGGGTTTTTGAATTGGATAGAATTTTAGTGGTGTTTGAAGGAATTAGATTATAGAAAAGAAGATTTGGATGAATGAAAATGGAGTGGGATGAAAATTCAGTGAAAATTATGTAAGAAAGGTGATTTTGAAAATTTTAGATGAAAATATGTAAAAAAGTGAGAGAGGCATCGAAAGGGAAAGAAAAGGAAAAACGCAAAATGAAAAACAAGGGCAGGTCGAATGATCTAGACATCGAGCCCCATAAGGATTGATCCTATGCTCAAGAAGATCGATACTTTATTCATGAGGGATTGATCCTTCATTAAAGAAGAATCGATCTTTCCTGGAAATTTTTTTTTTTTTTAACTAATCTAGGCATGTTATGTTAAAAGGTAATCTATCCCTTTTGCAACTACAACTAAATACAATTTAAAAAACTTGCTAATTTTTATGCCAAACCTTATAATTTGAAAACATATTTTGACCTTGCAAATAAAAACTCTCTATAATTAAGGCTTGCAAGGTAAAAAGTCTTGAATTGAAAATTGTATATGCACTTTTTGAATAATGAATGCATGTGCAAGGTTGGACACATACATGCAACATTCTAATTGAGAATTCATTTCTAATAATTCAAAAGGAATAAATTCATTAACCAAAATCATTAAGCAAGGTAATAACACAAAGCCATCAAATTCAATAAGATCGTTAAGTGTATTCATCTACTATGAAACCATGAATCATATACATGTTCATAAAATAGTAAAATAAATCCATGAAACAAAGTTAACCTATCAAACAGTGCTTTCAATGTTAGAAAGAAAAATTAAGACAAGTTTATGAGCTAAATCAATACCAATCAAACTTACTTACGATATTAAAGAACAAATTATCAAACATGATCAAAGAGGATTCATTAAGTCAAATTCACCTCTATTAGAACAAAATTATCTTTATCAAGAGGCTTCGTAAAAATATCTGATAATTGATGTAAAGTATCAACGAACTCAAGCACAATGCCACCCTTTTGAACGTGATCTCTAATAAAGTGATGTCTTATCTTTATATGCTTATTTCTAGAATGTTGAATAAGATTTTTTGGTAAGGTTAATGGCACCGGTATTGTCACATTTAATAGGAATATGATTTATGGTAATTCCAAATTTCTTCATTTATTGTTTTATCCGGGCACAGTTTTTCTACAGAGATGTATTACGCTTTAGTTTTGGATAATGCTATAGTATTTAGTCTCTTAAAGAACCATGATATGAGCATATTTTTAAGAAATTGACAGGTATCGGATGTTCTTTTCCTATTAATTTTATAACCACCAAAATCCACATTAGAAGAAGCATGTAAAGCAAAATATAATCCTTTTGAGGACCATAAGCCTAAATTAAAAAGTGTCTTTAAGACGAAAAAAAAATATTCATTTTATAGTAACTAAATGTAACTCCTTTGGTAAAGATTGATACCTAGCACATAGGCATACACTAACTATTATCTTGGGTTTACTTGTAGTCAGATAAAGCAATAACCCAATCATAGACCTATAAAGTTTATTGTCAACACATTTACGTCTATCTTTTTTTTCAAGCTTTGTTCAAGTCCTCATAGGTGTGGTGCAAGGTTTTGTGTCATTCATGTTGAACCTTTAGAGTAACTCCTCTGTATATTTTGCTTGATTAATGAAGATGCAATCTTTAGTTTGCTTGACTTGTACTTCCTAAAAGAATGTCAATTCTCCAATCATGCTCATTTCAAATTCATTTAACATAATCTTAGAAAATTCTTGATAAAAAGATTTATTATTAGCATCAAACACAATATCATCAACATAAACTTAAACTACCATAATCCCCTACCTTTAACTTGTATGAAACGAGTTGTGTCAATGTTGCCTTTATTAAAACTTTTTTTAATTAAAGATTTTGAAAGCCTTTCATATAGAACTCTAAGAGCTTGTTTCAAACCATATAATGCTTTTAAAAGTTTGAATACATAATTAGAATAATGAGAATTTTCAAAACTGAGAGGTTGCTCAACATAAACTTTTTCATTAATAAAGCCATTTAAAAAGGCACTTTTAAGATCCATCTGAAATAATTTGAAGTCATTTAAAAAATACAAATGCTAAAATTATTCTAATGGCTTTTAATCTAGCTATGGGAGCATAAGTTTCATCATAATCAATTCCTTTTATATGATTGTACCCTTTAGCTACTAATCTAGCCTTATTTCTTACAATTATTCCACTCACATCAAGTTTATTTCTAAAGACTCATTCGGTACCTATGATCAGATAACCATTAAGTCTCTCCAATAAATTTCAGACTTTCCTTTTTTCAAATTGATTCAACTCTTTTTGCACAGCCATAATCCAATGATAGTCTCCTAAGGCCTCATTAATATTCTTAGATTTAATTTAAGAATGAAAAGCTACATAGTTGCAGGTATTTCTAAGAGAAGATCTAGTGTTATCTTTTGATTTGGATTAGCGAAATTTTCACCCTTCTTGCCATAAGTCAACTCTTTCAACTTGAGAGGATCTAGTTCTTAGGTTCAATTTAAGATTATTTTCTCTTTCAACTTGAGTTGGCTCATGAAGTTCATCTTCCTTTTAAAGTTCTTAGTCTTGAACATCTTGTTCATGCTCCTTATGTAATGCTTCAACTTGATTTTCTTGATTTATTTCTACATCATCATTATCAAGAGATTCTTCTCTCAAAGTTGAATTAGTTTCATCAAATATAACATGAATAGATTCTTCAATAACTAAAGTTCTCTTATGAAAGACTCTAAATGCCTTAAAATTTATAGAACAACTAAGAAAAATGCCTTCACCACTTTTTGCATCAAAATTTACCAAGATTGTCTTTTCCATTATTCAATACAAAACATTTACATCCAAAAAGATTAAAATAACTAATGTTAGGCTTTTCTTCTTCTTAAAGTTCGTATAGAATTTTTTTTTTTAAATTGGCTAACCATAACTGTATTTATAATATAACAAGAAGTGTCTATAGCTTTCACCCAAAAATATTTTGGTAAAATTATTTTTCATAAAGCATGGTTCCAGCCCTCTCTTCCAAGGTTCTATTCTTCCTCTTAACAACTCTATTTGTTTAAGGGTTCTTGAAGCCAAAAAGTTACGGCTAATACCAATTTCATTACAAAATTTCTTAAAACCAGGATTTCCTTTTTGTGATCACTATTTACATTGGAAATAGAATATCTTTTTTTCATTTTGAATGATTTTACAAAAAAATGATGAACTTTTTCTAAAGCTTCATCTTTATAACTAAAGTAAATCTAAAGTAATCATTGTCAATAACAGATACATATTGTTTATCACTTAAGCTTAATGTCCTAGTAAGACTAAAAGGATCAATATGGGTCAATTTTAATACTCTAGTAGTTGAAATAATATTTATAAGTTTGAATAAAGTTCTCCTGTGTTTTCCTTGAACACATGCATTACACAATTGATCATTTTTAAATTTCATTTTTGGCAATCCAACACAAAAATCTTTCCTAGATAATTTAGAAATCAAATTTATGATAGCATGACCTAATGTTCTATGCCACAACCAATATATATCATCATTATTAGTAAAAGACAAGCATTTTAAGAAGAAAAATCATCTAAATGTACAATATAAATATTTCATTGTCTATGTCCTAGGAAAATTTGTTTGACTTTGAATCAACAACTTGACAACCTGTAGATTCAAAGATGACTTTCATGCTTTCATGACACAATTGATTAATGCTAAGAAAGTTATGCTTAAGACCTTTAATAAAAAAAATATATTTTTCAATGTTCGATGAGGAATTGTTACAATTGGTTCCAACGCCTTCATGTATCTTTTAAAGTTATCACCAAAACTAACATCTCCACCATCCTTAAGCCTTAGTTCCAGGAACTAACTTTGTCATCAGTCATGTGTCTTGAGCATCCACTATCAAGGTAACAAGAGTTCTTCTTAGTTGAATTTGCCTTAAAATAATACTCATCCTCCTACAAACACAAAGTCATATTTTGTTTTAGGTACTAAATTTTCTTGTGTCCTTGAGCATTAGTGTTCACAAGTTTTATGCTTTTTGGGATCCACTTCATTTTAGTAAACTTATCTTGGAATGTACTAAATCCCTTAGGAATCCATACACTCTTAATGAATTTATATATATAAGTGACAACTTTCAAGGGATAAGAATGATATGTATAACCTAGTTTATGGCAATTGGTACCTATACTAGATGCATCATATGGTTTGTTTTGTTTCACAATGAAATTTTTTAAATGACTTTCTTTCTCAATACTATTGTAGCCTAAACCATTTTTATTAGAGAAAGCTCTATGTGTTTCTAGCATGCCATTTAAATTTTAGTGTCTTATAAAGAATATAGAAAAAGTGGAAGTTTATATTTTTCTTAATCAAGTCATCAATCTCAACTTTTAAATCATTACTTTCTTTTAAAGATCATTCTTTCTCATGCTCAATGATTCATTTTCCTCTTTAAGCTTAGAAATCATCTTCCTTATTTCAAATTCATGGTTCTAAATTTTAATGCTAATTTATCAAAGGCATCTTACAATTCATCAAATTTATAAGGATTAGCATTAGAAGATACCTTAGACTTATCAAAAACCATGAAACATAGGTTGGCTGTTTCATCATAGTGATTGACGAATATGTCATTATCACTCCATGTAACCATCATTGTTTTTTTTTTTTTTTAGAGTTCTGCTTCTTCAACATTGGACATTCAAATTTAATGTGATTCGATTTCTTCCACTTATAATAAATGATAAGATCTTTCTCTTTCTTACTTAGCTTTCCTTTCACCACTTCTCTTCTTGGAGGTCTTTTTGCTTTGTTTATCTTTATGAACTTGTTGAACCTGTTTGCAAACATGGCTATTTCCTCATCTTCTTCAACCTTTTTATCATCTTTTTCACTTTTGGTTAATTTAAAAGCAACACTAGCTTCTTTGATTTGATGGTTTTTTACCATGTTTGATCTTTATCTCATAGATTATAAGGGAACCTATGAGCTCATCTAAAGAAAATGTGTTAGGATCCTTGGATTCTTAAATTGCAGTCACCTTTGCTTCCTAAGACTTAGAGAGACTATTTAAAAGATTTTTTACCATCTCTTTATTTGAATACGTCTTTCCGAGTGTTTTTAGATTGTTGATCACATTCATAAGCCAATCAACCATTTCCTCAAGGGTTTTATCTATCTTTATTTTAAACAAGTCATAGTCAAATGTAAGCATGCTAATTTTGGATTCCCTTGACTTAATTTGTTTCCTTATAAGTGAATGCCAATTTGTCTTACACTTGCTTGACATTATCAAAAAAATAAGACTCTAATGATTTATTTGGGCCTAAAATACAAAATAGTGTTTGTGCATGGTCTTGACATTTAGTTGTGCTATCTTGGTAACCTACTGATCCCATTATCTTTTTCTTTTGGCACGGCATCTTTAATTCTTTTCTTTGAGATAAGTAGTCCATTTGTGATAACTTTTCGCAATTCATAGTCATTAGCTTGAACAATGAGCCTTATCTTTGTCTTCTAATACAAGTAGTTGTCACCGTTTAGAGAGGGGAGGTCTTATGATGGAATGACATTCAAATCCTGTAGGATTGGAATTTGACTCAAAGACTATGAAACACACTTCATTATGGCTCTTTAAGCTAGACCTATAATAAAGACTAAAGCTTTGATACCAATTGTTAGCTCCATTAAAGATATAACCAAAAAAGGTTAAATTGGTTAAATAAAATTTTTATCAATTTCAACAAGAATTCAAAAGATTGATAAAATAAATTGAGTAGTTAAGGATAGAGAATCAAACACTTAATGTATAGAGGTTTAGTCCTTTAATTTAGCACATACACCCTCTCTTCTTGGCACTTCTTTACTAAGGTGATTTCCATAATCCACTAGTGAAAGTTACCTTTAAGGCTAAGGTATAACCTTACAAATCACTATCTTTCAAAGCTTAGATAGAAACTCTAGTCCCTTTAGGAATTCTAACCAAATTTTTAAGTATGAATCATTTAATACCTTAAAACCCTTTTTGGAAATAAAAGTTAAATTGCAAACTCAATGAGTCCTCTAAAAGGAGAATACTTGATTTTAAGAACAAACTTTGAAAAGACAATTAAAATAAAGAGATGAATCCAAGATATGATAAGTTTGGAACTTAAACACTTGTAAAACTAGTGAAAATATGAAAACTTGTTGCATTAGGTTGCTTCTCTTGAGTCTCTTTCTATTAAAAGTGTTGAGAAGATCATTTTATAGTTGGAGAATTAATTCTAGTCGTTAGGCATTAAAATACTTGAAATAGAGCCACTATTTCCCCCAAAAAATTAAGCTTAGAAGTTTCCCAACATGAAAAAGATTGATCATTTACTTATTTTAGCTTTGAAAATTTAATTATTGGAGCTCAAAGATCAATCCTTGATGTAAAGGGATTAATCCCCTTATGCCCTGCAAAGTGAGATTGGGTTCTATTTTACTAAGATATTTTTTTTCTTTTACGAAAGGATGAAGACTTTTGCAAAAATATTTTTGCCTATATTAACCATTTGGAAACAAGTATTTTGGAGAAAATCATGCAATTTTTTATATCTTAGAATTTTCAATGTATTTCAAGAAATTAAGTAACTAATTTTAATAAGAATTAGACTTAAGTTTTTGTCATTTCAAAATTTAGATCAATTCAAAGCTAACAACATTGAATAGTTATTTATCAATGGCAAGTTGCATAGCACTAGCAATCAACCTTTTAAAACTAACCCATTGATTAGCCATAAATGCTATACAATTAGGCCTAAATGTTGTAGTCGATCCACTCTTAACACCACATCATAACTTGTAAAAGTTAAAGATAAGAAATCAGTGACTTAAGAGACTTTATGTGATTTTCATTTAGCCTGCTTACATATGTCTTGAAGTTGCATAAGTTCTCTATTGGCTATCAATACACTAATTCCATAGATAACAGGAGATTTGGCTCTTGATGCTAATCAAGAAAGCTATGTTTGTTACTAGAATCAACCAAAATTATAAACTATTGATCTTGATTCTACGTATGTCTTCATTGTTCGAGGTCCTATTATCCCTAAGAGAGCATAAAAAGACAAAAAATGTGTACACAATCTCAAGTTCATCAATAATAGGATCTATTATGGTTTTTAAGAAATCAACAGATTCTTCCTATTCAATCATCGAATCATTTCCCTTATCCACCAACATGTGATAGAGTTAAGACCTCATGGACTTATGACCTATAATGAACTTAACTCCATACTATATACAAAACTTTTTCCTTTTTCTATCCTCTTTAGTAAGTAATATGAAAAGTTTATTAGTGTTACTATCAAGTCTAGGACTAGTTGGTTTATAAGGACAGGCAAGTTAAGGTTTATTTGGTTGATGATAGGTTAGAAATTAGGCTTTATAGATAGGTAAAAGTAAAGGCAAATTAGATTTGGATAAAGGTTGCATGATAAGGTGACAGACCAAATCTCATATTTTTATACGTTGTTTTAGCTTGCAAGGTAAATTATAAACTAGTTGATTCACTTTGCATGGCCAAATTAAAGGCATGTTTTAAGATTTTTTGGTAGAACATTGAAATTGCTTTAGAGATTTTGGGTTTAAGGTTATTGAAAATAGTGCTAAGGTTTTATTCATCAGAGAAGTGCAGCAAATTAAGTAAGCCTCAAGCTCTTCATAATACATTTCCACATAATTCAATTGCTTTAAGTTCATTAACTCATGCATAAGATCAACAAATTCATTTATTCCAAATCGATATCTCATTTTGAAAACACAAAAAGACTAGCAAACATGTGCTATGATTCCTTGATTTTTCATGTAGTGTTGATGCCACTGTAAGGCTCAACCATCTTTGTCCTCCTCCTTAGTTTGATCAGCTTGAAAGAATTACTCAATCTTAAGTAACCAACCCTTGAAATCACCACATTTAAGTCATGGGCATTCAATCTTGGAATTCTTAGTTTGGAATTTATGTGGATTGAGTAGGGTTATAAGGAAATATGGTTTAGGGAAAACTAATGGATCATCCTATATTGCTCTTATAGCTGACTTTAGCTTGCCACTATAAGAGTCTCTCATCATTAATTATGTAGAAACTCATTTACACGAGGGGTTTTCCATCTTATGCATTAAGGATCAAGCCTTGAGCTCCAACTAGAACTCATTTTAGAGTTGCTTACTGTAGTGGCCCTAAGTTTCGTGTTCATTTTCTAAAATTTTTTCAATAGTCGATTAAACTCTTTTTGCATTCTTGTAGTAGTTCCTTCAGTCATGATTTGAAGCTTTGATACCAATGTTATGTGCTATTTATGGAATTTTAAGGAAAGTGGAATCTACAATGAATAAAAGAATATCCATAAAAGGAAAAAAAAAAAAAGAGAAGAGAAAAGAGAGAGAATGTTGTACACAATTTTCGTGCCTACCTCATTCCATTTCCTTGCTTTAGAACAACTTGCTCACTCAGCATTTCTTTAACAATTTGACAATCACAAATAACTACAAGATATTTAAATTTAATAAAGCACATACTATGCTGAATAAAATGCATAAAAGATGTAAAGTTAATAAATGTAACATGATTCTCCCTATCTCCTTTCTTTCATATCTCGATTTAAAATTTTCCAAATCTAAACCATAAAACCTAGATTTAAAACCCAAATATCAAATTTCCCATCTGCTAGGCTAACTTTTACTATCGTTTCCCCAAAGCACCAAAAGTTTTTTTTTGCTCTTCTTTAACTAGAAACCTTCAAAAGCACTTTAAAAAATAAAACATTCTAAACGCATTATTCCAAAGTCTTTTTTTTCTTTTGTTGGTATTTTTCCTATGCAATTCTTATATTTCTCTTCTATGTGTTTATTATGGCTAATGGATGATTGTTTATATAAAGAATTTTCTTTGGTCTTATGAATATTCAAATCAATTTTTTCCTTGGTTGATTCGAATATGCTCTTTAAAATTTATTTTTTATTATTTCTTGGTTCTGAAGTTTTGGTTTCTTTTTCTTTGTTCCTTGATTTTTCTAGATCTATTTCAATTTTTCCAAACTTTTTTTTTCTTTTTTTTCAAAGTTTTGTTTTCTAGTTCTATTTATTTTCTAGAATTTTTTAGAGCTTTTTAGAAATTGAATTTTTGTAATTGTTGTTTATACTGTTTAGAATTTTTGTTCTTTTTTTTTTTTTTTGAACTTATTTCTTTTGCTTATAATTTACAAAGAAAAAATGAAATAAAATAAAATAAAAAATGAAATGAAATGAAGTATAATAAAAAAATAAGTAAAAGGAATGGAAAGAAAAATGAAAAACATAATATATATGGTCCAACCTAATTTAGCTTTCATGGTTCAATACTTAATTCCAAACCTCTTTAACAATTTAGGGCTCAAATAACCAATTTAAAAGCCCATGAAATAAATTTAGACTAACATCCAATTTAGGGCCCAAAAATTCAAACTAGGGATTGGCTATATAAAAAATTAGATTTATATTTGATGTATTGTCAATGTAAAGCTGTATATATTAACAGTGAATCCGATGATATCACCTATTAAAAAATAGTTTTTTATATATAGTTTTTTGGTTTTTTAATTTTTTATTTGTGTATTGATGAAGTGACATTATTTGGTTCATTGATAATGTATAGGAATATATACTGATAATATATCAAATACAACTCCTAAAAAATTTGGCCATGAATTTGAAAACCTACTGTGAGTCACAAAGCATGATTTAAAACTTATTTGATTTAAATTTAAATATTTCAAAAAAATAATTTATAACAAAATATAGTTCAATTATTTCAAATAACATTTCAAAAATTTTTGACAAATTTAAGGGTCTATACTTAAAAATTGTGGGCAAAAGTTTTTTTTGATACTTAGATATTACGAACAAAGCATCTCCAAAGAGATTGTAACCAAAGTAACTCCGCCTTCCAAGGGATTTGGTTCTGCACCTCAAGACGTTTATGTAATTCAGCCACATCCCTTAAATCACTTAGAAGATCCAGTTACACACTTCAAAAACTTGAAGATCCTTCGCAAACAAAGATGAAACAACAATGTTAACTTTTGAACACCATAAATGTCACAAACTCTAGCTCTCACAACCAAGGAATTCATAGTAGACGCAACATGACATTATAGTCATTATTTAGTGATTTTGACTTTATTCATTAATGATATTTGCGATTAATATTTACTGTAATTTATCGTAGTAATATTCATTATGTCTACAACTACAATAAACATGATATGATTGCAATTTAAATCTCTAACCAAGACGAATGTCAAAATGACATCAAAAAATAAAGAATGAAGAGACTAGAAGCACTATTCTCTATATCCAAGAAAGAAGTAATGGCAAGCCTTCAATCACACAAAGAGATGCTTTGCTAACACATATTATTGGACTAGAATCCATTCTCGATTCTGATTTCAAAAGAGCACTTAAATGTTAGAATGACCTTAATAAATGCCCAACATAACTTGAGGATGATACACTTAAGGCCAAATAGCCACGCCTAGCGCATGCTCTAGCTTTTGGGTTAGTCACACAATGACTTAAGAAGGCCTGTAAAGATCACATCATTTGGAGGATGCATGAGATCACACCGCTTACCATCTTCCTACCCTCCATTATTCTTTAAGGTGACATCTTGGAATCAAGTTTGTCTTATGCACTCTCTTAAACTCTCTATCTTTTAGTCATTCGCTTTTTATTAAATCTTATCAAGAGATTATTGACTTGAGCATTGTAATGTGTATCAAAATATTATTTCGATATCTCTAATCTCTTGTTAATCTAGTAGGTCTTTGACCAACCAATGTTCGAGGACCACTTGTACGTTCCCTCAATTATTCGGTGGAAGTCTGATTCCATTCCATAACAACAGTTAACACATATGATAAAAACCTTTTAAATAACGCAAAATAATTTAATTTATATAGAGATATTTAACATATTTAGAAAAATAAAATATTAACTTATTTTAAACTCAATTAATTATCAATTATCTATATTTTTAATATTAGTAGTACTTCAATAAATCTGATAACAAGTTGCACAAGTTTCACTAGTAAAAGTGTTAACATGCAATCCTAAGACTCTATCATTATTAGACACAAAAAAAAAGTTGTCTCTAAAGTGTAAATGAGTCAAGTTAAGCCTAGCACTTGAAATTTGGGTTTGATTTGTGAAAAAACAAAGGCTATTCAAGCTAAGCTCATTTATTTAAAAAAGTCAAATTTAAAGCTTAGCTTCTCCAAATCTTTTCAGAGTAAATAAAGAGCAGTGGCCCTGAAAGACCTTACCTTCTCCAAATCTTCGTTATAAAAAAAAAAGTAGTAGATAGTAATAAATAAAATTACAAATCTTTTAGAAAAAATTACAATTTGCTAAGTAATAAATAATTTATTATTATTATCTGTATCTAAATTCACAAATTAAGAAATATAAATATATAACAAGCTATTCACAAGCTTTTACTGTCAAGCTATAAAGTTT
>JBBYHK010000009.1:5499569-5517953 GCA_038382065.1 Adansonia grandidieri
TTTTTTTTTAATTTGGACTCTTTCAGTTCCGGTCCGTCCCTGCGCTGAGCAAGAAGCCATTTCATTCTATGGCCCTGAGGGCACCGAGAGAGTCCCCCAATTCATCGTAGCGGCAAAGGATTATAATGTTTCCAGGTACTTATGCTTCAATTTCAACTCAATTTTGAAAAAAAAAAAAAAAAGGAAAAAATGTTAAATTGGGGGAACAATTTTAATTAAGTGTGAGTTTTGGGGATGATAGGAATTTAGGGCACTTTTTAGTTTAGTTTTTTTTTGTTGAATTTTCTGTAATTAGGGTTTAGGATAATAAATATGAAAGGTCGGACGCGTTGGCCTGATCCACACGACGACTGGGGAGACGGTTCACGGCCCGTGGACTGCATCTGCGGCGTCAATTTCGACTACGGTGAAGAGATGGTGAAGTGCGATGAGTGCGGTGTGTGGGTGCACACGCGCTGCTCGCGTTACACCAAGGGAGAATAGTTGTTTGCCTCTGACAATTGCAATAGCTATCGTAACGAGAATGAGGAGACGGAGGTGGCACAGTTGCTATTTGAATTGCCTACGAAAACGGTTAGAATAGGGAGTAGTTTTGTGGGCCATTTGTCTCCCTGGCGGCCCTTTAGGCTTTGGACTGATATCCCTATGGAAGAGCGCGTTCATTTTCAAGGGATTCCAGGAGGGAAGCCTGGTTTACTTGGAGCGTTATCTGGTATTTTATACCGGAGTTATGGAATTGTACCGGGTATGTGCCTAAAAGGTTTAATTTCCAGTATAAGGAATTCCTATGTTGGGCTGAGAAAAAAAGAAGACAATGATAAAAATGGTCAGCAAAATGAGATTGAGAAAGGGAATCTGGTTGACAATGATGCTGGAGTTCTGTTTTCATTGTCTAAGGAAAGTGTGTTTGGTGCTCCAATATATCTGAATAAGGATGATTTAAATGAAAGGAAGAAGAGTTAGGGTGAAGATTTGGATGGAAAACGTTGGCAGAATGGGGCAAGGAAGGATAGGAGTCTTCTTCAGGCTGTTTTGGTACCCTCCAGTAGACAGAAGAAAAATAAGCTCGTGGATTCCAATGATAAGAGAGCAAAGAAGAAGGCTATAAGTGGTGCTGAGAAGGAGGTTTACAAGAAGATGAAAGCTGTACAGTCCCATAAAACAGGTTATTTAACTTACTTTGGAATGGAATTATATACTGTATGAATATATATATACAGGCAGAGATTAAGGTTTGTCTTATTATCACGAAAACTATGGTTATTTGTTCAATGGAGGTTTTCGTATTATGAGAATGAACGGTAATGGTGAACCTTATCCTTACCAAATTTTGCATATGCATGTTCACTCCAGGTTTTTTCTTTTTTTTTTTTTTTTTCTCCTGCATTCTTATTACTAGTGTTTAGACCCAGCAGTGATGCAAAACAATTGGAATTTTATGAAGAAAGAGGTCTGAAGTTTCTCCAGAATGATTTTCAGAGTGTAAAGAACATAAAGTTGAAGGACAGTGAGCTTCAAGAACCCATATCAGATGGTAATTTTGCATTGAATCATGCGGTTGAAAGGCCAAAGAACAACTTATGGGGAACGAACGTACTTCAGAGGCTTCAACTGCTGGAATGCCTGAATATGATTGTTCAATTAGAACTGAAGCAAATGAGGAGAAGGCTGATCATCAGTTTCCCACAGCAATGAAGAGCTCTCCAAAAACAGAAGATATTCTTGTGTTGCCATTTGAGCGCAAATATTCTGGGATAACTCTTAAAGAAGATTTATCTTTGTTATGCTTTTCATTTATTGGTATCATGGATGAAATTTTGTTTATTTTGTTTTGTCTGTCATAATGTTTTTTTTTTCTTTTTTAAATAAAAAACTTCATCTAGTAGAAGAAAAGGTGTGCTACTCGTTGATTTCACAAGGACTATCACAACCTCCAAAATTTTAATCTTCTATTAGTAGTCTGTGATGTTGTTGGATCATGTGAAATCAAAAGCAATTGTCTCTAAATGGTATAGTTGGCCAAAACTTCTGCTTTTTGGTTATAGGTTTGCTTTTGATCTAGGGGATACACTGATAATAGAAATGGGCAAGTTGCTGAAGAAAGGGTAGGCAAGGTCATCATGCAGGAGAGGAGACTTTCACAAATTACTAAAGCAAACTACTAGTATAAGGTTTTTGTTGGTTACAGAACTTGTGTAGTCATGGTTTGCAGGCATACCTATCTTGGAAACGATCAAAGTATCATAGTTTCCCATGCTAAGAGACCTTCCAATCACATCTAAAACACTGAAGCTGAGAGATCTTAACATGAAAAACAACAATGCCAAAACCTAAAAAGCTTCGGTGCATTAGTTCTATCTAAAATTATTGTATTTCACTGCTAGTTTGCTTTGTCAGAAGTATGGTAGGTTGCAGGTGCATCTGTCCTTGTTCTCTAAATGTTGGTATTGTGTTAAAATTTTGAAATGCTACATTGAAAGCATCATTCCATCTGCATGTTGCTCGTTTATGTAACTATTATGAATTATGACATTGAAAACTAGTATCATTTGCAGTTTGCATTCACATAAATTATTCTTGCAATCCTCCTTTTCTCTTTATTTGTAAACTGGTAGAGAAGGAGGATTTGAAAAGCATTTCTGATATGCTTGTTTCACTTGGCATTTTAAGTAACCTTTCATATTCTTGCAATAGGTTTATAGCATGGCAATTGATGAAGTAGATGTTGATGTAGAAGGTTCTACAATAAGACCTCAGGAGCATCTGGTTCAAGATTTGGCTTGTACTGCCCTGGATTTTCAGGGCAATCAGATTCTTAAAGACTCTAATAGCAGCGTGTCTCACAGTTTTGTTAAACCTGATATTGAGGTGCAAAGAGCAATGATGGATGATGATGGTTCCAAGGCTCGTGATATTACTGATCACACAGTGATATCCTTCCATCAGACATCAGAAACTTCCCAAATGAATGTGGTGAGAGGCTGTTCTCAATCAAACGACAGTAAGGCAAAGGTCATTGAATCAGAAATTGTTTCTGATTGTCATTCTGATAAGGCGAACAACTTGTGTGGTGATTGTTTGTTGCTAAAATGCGATTTGGACAGTTCAGAAGTTCCTGAGTCAGTGCAGAAAAGTTCTTCTGAATCCAACCCTGGGTCAGCCGAACCTCCTAAAAAATGCAAATGTTGTAACCACTGAAGAGCTGTCTATCCATCGAGAAATGGTAGTATGTGTTGGAAAATCGTCTTCCACTTCATCTGCTGCTGTAAGCCCCCTGTCATCTATTCCTTATAACTTTAAACCTACAGATACTCAGAATAACACAATACAATGAGTAACCCCTCACAATAATGCGAGCATTAAGAAAGATCATGCTGCAAGCTGTGTACCCAGGAATGAAGACAGTCATGACTTATCAAGGAAGGCAGCAAAGAGTGTTCAAAATCTTCTGGTTCTAGTTCACGTTTTAGACCAGAGCAAGATTTCACATGCTTACACTTTTAAAAGAACCATATCTGAATCAAAAGATTCTGCACCTTCCTCGTCTTTAAAGGCATCTTTGGTGCAAAATACTTCAGTTGCCTCAGTCTCTGGTGAGTCTGCTTCACATGTTAAGCATAATAGGACATCAGCTTCAGGTTTTCCACAGAAAGGTGAAAATTTTAGTCAGTCAACTACCCAGCCAACATCTAAAGCTACTCATGCAACCTCGGTGCATCCTTTTGCACTATCAAATCCCCCTGCTCTGAGTGATGAAGAGGTGTGAGATCAAGCACTATCTTCTAACAAAATGATTTGTTATCCCTTTTCTCTCCCGCTCTCTCTCTCGCTATATATATATATATATTTAAATTTTTTCAAGCTTCTTTTGGCCAATTTATTCTCCTTTTACTTCTATGATTTCAGCTGGCTTTACTTTTGCATCAAGAACTTAATAGTTCTCCATGAGTACCTCATGTCCCATGCATGCGGCAGACTGGTAGCTTTCCTCAGCTGGGATCTCATACTGCAACAAGCATGCTAGTGAAGCGCACATCTAGCTCCGGAGGAAAGGATCTCAGTTTGGTAATACTTGCATGTCCTTATCTGGCAATTTTGTGCCAACTTTCAATTCTTGTTCAAGTATTACTTGTATTGGTAGCAGAGGTTTCCAACAAGGTTCAGCTTTGATGAGTTTTTCTTAATTGATGCGTTTGTAGGTTCCTAGAAGAAAAACAAGGATGCATCCAAAGATGGATCACGTGTGTCTCGTGAGCTTGATGATGAAGCTAAAAGGACCAATAAAGTGCTATCTTCACCTTATCAGAGACAAGATATCGGATCTGCAATGGATGTTTCTGATAAAAGGGATGACAAGAATGAACCCCCCTTGCCCACGTCAACCACGAACAGTGGTTACCACTGAAGCTAATGATAAAAAGTTTTCATCTATGTGCAGTTCACCTAGGAATTTATCTGATGATGATGCAGGCACAATTCGCGGTTTTCTACCACGTACTTTACCTGGTAACTGCCTCTCTGAGGACGTCTAATTTATTAAAAGTTCACTGAATTAGGACCAATCTGATGTTTATTTGCTTACTCTCCAATTAACCATTTCGAATATTCTTCTTCATGTTTTCAGGCCTGTTAGAGCAAAGGCAGGCGAATGACATATGAAGAACTTTGTAATGCAATCCTGCCAGTATGCTGCTTTATCAGGCCTGCCTGCTGTTTGCCTTAATGATACCTTTCTTTTGACCCCTGGTAGTTCTTTTGGAGGGAAAAAAAATGCTTCTCATTGTTTACTTTTCTGCAATTGTTCCAGCACTGGCCTAACTTGAGGAAACATAATGGAGAACGCTATGTACTCTAGTCATTCTCAAGCTGTTCTTGATTGCCTAAGAAATCGACTAGAATAGGCTCAGTTGGTTGGTCGTGGCCCAAAGGTGTGCACATGACTTTTGGCTGAGCATCTTTTATTACTTCAGTTCTGCACTATTTGCTAAGGGAATAAGCGGTGTGAGTTTGATTGGGAAATTCCTCATGGGACCCAAAACCGTAAGACTTGTCTAGTGTGAACACTCTTTTGTGATTAACTTGTTATAACTTGCTGCATATCTTGCAATTTTATCCGTCTGGATTGTTGTTGCTTTCAGCTTTTGTTTAGCTAATGAAAATCCAAAGCGGTAATGAATAAAAAGGAAAGAAAATAGATGCCAACCATTTAATGAATTTACTGGGAATTAGCATTTAGTTTCTTTCCATTTTCCCTTTCCATAATTTCGCGGGTCTTGACCTATAAACGTTTAAAGAATTTACTTTTTTATTGGATTTTAATTAAAGATAGAAATCACACTATTGTTGACCAGACTAATTCAATTAAGAAAAGACGGAAGAGTGATGCTGAGGGATCGCAGGATAATGAGTACAGCAAGGGAAGAAGAACGAAGGAGGTGGAAAGCATAAGCTTTGACTCGCAGAAAGATGAGGTTCCCAAGGGCAGACAGAAACCAAGGAGGTGACTGGATTTGCAAGGAAGAGGAATAAAAGATGTCCAAAGAAAGAGGGCATATTTCAGTGATGAGGATCCTGGGCCCTTCTATAATTCCAGTGAGCAGAGCATTTTCAGCGAGGATGAGACGGAGGAGGTGGAGCTTCCCTCACGGAAGATAGGCTTAGCCAGCTCGGATGAGATATTGGAACCATGTAGTTTCATTCAGGCCTAACAAGTCATATTTTGAACTGATTTCATTTCCCAGAGACGAAGAGGTGGACACTGCATCTCTTTTTTTTTCTGACAGTGAGTCTATCATCCATGCGCGGTTCTTGTGAGATGATTCTCATCTCTGTTTGCCGCGACCACTTGTTGTGCAGCGATGGCTTCATCCCATATCAAAGGTGCCCGGCTGCTAGCTAGGTGCTTGGCCTGCTGACTGATTGGTAGCGCCGGCCGCTCCGTGGTCTGATACTACTACTAGTGTGTGTGTGTGTGTGTGTGTGTGTGTGTGTGTGTGTGGAGAGAGATTGAGATTTTCCTATTTGGTAGTATTATTATGCGACTACCATGAGTTCTAAGGAAAAGCTTTTTAACTGTGCCCGTTCAAATTTTTTGGTTGAGATTGCAGGAATTAAACATTTTTAAATCGGAATTCAACGATTCTTAATGGGTACAGAGTCAGCCAGGGAATTCAAAGATTATTTAATCCTAACGAAGTGATTTATTTGACATTATTAATGTTTACCAAGTGGACGTCAATCTAAAAGAGAATTGAATACGACTCGTTACATCCTCTTAACATGTTTTTTTAAGTTCAAATAAAATTAAAAATATTTTGATTTAATAATTCAATGTTATAGACATATTAAAAATTAAAAAATACAAATTTTTAAATAATATATTTATTTAATTTTTTTAAAAAATACTGAGGAATGTATCAAATTCCAATATGATTACTGCATGATTCGAATTTTCCTTTTTTTCTTAATAAAAAATGTGTTTCCATTTTTCATCCCGAATTGAAAAAGGAAGCTCAGAGCCAACTGAGACCCTTTTAAAGGTCTTTGAACTTTGAACTAAGTAGAAGAAGGTGGGCAGCTGCTTGGTTGTTCGGCTAACCATTTCGATTTTGTTTAGGTCCTAGCTAAAGTAGTAAGCTTAATATAAACGCAATTCCGATGTGGGTCCACGCAAATTCCCAGCCGTCAACGCAAGCGAAGCAATCACGGAACGAGGGCACATCGACCCACCCCATGCCATGGAAGTCCCGAGATATTTTAGCTTAAGCCCTCTGACTTTAATCTCCCAATTCCGAGCCATCCATTCAATGTGGCGGCCCTTCTAATATTTTATATTTATATTTTATTAGCATTTATGAATGGAGGAGGCGGATTTTGTCTAGTCAAATTAGACGAAGTCCCGCACCTCCCTTCCCCACGTAAAGCCAGCATTGACCATTGAATGGACGGCTCTGATTTCGTCACCACTTGCTTAGGTTAGCCTTGGCCCCCACCAGTTCCCCCACTAAAAGCCGACTTACACGCTTTTGAAGCAAGGAATATCCATGCTTTTTCACATGTTACGCGAAATCCTGTAAGTAGTCCTTATCCTACAAGAAATAAAAGAATCAAACAACGTGGAAGCCATGCCCAATTTTCCTTTTTCTTCTTTATATATAGCCTTCGTTTCACAACAATCAAACTACATCTTCTACAAATCTAAAGCCACTTCCAGCCAGTAATCAGCAATCCATCAAAAAGAAAAAAAAAAGCTTTTTTTTTCTTTTTCTGGGTTTTCTTAGTGAAGCAGTCATCAATTCATCATCATGAATTCAATCTTCAGTTCCTTTGATGCTTTATGTGCTGAGTTCTTGGGTCAGGCAGTCGGGACCTCCTTTGCTTCTTCAACAAATAAAGATGCTAATCGCCTTCTTAGTAGCAGAGGGGTAACCAACAAGCTGAGTCTTGAGGCTGAGAACATGAAGAAAAAGCAAGAAGGAAACGTTGAGAAGAAGCAACGAAGGGCTCCCCGATTTGCACCAGAGCTTGACGGACTTAACTGCTTTGAGACCCTTGTTTCCTATTAGCTGCTAGTATTGTGATTCAGGCGTTTCTGATACATTGGATTTGAAGTAATACGAGTTTTTGAGTCTGAAAACAGAGGAGTTTTAATTTTGAAAGTAGAAACTAATTCATATTATGAATGTAAAAATTTTGGAGCTTAGTTGATTAATTGAAATTCCTTATTAATATTCATGTTTGAAATCGAGTTTCTAACTTTTTATGGATCAACTTCCAAAGCAAATTATGTTTTTTCTTTTAAATTTCTTCACGTTTGCAATCAGCTTTTGATATGATCCAACACATTGACTTTATTCCTTTGATCGTTTGGGCTCAAATAATACTGAACCCATCTGTAGATGGATTAGCCATCTTGTAAATAATGATTTTCCAGAAGTTTCACTAACGTTTTGCTTACTTCGCCGTCAAAACAAGAAAGTTCATTGTTTTTGTTTTCCCCAATTGAACATGGAGAAACAGAATTAGGGGTATCAATGAGGAGTAAGGATGGAGGGTCTCTCTACATCTTGAGAAGTCTACTGATCTCAATAGTTTAGAGTGTCGTAGAAGTGATGGGCAAGAGCCTTCAAAAGCAAAGCCGAAGAGGGCGAAAATGGAGGTGGTTTGGCCCAGGAGCAAAAATTGCATACACAAGCATTGCGGCTGTGTAAATTCAGAACCTTGCGAGGGGTCCTAAACTCCTATGGTATCATCACAACCTTGAAGAAATAAAAGGGCTCGAAAAGTTTGGCAGCATCGTTGAGTATACTAACCAAGAAAATAGACTGAAATGACAGTAATTTAGGATTGGCTATGTACCTTGCAGAGGCTATGATGCCATTCGCCAGGTCGTTAAATCAAATTTGCAAATAATATGTCTAGCATCTTGTTCTCAGTCCTATCATGTTTTTCGTTATCGAGTCAAGGATCAAGAATACATAGCATACATTAGCAACATATAAAGACCAGAAATAAGGAGAAAAACACATTAAAAACAGAACCAACCGAGAATAATGCTAGGGCCAAAAAACGCTTGTGAAGCATTTTGATGCAACTGCAGCCAATTTGTTTGCTTCCTTCTGTGCTGGGTGGGCGAGCTTCATGATATCCAGGCCATTAAAGCAAGCTTTAAAGGTATTAATATCATCGTACATGGGGTGAAATCGCCGGTGCATCTTCATATCATGTTTCAACACCAGACTGCAGACTAGTTTGTCTCTACTCCAAATGCAACATGGGTGAAGGGACATGCTTTTACATCTGATCAGTACTTCACGGATGATGAATAGCTTAACAGAGCAAGAATCATGATTATTCAGCGTCTTATAGACAATGAAATGATCTTCGCCGGTGCCAGGATTTAACCACGAAAGCCATCCCATATCCACTTGGACCCTTTTTCCAGGCCATTATAATGTGGTAAGTCTGATTGGGACTTCAAGGAGGAGAAAAAAACATCAGCTTGTCCTGGAATAAGAACACGGAATTCATCAAGGTTGGTGTGAAATGCTTTTTCACAGTTAGCAATTAATTCTTTTGACTGATAAATGGCTGCCATCGGGGAGGTCAAAGCACACTTTGTTTCTTTGTATCCAAATACACCAAAGAATACAAGCAATTCTATATGAAAACCAAAAACTTTTGTAAGCTTTACAGTCGATAGAGAGAATCCAAGATTTAATCCAACTCTGCAGATTCGGTGTCTCACAGTGCTCAATGAGAATTCCAATTTCTAATCCAAACCATACAGCCCATGCAAATTGACAATTCCAGAAAAGATGGTTCATTGTTTCAGTATTTCCAGAGCAAAAAACAGAAAAATCCTCCACACTATTAATTCTTCGTGCAATCTCAGATTTTATAGGAAGGCAATTATTGCTAATTTGCCACAAGAACATGATTATTTTGAATGGAAGTTTAAGGGCCCATAGGTTTTTCCAAAATTTCTTTGGCGAACAATCAGAGTTAGCATCCCCATGTTCTTCTTGACGATTTATTTGAGTAAGCTGATAGGCTGACTTGACTGAGGATTCCCCATTAAAGGAGTACTTCTACAAGTTCTATCTCTACCACCAAAATAAGAGAAAGATTTCTCTAAATGCTAGGTTTTGATCAAGTAAGGAGGAGGCCACTTGCTGATTCCAAGTACTTCTGTTCTTATCCATGACAACACATACGGTAGTTGGAGTCCCAGTTCTCAGGTAGAGAGGGCCCATGATTGGAATTTTACCATTTAAAATAGAAGCAGTAATTCCACCCCAAAACTGCCAATCCGGTCCTTAGTCAACATAAATCTCTCCCAAAAAGTATGCTTTTCCAAACCCAAGACTCCCCAGGGTGAGAATGCACCGCCATGAAATTACTCCTTTGACAGTATTTCTTTGCCAAGGTTTCATCAAGCAGCCAACTTTGTTTCCTAACAATCTTCCATGCTTGCCTCGCTAAAAGAGCTTGATTCATGGTTTTTCTTTTCCTAAAGCCTAATCCCCCCTGAGATCTGAGACAACAAAGTTTATTCCAATCTTGGAAGTGGATTTTTCTTTGTCCCTCATTGTGTCCCCCACCAAAAAATCCCTAATAATTCTATCGGCTTTATCACAAATGAACACGGGCTTAAAACAAGAGAGATAATAAATGGGGATGCTAGATAAAGTAGATTTAATGAAAGTATATCTTCCAGCGGATGACAACAACTTAGCCTTCGAATGGGCGAGTTTACTGTCTAGTTTGTCAAGTAATGGTTGGAAAAACTTACCTCTCTAGTTTGAGATGAGCAAGATTAAAACCTAAATACGTGCCAGGTTTATCCGTCACCTTGACCTGGAGCAACCTGTGGAACATTCTTCTGACTTTGGGATGGCAGTTTGGGCTGACAAACAAATTTGATTTGTTCAAGTCGATCCTTTGGCCAGTTAAAGTACAGAGTTGATCCAAAATGTTTTTATTCTGTGGCAAGACTCCCAAGTTGCTCTAAAAAATATAAAGCTATCATCCACAAATAGAAGATGGCTGATAGGTAAGCTTCTTTTACTGATCTTGATACCGTACAAACTTTTCGAGAGTTCAGCCTTTTACAGCAATTGAGAGAGAGTTTTTACACAAAATGAAAAGATCCGGGGAAAACGGCCCACCTTGCCTTAGCCCTCAGTGAGGAAAATGCAACCAGTCCGCTCGCCATTAGTAAGGATTTGATATGTGACAGAGGTTACATATGCCATGATCAATTTTATCCAATGCCTGTCAAAACCTAGGTTTTCCTACACAACTTTGAGAAAGTTCCAACAGATCCTGTCATAGGATCTGTTCATGGCGATCTCTAAAGCACCCAACACTCCTGTACCTTCCTATTGTGGATTTCATGAAGAATTTCAGCTCCCAACATAACATTATCACTGATTTGTCTTTTTTTTCAACAAAAGCATTTTGGAATGGTGCAACCAAACTACCGATAATAGGTGCAAGTCTATTCACCAGCACCTTTGCTATTATCTTGTATGTAACATTGCAGAAGCTAATAGGCCGAAACTGGTCAACAGAAGCCGGGGCTTTTTGCGTAGGGATAAGGGTAATAAAAGTACGATTCAGTTCTTTGAGCATGAATCCAGTTCTTAAGAAGGACAAGATTGCAGAAACAACCAACGGGCCGACCACATCCCAGTTATTTTGAAAAAAGATTGCTGGTTTACCATCAGGTCCAGGAGCCTTCAGTGCACCAATACCAAAGACAGCCATTTTAACCTCTTCCGTGAAAAGAGAATTAGGTTGTGAACCTTGAAGTGAATTAATGAACAAATCTTTTCTTTTAAGTGGATTTGACAAATATGAACTGATCTTTTGCACTAATCAGATAGTAAAAGCCGAAATGGAAGTGAATTAATGAATGGATAACTGCCTTTCCACTTAGTAGTCATTGAACATAACAAATCTGAAAGTGAAGAATAACAGTTTTATCTTAGTCGTTAGTGGAAGCTAAAGGTATTTTCTCGGCACAAATATTTTTAATTTTTTTTAAATTTTTTATATATTTAAAAAATTATATCTTAAATTCATATTTAAATGTATATCTAACGTGAGTATCTCATTTGAATGCTATAGAAAAAATAAAAAATTCTGAGTATAGTAGTTATCAGCTTCCACTTCTTTACTAGTACTTTAGAGTCTCACCTTGGCATTCCTTTTCCATGCTTCCGGTAAACATTTTTGAGGGCTAAACTAAAGCGATTGTTAACTCAAGCCAAAAGAAGCATTTTTAAGCCAATTTATATGATTTTGTCATGTTCACAAAATACTAAGAAGCGCCACCCTAGATTAAGGGCATAATGGCCAAAATAAGATTTAAGAGAGCGGGCTATGCCTCCGTGTGCAGTCACAAATCAGTTGAATTTATAACTTGGTATTCTTGAATAATTGACATGATAATCACCTAATGACTGAAGAAAACCATAGTTAGCGAGGCAAGCTGTGACTGGAAATGGTAGTCACCTTCCGACACCGGATTTTCTGAATTCTAAAGGTGGTTCTGCCAAGTGTTTTTTT
Source organism: Adansonia grandidieri (assembly GCA_038382065.1). Lineage (NCBI taxonomy): Eukaryota > Viridiplantae > Streptophyta > Magnoliopsida > Malvales > Malvaceae > Adansonia > Adansonia grandidieri. Next base: position 5,511,645 of record JBBYHK010000009.1, read on the forward strand.
TTTTTTTCTCCTAACCAACTGATACATATTTTTGCTAGCTATTCTAATTAAAAAGAGCCAAGAGCTGCTGTCAGTCTCAATATCCTAATCCAGGCTATCCGTTTAAAGATCAGAAACAGAAATTTATAAATGCAAAGGAGAGGTTGACTATTGATTGATAAAAAGTTAAAAACCAAAACAGCAAAGAAGAGCTAAGCAGGTACACTTCCACTCACTACAGACGAGGATTACACTGCCAGTGCCAGAGCACATTTTTATATACACAAGCATAGGAAATCACCAAGATTAGAACTGAACCGGCAAAGCCCAACCCAGCATAAGGATCATATAAAGTATTCACATTCTCCTAGTCCTAGCCTCTAACCCATCTAATTCATTAACTCTTGGTTTTTCGAACCCAGGTGATGATACTCTTTTGGTCTCCTATGGTGAAGCAGCTCTTAAAAAAAACGAGCTAGTGATCAGCATCCCATGACTTAACATCCTCTACAGCCCAAAAGTTAACACAAACAACTTCTACCATCAACAAACAAACAACAGATATTGAAAAATGGGGTAAAGAAAAAACAAAGAAAAGGTTCCTGCTAATTTTCAACTGAGTCAGAGCTTATCACAGTCCCTTCACCTTCAATAGAAGCCACGGGAAGCATACTCATCTTTTTCACATCCTGGCTTGAACAAATATATATTCTTCTTACCATGTTGCAAAATTCCCTGCATGAATATAAAACATCAAAGTAAATAAACTAAATTCTAGAAGAGATTTAAACCAAACAAAAAGTGGAAAACAGAAGGCATCAGGTTACTTACAGCCATGGGTCATCGCCTACAAGCATCATATCCCCTTCATCATCAGTGTAGACAATCTCCCACTTTTGCCTAGGGCGAAGCTCTCCCTTGATATCAAACATCACCTCTAGTTCATCTATCAGCTGATCGTACCCTTCCAACATGGCCAAGTCCACAGCACGGCCGACAGCTACCCCCTGCATCTGGACCTGTTCGCATAGACAAACCCAAAGGCGAGTGTATTGGAAATTCTTCAACTAAACGAAATAGCATTTCCATGAACATTTTACTTTCAATACCTTGGTACGACTCCTTGTAGAACTAGAACTTTGCCTGCTCTGGATCTCTTTTGCAGGTAACTGTAACTGTTCCTGCTTCTCTTTAGAATCTTTTGAAACGTCAAACTTCTGGTCAGAATTAGTGGGTGACAGAGTATGATGTCCTTCAGTTGTACCAGTAGTCATAGCAGCAAGATGTATAGGTGTCCTCTCCAATTGCGATGAGCTCACATTGTGGTTTCTCAGCTCAATGCCAAACAATCGGCAACTAGCAGCTGCCTCAGATTTCTTCACCTTGTCAACTGGATCAAAGGTTGAATCATTGTTCAGTTGTGGGTTTGAAAAGCCCGAAAGAACAGGCCAACCAGCTGCACTTTTGCCATCCTCTCTTGCATCAGGAAATAGATTCTGAGAAACACTCATGCCAGAAGAAGAAACCCAGCTCCCTTCATTCTGCATCTTCAAGACAGAGCTGCAACTGGTGTTCATCTCTGTCTGCATGTGATGCCATATAACATGATTTTCGTTTCTTTTTGCTTCAGCAGTAATGTGACGCAGCGTTAGATCATGGGAAAGCATAACTCCAGAATTCCAAGCAGCTGATGCTGTTGAAGATAAATCTATATCATTCAAACAAAGTGGATTAGTCAGATATAACAAACAAAGAAGAGGGCTTCAGACAAGGAAAAATATGCCTCACCTAGAGCAGGAGTTTCAACAGTTGGTCGAGGCCTTTTGTTCTTAGCTGCAACTGGTTGAGTCAGAGCTGGTGGAATTGGAGCAGCAAAGGGTTCTATCTCCCATGGTGACACCCTGTCAGGTCTTGGAATAGAGGCAGGTTCATCCCATTGTACCTGTTGATAATCAGTAATTATAACTATACTGCCAAACTAAATCAAATTGAAGTTTAGAAAAGCATGTTGGAAGCAGTTACCTTCAATGAACGCCATTTTGAATCTTTCCACTGAGGAGAAAAGTCTTCAACCCCAACAATTGTGCCAGAAAACCTTATCAATTAAGGTAGTAAGTATTACAAAAGAGATCAGACAATCATCAATCCAAAGCAATCATGTGGTTAAGTTCCACTACCTTCTCTCAGGAGAATCCTCCCCTTCAAACCTCATCTTAAATCTCATGCCAATTGTAAACTTATTATTAACAGCCTCTAAATATTTGTTCAACCCGATGATGAACTGACTCGTCCTGATATTTTACACAAGAAAACTATAAGTAAATAAATATCATTTTCATGTCATTTTTGGCATTATGTAAATATCATACCTTGGTTTATAGTAGACAACAAAGAGGGTTTTTGTTGAATCAGCATGAGATGCAGTTGCTAGCACTCCTAAGTGCATGCTCTGACTTGAAATCACTGACGACGGCATGCTGCTTTGTTGCTGAGCAACACGCCTCACTCCAACACGTAGCTCCCCATTTTCCCCTCTAGAGAACCAAGTATTAAACGAATAGCATATCAGCTACACGAAAAAAGAACAAAACCAGCAAAGGCCGGAACATGTGCAAGGTACAAGCACACAAACATCAAAAAAGACAACAAATGGAAAAGCCATCTACCTCAGGAACACAAAGGAATCACCAGCAACTAATCTCTTTGAAGTAACGAATGTACTCCATCCTGTTGTGAGCAAATGCCTCCTTGGTTGGCCTGTTCATTTAATCATGTAGAATTAAATAACGTGTTTGATTTGCCCATCAATGGTGGAGGTTTGTTTTACATAGAATAGACAGCAACAGCATAAAGGCTTAACATGTCACATCTACCAAAACCATAGAAGACTTTAAAATTAAACGACTGAACAAGCAAGACAATTATCAGATTTTTCTTTTTATTACCTCTGAAAATATGCTTAAAGCGCCACTCATAACCATGAAGATCCTTAGCAACCAATTCTTGGGTTGGTGTTGCTTGGTTCATGTCCTTAAAGACATCAACATACAAAAATCAACTAAAAGGAGATTTACAACAGAAGACGAAAAAGGCAAAACAAATAGCTGATCTAGAAATTGATACCAGCGGAGGAAGGCATTCAGTGGCATGTTTGCGAAGAACAGAAAAACCTCCATGAGTGCTTGTATCTGAGGCAGTTAAAGCCTTGCAGAATGAATGGACAGCAGGTCTTTGAGGCTCCGGAGGGCATGGATCAGGAACTGTTGGCTCAGGTTGCTATACATGCCAAAAACATAATTAGAAATCACTAATTTCGAACAATTAAATAAAAGAAAATAAAAAACAACTTTTTTACATTCCAATACTGAATGACGTTCAAATCTGAAAGGAATAAATTTGGTTCTTACATTTGGTTCTGGCAACAAAGTTATTTGTGCATAAACTTCATCTGTTTCTTGTTCAGCCTTCAAACAGAATAACAAATCAACAAAAGTTAACCCCAAATAAATCATGTTGACAGAATAATATAATGGTCCACTAGGTCTACATGACATAGGATCTGCTTGAAACCCGAATTATTGAGCCAATAAGACTAATTACTCAAAAATGAAAAAACTAATTATTCAAAGTTTAAGGTTTACATTCTTTCAAGATCAAAACAATAAAACAAATATTACCCTCTAATTAGTCCAGTTCTTTTTTCTTCTCCATTTTCTTAGCAACCAAACAAACAATCAAAACACAACTAGAGATTACTATGGTTATACAAATCAAGTTGAAAACCAGATAGAGTAAATTACCAGAAACTGAATGTGAACGACACGGCAAAGAATCTTCGATGGAAGATTAAAAAGAGGAATCCTCTGATTCAATTCTTGATTCGTAGACGCTTCCAACTAAAACAATCCCCCACCAAATAGCAATGTTTTAATCAATAAACCAAGAATTTAACCATTTCCATAAAACGCAACAATTTCAAAATAAAACAAACAGAGATAAAGATCGATCCAAAAATTTAAAAAAAAAAAAAAACGAAAAGAGACTTGCCTGTTCCATATGTCCTTGAGGAAAATAATAGACTCTCTCGTTAGCCCGAGGAACCTCAACCAGTGGTCCCGCACATAACTTCCATAACTCCATATACAGACCATCTCCTCCATTTCCTATAACTCAAAAGCAAAACGAATAACTTTTCAAAAATTTTCCAGGGAAAAGCAAAGAAAAGGAAAACAATTTGAAGAAAATCTAGAACCAACGGTCAGTTTTTGTGCCTTTTCTTTTTGTTTACCTTCGGAGGAGACATTATTTGTCTGCGAAAACGACCCTCCCCGATTCGCCATCATTGAACTCTATCCAAACCTTAAGAGCCAACAAGCAAGAGCAGCAGCAACAACAAATTTTAAAAACCTCCAAAAAAATTAAATTAAATCCTCCAAACCGCCCTAAAACTTCACTTAATAAACCTTATTTTATACGCTTAATCACCGTAAGAAAACCTAATAATTACGATTATTAATAAAAGCTGATGAACACGATTTAATTGCTCCACTCTTCGATTCCAGGAAAAAGAAAACACACTTCCCACACACTTCCCACCCTCTGTAACGATCCCAATAGCGTAACGGAAAACAGCTTTAACAGTACAAAACCGCCTTCCTTCACCTCGCTCGCAAAACCGCTTTTCGTCTTCCAACTTTTCTAATTTCTCTCCTTCTGTCTGTCTGAAAAGAACACGCCGTAACAGAGAATCGCCCTATAATCCCTTCGCGCGTGTCTTGTATTCACGCGACTTCGTTTGTCGTCCGCGCTTTCAAGTCCGATTCTTTCTCTCTCTTTGTTTTTGTTTCTCACTTTCGCCCAAAGTATCGTTCTTATCATGTGCGTAACGCTAATTTAACTAACTGACTAACTCTGGTTCAGGATTTAACCGGAGGTGGGGGGGGGGAAGGAGGGAAGGTTGTGGGGCTTCAGGGGGTTAATGTGATGAGCCATTTAACGGCAAACTGTGGAATGCCATTTCTTTACGGCGTTTTACGTACGGATGATCGGGCATTGGGATGCGTGTGGAAGGGTTAACGGAAAGCGTTAGGTGTGATTTCGACGTTAGTTTTCGCCGTTTGTTGCCTTTCATTGTCTGCTTCGAAACATGCAACAGGGTGGTTGGCTCGAGTTAACCCGGCAGAAATTTGGGTGTCTTTTTTTTTTTTCTCGTTCTTCTTATATTTTATAATATATATATATATATAGATATATTTTTGGAATTGGAATGGAAGGAAGGCTAGTGATTTGATTTGCCCTGAGAAGGCGTGATACCGACGATCTCCTGCCACAGAGGACTTGTGGTGGGGTCCACTTGAACACGAGGGAAGTGTTGGATCTCGATCCTTGTAACCTCTGTACTTTTTTCCAGCCAATCTGCGAGCGGTTCGGTGGTCGTCGTCGCCACACGCTACTCCAGTTGGCCAAACTGGAGTTTACAGGTGGTTGGGCTTTACGCGGGGTCCATGTCCAGGTGTACTGTTCATGTAACGCTGTCGTTTTTACTACTTAATATTATTTTTCATCAATTCGTCACGTTTTTCACTTTTTTCGTCAGCAAAGTAGCAAACAAGCAGTGGCTACCGGCCCCCCTTTGAAACGTCCAGATTCTCATTCAAAGTAAAAACAAATTTGAATATTTTGACGTTAAGTCAATCTATAATCTCCACATTTTGTGTCACTAAGTTTGATTATTTTAATTTTTGTTCAAAACAAAACACCCACAAAAGAACAATTTTGAAGTTCTTAATTTCTTTCAAACATTCTCACGTCCAACAAGACTCACTCAAACTGACCTGACGTTAACCAGTTGTAAAACATTTAATTTCATTTTTCTTTGTGTTTTTTCTTTTTGTTTTTTTTTTTGTAGTATTGCATCGTTGAATTTACATGTAAAGTAAATTTCCACGTTTAGACCAAAATTTGTCCTTACAAAATACGTTACGACTTCACATTGATGCATTAGTATTATCCTTACAAAATACGTTACGAGTTCACATTGACGCATTAGTGTTATCCCAATTTTCACATTCTAAAATTATATATTATATTTCTTTAAAAAAAAGAAATTATATTTTATATATATATATATGAGTAAATTATTTTAATCCTTAATGTTTGTGATTACTTCATTGGCTTATTCGTTAAATAATAATTATTATAAAAAATAAAAAAATTAAATTTAAAATTTTTTAATTTAATTATTTCATATAATCATATTTAAAATATAATATTTAACAATTATAAAATTAAAAATATAATATTTATAACCTCTTTTTCTCTTTCTTATTG
>JBBYHK010000009.1:5536505-5624719 GCA_038382065.1 Adansonia grandidieri
TAAAGGTGAGTATTTTAGGATTGGTTTAGCCTTCCAAGATCATTTTAAGGTCCATTAGGGTTACCGGGATACTTTCAGGTTGAAGGTATACCCTAGGGGTATTTTACTAATTTTGCTCACCAGGATGTTTTTACACTAAAGGTGAGTATTTTAGGATTGGTTTAGCCTTCCAAGATCATTTTAAGGTCTATTAGGGTTATCGAGATACTTTCACGTAGAAGGTATACCTTAGGGGTATTTTGGTAATTTTGTTCATCAAAATGTTTTTATTTCAAAGGTGAATTTTAGGATTGGTTTAGCCTTTCAACGTTATTTTAATATCCATTAGGATTACCGGGATACATTTATATTGAAGGTATACCTTAAGGGCATTTTCGTAATTTTTCTTCGAGTTTGGTCTTAGATAAGCATTAAGATGCTTTTAGACCAAAAATGCATATTTAGGATAGGTTCTCCCTTTTTCAATCATTTTCGAGTCCTTCCGGGGTTATTGGGGTACTTTCAAGTGAAAGGTATACCCTAAAGGTATTTTTGTAATTTTGTATTTGGACCATGTCCTATATGAGTACTAGGATATTTTCACGTCGAAAGTACACATTAAGAATATATTTATCATATTAGGTCATTTTTAGGTCATAGAGTCCGTATTTTTTTAACAGTAAAATTATTTTTATAAATAAGGCAATGTCTCCAATTAAATTGATACGTAGGATTCCTACCAGTATATGTGAGAAATTTTACGGATTATTTTAATAACGAGATATCTTTTCAAATAGAAAGTTGGGATTTTCAATTTCAAGAAAATAAAAAACTTTCATAATCCGCATGGTTTTTCAGCGAGATACGATAAAGAATTCATGCCCACTTGGTTTCCCGAGAGGGGACAAATAATTTTGTGATTTCCAAAAGCATTAAAACCTGACTTTCTCGGAATAATAAATTTCTGTAATGAAATATGATGGGAATTATAATAAAATATCAAATATTGGAACCAAATAAAAATCAAAATTTAAGTTAACACATGATTAATGAGGTACTAATTACCAGGCATCATGAGAAAGTTGACCCTTACTTGTGATTGTAATTAACTCCCAAACCCTTTTATATGATCTCTGGTATGATCACGGGCCTTGGAGTTTGTATTCTAAGCTTTTGTAACCCTTAAAATACAAACTTAGATAGGTGACCAATCTCACCTAGCCCAAATAGATTGGTGGTGACTCCAAATAAATAATCATTTCGTAACGACTATTTAAGTTTATGTGAAGTGACCGATTCATCTTGACCACCCGATCCCTAAAATAAGAAAATGTTGATAATGATATGGCCTATAGAAATAAGAGAATATCAAATAGTAATAAATTTAACAAATATAGAAGCAAAGGCCATTTAAGTCAAGCTTGGTTAGGATTCGTATCCAGGCCACATTGCGACACTCTTTTCTAGATTGGGCTTCAAAAGTACGTTATTCTCATTAGGATCCACGGTGCTCACGCTTTGGTTTCACATGAAAAGTTTTTTCCCTCCATTGTTCATAGAGTTAAAGTTCATCCCACAAATGAGGCAAACATAGATTCTCATAATTTTCATTTTTCTCGTGATTGACCTAAAAAACACATTCACATCATTGTGATACAAGATATTCATGCTTCAGTTTTGCAAGAAAGGCTTTTCCTCCCACCATTTTCACTAAAAGCAAAGTTCATCCCTCAAATGAGACAAACATGGATTCTTATAATAGTCTTCATTCTATTTGTAATTGGGCTACAAATATAAGTTCTCTTTTTTGGGATACATGATACTAGTGTTTTTGTTCAGCAAAAATAGCATTTATTTCTATTATTTTTCATAGAATCAAAGTTCTTCCCTCAAATAAGATGGGCATGGATTTTTTATGATTGGGCTACAAAAACATATTCTTCTCATTATGATACACAATATTGACACATTGGTTCAGCAAGAAAAGCTTTTTCTTTCACCATTTTACATAGAATCAAAGTTTGTCACCCAAATAAGATGAACATGGATTCTTATAATAATCCCCATTCATTTCATGATGAGGCTGTAAAAACACATTTTCCTAATTAAGATACATGATATTAATGCTTTGATTCCGCAAGAAAAGCGTTTTTTAGCCCCATTTTTCATAAAATCAAAGTTTGCCCCTTGAATAAGATGGACATGGATTCTCATAATAATCTCTATTCTTTTCATGGTTGGGCTTCAAAAACATGTTCTCTTTATTGACATACACAATATACGTGCTTTGCTTTCATAAGAATAGCTTTTCCCCACCATTTTTCTTAGATTCAATGTACATTCCTTAAATAAGAAGAATATGGATTGTCATAATAATCTCCATTCTTTTCATCATTAGGTTACAAAAACATGTTCTCCTTATTAGGATACACGATATTGATGCATTTGTTTGGCAAGAAAAGCTTTTCCTTCTTCTATTTCCTTACAATCAAAGTTTATCCCTCAAATAAGACAAACTTGGATTCTTGTAATAATCTCCATTCCTTTTGTAATTGGGCTATAAAAACACATTCACATCACTAGGGTGCACATATTGATGCTTTGGTTTCATAAGAAAAAGCTTTTCTTTCCACCATTTTCCATAGAATCAAAGTTCATCTTTTAGATGAAACGCACATTGATTCTTGTAATAATCTCTATCTTCTCATGATTCGGCTTCAAAAACATGTTATGGTCATTAGGATACATTGTATTCATGCTTTGGTTTTGCAAAAAATGTTTTTTTCCCACCATTTTCCATGGGATTAAAGTTCACCCCTTGAGTGATGCAAACAAGGACTCTCATAATAATTTCCATTCTTTTCTTGATTGGGCTACAAAATCATGTTCACATTATTTGGATTCATGATATTAATGCATTGGTTCTACAAGAATAGGTTTTTTTTCCTACTATTTTCAACAAAATCAAAGTTTATCCCTTAAATAAGGCAAATATAGATTCTCATAATAATCTCCACTTCTTTCTTGATTAAACTACAAAACCACATTCACTTCATTGCAATAGATGATATTGATGCTTTAATTTCGTAGGAAAAGCTTTTCTTCCTATGATTTTCTTTAGAATCAAAAGGTCATCCCTCAAATGAGATGAACATTGATTCTCATAATAATCTCTATTCTTTTCATGATTGGGCTTCAAAAACACATTCTTTGCATTATGATACATAATATTCATGCTTTGGTTCCAAAAAAGAAAAGCTTTTCTTCCCACCATTTTTACTAGAATCAAAGTTCATCCCCCAAACGAGACAAACATGGATTTTCATAATAATTCCTATTCTTTTCATGATTGGGTTACAAAACCATGTTCACATCATTGGGATACATGATATTAATGCTTTAGTTTTGGAAGAAAAGCTTTTCTTAACCATTTTTGGTAAAATCAAAGTTCACCCCTCAAATGACACGAAGATGGTTTCTTATAACCATCTCCATTCTTTTTGTGATTGGACTATAAAAGCACATTCTTCTTTTTGAGATATACGATATTGATGTGTTGGTTTTGGAAGAAAACTTTTCTTCCACTATTTTCCTTCCAATCGAAGTACATCCCTCAAATATGACAAACATGGATTCTTATAATAATCTCCACTCTTTCATGATTAGTCTACAAAAACACATTTAACTCACTAGGATACACAATATTGATTTTTAGGTTCTACAAGAAATTCTTTTCTTTCCATTATTTTCCTTAGAGCCAAAGCTTATCCCTCAAATAAGATGAAAATGGTTTCTTGTAATAATCTCCAATCATTATGTGATTGGACTCTAAAAACACGTTCTTCTCATTAGTTTTGCAAGAAAAGCTTTTCTTCCCATCATTTTCCTTAGAACCAACATTTGTCCCTTAAATAAAGTGAACATAGATTCTCATAATAGTTTTTGTTCTTTTCATGATTAGGCTACAAAAACATGGTTGCATCATTAGGATAAATGATATTCTTGCTTTGGTTTGGAAAGAAAAGCTTTTTTCCTCACCATTTTCCTTAAAACCAAAGCTCATCCCTCAAATAAGACAAAAATACATAATATTCTCTATTCCTTTCATGGTTAAGCTACAAAAACATGTTGTCCTTATAGGAATACATGATATTGATGTGTTGGTTTTGCAAGAAAAGCTTTTCCTCCTATTATTTTCTTTAGAATTAATGTTCATCCCTTAAATGAGGCAAAATGGATTAGCATAATAATATCTATTTTTTTCATGATTGGGCTTCAAAAACCCTTTATCTCACCAAGATACATGATATTGATGCTTTGGTTCTACAAGAATAGCTTTTCTTTCAACCATTTTCCTTCGAATCAAAGTTTGTCAATCAAATGAGATGATCATGGATTCTTGTAATCATCTCCATTCTTCTCATGATTAGGCCTTAAAAACATATTTTGCTTGTTGGGATACATGACATTGATGCTTTAGTTCCACCATTTTTTGTAGAATCAATATTTGCCCCTCAAATAAGATGAACATGGATTCTCATAATAATCTCCATTCTTTTTCATGATAGGTTTCAAAAATATGTTTACATCATTGGGACATGTGAAATTCATGATTTGGTTTCACAAGAAAAGTTTTTCTTCTCACTTTTTCCTTAAAATAAATGTTTATCCCTTAAATAAGACTAATATAGGTCTCGTAATAATCTCAATTCTTTTTGCGATTAGGCTACAAAAATAAGTTCTCTTTATTAGGATACATGATATTAATCTTTCGATTTTGTAGCAAAAACTTTTCTTCCTAACATTTTCCATGAAACCAAAGTTTGTCCCTCAAGTGAGCGGCATGGATTCTCATAATAATCTCCATTCTTTTCATGATTGGGTTGCAAAAATGTTCTCCTAATTGGGATACATGATATTGACGCTTTGGTTTCATAAGAAAAGATTTTATTTCCTTTATTTTCTTTCAAATTAGAGTTTGTCCCTAAAATAAGACCAATATGGATTCTCATAATAATCTCTATTTTTTCCTACTTAGGCTTCAAAAAAAAAGATTTTCTATATTAGGATACATGACATTCTTGCCTTCGTTTCGTAAGAAAAGTGTTTTTCCCACTATTTTCTTTAAAATCAATGATCATCCCCTAAATGAGATGAACATGGATTCTCACAATAATCTCTATTTTTTTCATGATTAGGCTACAAAAACATGTTCACTTCACTAGGATACATGATGTTGGTGCTTTGGTTAACGCATCAAAAGCTTTCTTTCCACCAATTCTGCTTTGAATCATATTCATCTTTCAAATGAAACGAACGTGGATTTATGTAATAATCTTCATTCTGTTCATGACTAGGCCACACAAACAGGTTCATATCACTGGGATACATGATATTCATGGTTTCGTTTTGCAAGAAAAGCTTTTCTTCCCACTATTTTCCTTAGAATTAAAATTCACCCTTCAAAAAAAAAAACAAACAAGGATTCTCATTATAATCTCCATTCTCTTCAAGATTAGGCTTTAAAAGTACATTCTCCTCATTGCAATACACGATATTCATGCTGTAGTTTTACAAGAAAAGCTTTTCATTCTATCATTTTTCTTAAAATCAAAGTACATCCCTTAAATGAGATGAACATGGATTCTCATAATAATCTCCATCCTTTTCATAATTAAACTACAAAAACACTTCGCTTTGCTGGGATAATGATATTTATGCTTTGGTTCTATAGGAAAAGTTTTTCCTTTCACCATTTTCTTAAAATTAAGGTTCGTCCCTCAGATAAGATAAACATGGATTATTGTAATAATCTCTATTCTTTTCATGATTAGGCTTGGAAAAACAAGTTATCCTTATTGGTATACATGATATTCAAGCATTAGGTTTGCAGGGAAAGCTTTTTTTTCCACCATTTTTCGTAGAATCAAAGTTCATCCTTAAATAAGGCAAACATTGATTCTCATAATCATTTCTATTATTTTCATGATGGGCTAATAAAACACATTCACATCATTGGGATACATGATATTCATACTTTGGTTTGGTAAGAAAAGCTTTTCTTCCCACCATTTTCCTTAAAACCAAAATTCATCCCTCAAATGAGATTAACATGGATTAGATGACAAATGCCTGTGATCCTTATTAAAATACATGATATTGATGCGTTGATTTCGCAAAAAAAGCTTTTCCTCCCACTATTTTCCATAAAATTGAAGTTCATCCCTCAAATGAGATGAACATAGATTCTCATAATAATTTTCATTCTTTTCGTAATTGGGAAACAAAAACACGTTCATCTCACTGGGATACACAATATTGATGTTTTGGTTCTATGAGAAAAGCTTTTTTTTCCACTATTTTCCCTTGAACTAAAGTTCATCCCTCAAATAAGGGGAACATGGATTCTCATAGTAGTCTCTATTCTTTTCATGATTAGGCTTCAAGAACATATTTTCCTCATAGGAATACACAGTATTCATGGTTTGGTTCTATCAGAAAAGCTTTTCTCTCTATTATTTTTCATATAATCAAAGTTTATCCCTCAAGTAAGATAAACATGGATTTTTATAATAATTTTCATCCTTTTCATGATTGGGACACAAAAACATGTTAACATCATTGGGATACTTGATATTCATGCTTTGGTTTAAGAAAAGCTTTTTTTCTCACCATTTTCCTTAGAATCAAAGTTCATCCTTCAAATGGACAAACATGGATTCTAGTAATAATCAGCAATCTTTTTGTGATTCCACAAACATGTTCCCCTTTTTGCTTTTTTTTTTCCACTATTTTCCATAGCATCGAAGTTTATCCATCAAATGAGATAAAAATGGATTCTTGTAATAATCTATATTTTTTTCATGATTGGGATTCAAAAACATGTTTTCATCATTGGGATACACCATATTCATGCTTTGGTTATACAGGAAAAGCTTTTCTTTTTGGGTTTTCCATGCAATCAAAGTTTAACCTACTAATAAGGTAAGCATGGATTCTTATAATAATTTCCATTTTTTCATGATTGGGCTACAAAAACACATTCACATCATAGGGTACACAACATTCATGTTTTGGTTTTGTAAGAAAAGCTTTTCTTCCCACCATTTTCCTTAAAATCAAAGTTCAACCTTCAAATAAGATGAACATGGATTCTCATAATAATCTCCATTCTTTTCATAATTTAGCTACAAAAACACATTCTCGTAATTGGGGTACACGATATTAATGCATTGGTTCTACAAGAAAAACTTTTTTTCCCACCATTTTTCTTAAAATCAAAGTTTGTCCCTTAAATGAGATGAACATTGATTCTTGAAATAGTCTCCATACTTTTCGTGATTGGGCCAAAAACCACATACATCTTGTTGGGGTACACGACATTGATGCTTTTGTTCTGCAAGAGAAGCTTTTCTTTCCATCATTTTTGTTAGGATCAAACTCATCTCTCGAATGAGATGAACATGGATTTTTGTAACAATCCCCATTCTTTTCGTGACTGGCTTAAAAAAAAATCTCCTTAATAGGATAAATGATATTCACACTTTGTAAAAGCTTTTCTTCCTACCGTTTTTTTATAAAATCAAAATTCATCCTTAAAATGTGACAAACATGGATTCTCATAATAATTTCTATTCTTTTCATGATTGAGCTACAAAAACACATTCATATTATTAGAATACATGATATTCATGCTTTGGTTTCGCAAGAAAAGCTTTTCTTCCTGTTATTTTCCATAGAATCAAAGTCCATCCCTCAAATAAGAGGAGCATGATTCTCATAATAATCCTCGTTCATTTCGTGATTGGGTTACAAAAACAAGTTATCCTCATTGGGATACACAATATTGATATGTTGCTTCTGTAATGAAAGCTTTTCCTTCCACTATTTTCCATAGAACCAAAGTTCATCCCTTATATAAGATGAACATTAAGTGTCATAATTATTTCCATTCTTTTTGTGGTTGGGCTACAAAAGCATTTTTTTCTTATTAGGATACTTAACATTGATGTGTTGGTTTTGCAAGAAAAGCTTTTCTTCCCACTACTTTCAATAGAGTCAAAGTTCATCCCTAAAATAAGAGTAACATGAATTGTCATCTCCATTCTTTTCATCATTGGGCTGCAGAATTAGGTTCATCTTATTGGGATAAACGATTTTGATGCTTTCATTTTTGCACGAAAATCTTTTCTTTCCATTATTTTTCCATAGAATTGAAGTTCTTCCCTTAAATGAGCCAAAAATGTAATCTTGTAATAATAACCATTCTTTTCATGATTGTGCTTCACAAACATTCTGCAAATTGAGAAATGCAATATTAATGCATTGGTTTCGCAAGAAAAGCTTTTCTTCCCATCATTTTCCCTAAAATCAAAGTTTGGCTCATAAATGAGGTGGACATGGATTCTCATAATAATTTCTATTCTTTTCATAATTGAGCTACAAAACACGTTCACATCATTCAGATACATGATATTCATTCTTCGGTTTCATGAGAAAAGCTTTCTTTCCCAACATTTTCCTCAAAACCAAAATTTATCCTTCAAATGAGTTAAAAATGGATTCTCATAATAGTCTCCATTCTTTTCATGATTACACTTCACAAACACTTTCTCCTCACTGAGATATGCAATATTGATGCATTGGTTCCACAAGAAAAGCTTTTCTTCCAACCATTTTACATAGAATCAATATTCATCCCTTAAATGAGATAAACACGAATTCTCATAATAATTTCCATTCTTTTCACGATTAGAATTCAAAAACATATTCTTCTTGTTATGATACTTGATATTGGTGCATTGGTTCAGTAAGAAAAGCTTTTTTTTCACCATTTTCATAGAATCAAAGTTAGTCCTTTAAATAAGATGAACATGGATTCTCATCACTAGGCTACACAAAGATGTTCACCTCACCGAATACATGATATTGATGAGATGCTTTCACAAGAAAAGCTTTTCGCTCCACCTTTGTCCTTAGAATCAAAGCCAATCCCTTAGATAAGATGAACATGGATTCTCATAATAATCCTCATTCTTTTCATGATTGTGCTTTAGAAACACATTTTCCTCATTAGGATACATGATATTTATGCTTTGGTTTTCCAAAAAAGCTTTTCTTCCTTCTATTTTCCATAAAATTAAAATTTGTCCCATAAATGAGATGAACATGGATTGTCATAATAATTTCGATTCATTTTGTGATTGGGCTTCAAAAACATGTTCTTCCCATTAGGATACACAATATTTATGCATTATCTCTACAAGAAAAGCTTTTCTTCCCATTATTTTCTATCGAATCAAAGTGTATCCCTTAAATGAGATGAACATGGATTCTTGTAATAATATTCATCTTTTCATGATTGGGCTACAAAAACACATTTACATCATTAGGACATGATATTCATGCTTTGGTTTTGCAAGAAAAGCTTTTCTTCCCACTATTTTTCTTAAAATCAAAGTTCATCCCTCAAAAGAGATAAACGTGGATTCTTGTACTAATCTCCATTCTTTTCATGATTAGGTTACAAAAACCATTCACCTCATTGGGATACAAGATATTGATATGTTGGCTCCACAAAAAAAGCTTTTCTTTTTAACATTTTCCCTAGAATCAAAGTTTGTTCCTTAAATGAAATGAGCATAGATTCTTGTAATAATATCCAATCTTTTTGTGATTAGGCTACAAGGACATATTGACCTCACTGGGATACATGATAGCTTTGGTGTCAAAAGAAAAGCTTTTCTTTCCACCATTTTCCTTAGAATCAAAGTTTGATCATCAAATGAGACAAACATGGATTCTTGTAATGAGATTCATGCTTTGGTTTTGCAAGAAAACTTTTCTTCCCACCATTTTCTATAGAATCAAAGTTCATCACTCAAATGAGATTAACATAGGTTCTTGTAATAATTTCCATTCTTTTTATGATTTAATTGTGATACAAAATATTGATGTTTTAGTTTTGCAAGAAAAGCTTATCTTTCCATAATTTTCTTAGCATCAAAATTCATCCCTTAAACGAGACAAACTTGAATTGTCGTAATAATCCCTATTTTTTCATGACTAGGCTACGAAAACATGTTCTCCTAATTGGGATACACGAAATTGATGATTGGTTTCATAGGAAAGCTTTTCTTTCAAATCAAAATTCATCCCCCAATTGAAAGGAATATGGATTCTTATAATAATCTCTAATCCTTTCCTACTTGGCCTTTAAAAATATATTCTACATATTGGGATACACAGCATTCATGTTTTGTTTTTTCAAGAAAAGCTTTTCATCCTACTACTTTCCTTAGAATCAATGTTAATCCCCTAAATGAAATGAACGTGGATTCTCATAATAATCTCCATTCTTTTCATGATTAGGCCACAAAAAGCCATTCACCTCACTAAGATACATGATATTGGTACTTTGGTTGTGCAACAAAAACTTTTCCTTCTACTATATTCCTTAGATTCAAAGTTAGAGCCTCAAATGAAGGGAACATAGATTCTCATAATAATCTTCATTCTTTTTGTGATTGGACTACAAAAATATTCTTCACTTTAGGATACACAATATTGATGCATTGATTCAATAATAAAAGCTTTTCTTTCTACCATTTTCCTTAAGAATCAAAGTCCCATAAGTGAAACATGTTTTTTATTCTTTAAAAAATCAATTATCATAATAATCTCTATTTTTCTCGTGATTGGGCTACAAAGACATGTTTTCCTTATTAAGATATATGATATTAATGCATTGGTTTTATAAGAAAAGCTTTGCCTCCCACCATTTCCTTAGAATCAATGTTCATCCTTCAAATGACATGAACATGGATTTTCAAAATAATCTCCATTCTTTTTGTGATTGGGCTACAAAAACATGTTCACCTTATTAGGATACATGACATTAATGCTTTAGCTCCACAAGAAAAGCTTTTCTTTCCACTATTTTCTTTAGAATTAAAGTTTATGCGTATGATGATATGACATTAATTCTCACAATAGTCTCAATTTTTTCATGTCGGGTTTCAAAAACTCATTCTATTCATTGGGGTACATTGTATTCATGAACCTTAGGCTAAAAACACAACCTAAAACTTGATTAGATGGAATTTGACCCTTAGGATCGTCTTAAAAATCAAGCAAAGAGAACTTGACCGTAATCAAACCTATTGATTAAAACCATAGTTATAACAATCTTGATTGCCAAAAGTTGCCTTGATAAGATTAATTTGAGTTTTTTTTAAAGAACAAAAAAGAAGTTCTCACAATGTGAAGAAACTTTCAAGATCTTTTTTATATCTAGCCTCCGAATTACATAAATGATACAGCCTTATATAGGCCTAGATTTGTAGAGTCCTAACTAACAAAGACAATCCTAATCACAGTCCTAATAGTTATCAATAAGGATAAAGTCTATTCTTTATCATAATTTGATTAGAAATTATCTAAACAACTTAAAATCCTAAGCACAGTCCTAATAGTAATCAATTAGGATAAAGTCTATTCCTTATCATAATCTGATTAGGAATTATCTAAACAACTTAAAATTGAAAAGCCAAATCTTATTCAAAATATCAGAAATCAGAAATCTTAAACTAGTGTTTCTATAAATACATGCAAATTGGGCTCTATTCAATTTGAACATGTGAATTTGGCTCAAAGCTTCGTTCTTCAACTTTTCTCAACCTTAACACAATGTAGAAAAGTGATCAATCTTGGTAATGCATATGATTCATTTTAAACAGCATCCTTTGCTTGCGTTTCCATGATTAATCCTTACAAAGCTTGCTTCATATGTTTAGTCTTTGCCCTAGTCATTGGACCTCTAATTCCTTGCAAAGGATCATAAGATTGGTTAGAAATAGGTGTTTATGCAAGTTGATCTCCATCACTTTGGTTTCACAAGAAAAACTTTTCTTTTCACCATTTTCAATAGAATCTCCCTCAAGTGAGACAAACAAGTATTCTCATAATAATTTCTTTTCTTTTCGTGATTGGGTTAACAAAACTTGTTCACACCATTAGGATATAGAATATTGATACATTGACTTAGCTTTTTTCCCACTATTTTTTATAGAATCAAAGTTTAATCTCTCAAATGTGACAAACATGGATTCTTACAATAGTCTCTATTCTTTTTATATTGATGTTTTGGTTCCATAATAAAGGCTCTTTTTTGCATCATTTTCCTTAAACCCAAAAATTCATCTCTTAAATGAGACAAACATGGATTCTCACAATAATCTCCAATTTTGACAATTGAGCTCCAAAAACACATTTTTCGTATTGGGGTACACAATATTTATACTTTGGTTTCATAAGAAAAGCTTTTCTTTTGACCATTTTCTGTGGACTTAATGGTCAACCCTCAAATAAGAAAAACAAAGATTTTTGTAACAATTTCCATTCTTTTCGTGATTGGGCTACCAAAACATGATCACATCATTAAAATATAGATATATATGCTTTGGTTTCACTAGAAAAGCTTTTCTTCCACCATTTTCCTTCAAATCAAAGTTTGCCTAAGACAATCATGGATTCTCATAACCATCTCCATTCTTTTCATGATTAGGCTACAAAAACACATTCTCCTAATTGGGATACACGATAATAATGCTTTCGTTTTGTAGGGAAAGCTTTTCTTCCCTTCATTTTCTTTGTAATTGAAGTTCACCCCTTAACAAGGAAAATATGGATTCTCGTAATAATCTCCATTTTTTCCTACTTGGGCTTTAAAAAACATTCTCTACATTAGGATACATGACATTCTTACCTTGGCTTTGCAAGAAAAGCTATCCTTCCCACTATTTCCCTCAGAATCAGTGTTCATCCCCTAAAGAAGACAACCATGGATTCTCATAATAATCTCCACTTTATTCGTGATTGTGCTTCACAAGCATATTCTCTTCATTAGGGTACTCGATATTGATGCGTTGGTTTTACAAGAACAGCCTTTCTTCCTACTATTTTCCATAGAATCAAAATTCATCTTTTAAATTAGATGAAATTAGTTCTCAAAATAATCTCCATTTTTTTCATGATTGGGATCAAAAACATGATATTGATGCTTTTGTTCTGCATGGAAAGCTTTTCCTTCCATAATTTTCCTTAGAATCAAAGTTCATGCCCCAAATAAGATGAACATGGAATCTTGTAATAATTTTTATTATTTTTGTGATTCGACTTCAAAAACACGTTTTTCTCATTGGGATAAATGATATTTATACTAGGAAAACCTTTTCTTCCCACCATTTTTCATAGAATCAAAATTCATCCCTTAAATGAGATGAACATAGATTCTCGTAATAATTTTCATTTTTTTTTTGTGATTGGGCTATAATAATAGGTTCACATCATTGGGATGCATGTTATTCTTGCTATGACTTCGTAAAAAATGCTTTTCTTTCCACATTTTCCTTGAAATCAAAGTTCATCCCTCAAAAGAAATGAACATGAATTGTAATAATGATCTCCATTTTTCTTGTGATTAGGCTACAAAAACAAATTTTTCTAATTAGGATACATAATATTGATGCATTGGTTCTACAAGAAAAGTTTTTTCTTCCACCATTTTTCATAGAATCAAAGTTCATCTCTTAAATGAGATGAACATTGGTTCTCATAATAATTTCTATTCTTTTTGTGATTATACTACAAAAACATGTTCTCTTCATTAGGATACATAATATCGATGCCTTGGTTTCGCAAGAAAAGCTTTTCTTCCCGATATTTTCTTTAAAATCAAAGTTCATCCATCAAATGATAGGAACATGGATTCTCATAATAATCTCTATCTTTATTGTGATTAGGCTATAGGAACACATTCACCTTACTGGGATACATGATTTTGAGACTTTTGTTTCACAAGAAAAGCTTTTCTTTCCATGAATTAGAGTCAAATTTTGTCCCTCCAATAAGGCAAATATGGATTTTCATAATAATCTCCATTGTTTTCATGATTATGCTTCAAAAACACATTCTTCTTATTGAGATATGCAATATTTATGCATTGCTTTTGCAAGAAAAGCTTTTTTTCCTGCCCATTTACTTAAAATCAAAGTTCATCCCTCGAATGAGAAAAACATATATTCTCATAATAATCTCCATTATTTTTGTGATTGGGCTGTAGAAACACATTCTTCTCATTAGGATACTAAATATTGATGCATAGGTTCATCAAGAAAAGCTTTTTTTTCCCACTATTCTCCATAAAATCAAAGTTTGTCCTTTGTATGAGACCAATATGGATTCTCACAACAATCTCCACTCTTTTCATGATTAGGCTAAAAAAATTTGTTCTACTTATTAAGATACATGATATTGATGTGTTGATTCTGCAAGAAAAGCTTTTCTTTCCACTATTTTCCTTAGAATCAAAGTACGTCCTGCAAATGAGAGGAACATAAATTCTTATAATAATCTCTACGCTTTTTGTGATTGGGCTACAAAACATGCTCAACTCACTAGGATAATATATTAATGCTTGGGTTGTACAAGAAATGCTTTTCTTTCCATTATTTTTCTTACAATCAAACTCACTAATCATTTCATAATTGGGTTTCTAAAACATGCTCTTCTCATTAGGATACTTGATATTCTTCCTTTGGTTTTGAAAGAAAAGCTTTTCTACCCACCATTTTTCTTAGAATTAAAGTTTGTCCCTCTAATGAGACAAACATGGATTCCTGCAATAGTTTCTATTCTTTTCATGGTTGGGATAAAAAAAAGTTCACATCATTTGGATAAATGACATTCTTGATTTGGTTTCATAAGAAAAGCTTTTCTACCAATCATTTTCCTTAAAACCAAAGTTTGTCCCTTAAATGAGATGAACATGGATTCTCGTAATAATCTTTATTCTTTTGATGATTGGGATACAAAAAAAGTTCTACTCATTGTGATACACAATATTGATGCATTGGTTTCACAAGAAAAAGGTTTTCCTCCTACCATTTTTCTTAGAATCAAAGTTTATCCCTCGAATGAGACAAGAATAGATTTTTGTAATAATCTCTATTCTTTTCAAGATTGAGCTACAAAAACCCGTTCACCTCACTAGGATACATGATATTGATCTTAGGTTTTGTAAAAAAATGTTTTTCTTTCCACCATTTTTCTTAGAATCAAAGTTTATCCTTCAAATGAGATAAACATGGATTCCCGTAACAATCTTCATTTTTTTATGATTAGGCTGCAAAGACATGTTCTCTTCATTGAGATATATGATATTTATCCTTTCCTTTTTCAAGAAAAGTTTTCCTTCCCATCATTTTCAATAGGATCAAAGCTCCTTTTTCAGGTGAGACGACAAGGATTCTCATAATAATCTCCATTTTTTTCATGATTAGGTTACAAAAACACATTCACATCATTGGGATACATGATATTCTTGATTTGGTTTTGCAAGAAGAGCTTTTCTTCATATCATTTTCCTTAAAATCAAAGTTTATCCCTCAAATGAGATAAACTTGGATTCTCGTAGTAATCATTATTTCTTTTGTCATTAGGCTGCAAAAACATATTTTTCTCATTTTTGTACATGATATTGGTGCATTAATCATGAAAAAAATATTTTCTCTTGTTATTTCCTTAGAATTAGCATTTATCCCTCAAATAAGACAAATAAGGATTGTCATAAGAATCTTCATTCTTTTTATAACTAGGCTACAAAATAGGTTTACTCATTGGGATGCACAAGATTGATGCTTGGGTTTCGCAATAAAATTTATGCCTCAAATGAGATGAATATGAATTCTCGTAATAATATCTATTCTATTCATTATTAAGCTTTAAAATCAAATTCTCCTCATTTTGATACATGCTATTCAACCTTTGGTTTTGTAAAAAAAGCTTTTCTTCCACCATTTTCCAAAAATTTCGTCTCTCAAATGAGATGAACATGGATTCTCATAACTATTTCCATTCCTTTCATCATTGGACTACAAAAACATATTCAAATAATTTGGATACAATATCAATGCTTAATTTTGCAAGAAAAACTTTTCTTTCCATAATTTTACTTAGAACAAATGTTCCTTCCTCAATCAAGGCAGACATGGATTCTCATAATAATCCTAATCCATTTCATGATTATGCTGCAAAAACTCATTTTTTTAATTGGGATACACGATATTCATGCTTTAGTTTTACAGGAAAAGTTTTTCTTTCCTTCATTTCTTTCAAGTTAAAGTTCATCCCTCATATGAGATAAGTAGGGATTCTTGTAATAACCACCATTCTTTTCCTATATAGGCTTCAAAAACACATTTTCCACATTAGGACACGTAACATTCCTGCTTTGGTTTCACAAAAAGTTTTCTTTCCCATTACTTACTTAAAATCAATGTTTGTCCCTCGAATGAGACAAACATGAATTCTTATAATAATCTTCATTCTTTTCATAATTAGGCTACAAAAACATGTTGACCTCACTGGGATAAATGATATTGATGCTTTGGTTCTCCAACAAAAGCTTTTTTTTTTCCATAATTTTCCTTAGAATCAAATTAGTCCCTTAAATAAGGTGAACATGGATTTATATAATAGTCTCCAGT
Source organism: Adansonia grandidieri (assembly GCA_038382065.1). Taxonomy (NCBI): domain Eukaryota; kingdom Viridiplantae; phylum Streptophyta; class Magnoliopsida; order Malvales; family Malvaceae; genus Adansonia; species Adansonia grandidieri. Next base: position 5,553,032 of record JBBYHK010000009.1, read on the forward strand.
CCATTCGTGATTAGGCCAAAAAATATGTTCACATCACTAGGATAAACGATTTTCATGATTTGGTTTCATAGGGAAAACTTTTTTTTATCATTTTCCTTAGAATCAAAATTCGCCCTTTAAAAGAGATGAACAAGGATTCTTATAATAATCTTAGTTCTTTTTCATGATAGGGCTTCAAAAACACATTTTTCTTATTGGAGTACATGATATTCATGCTTTGATTTTACAAGAAAAGCTTCTTGTCCCACCATTTTCCATAGAATTAAAGTTCATCTCTAAATAAGATAAACATGGATTCTCATAATAATTTCCATTCTTTTCATGATAAGCTGCAAAAACGAATTCACATCATTGGGATACATGATATTCACACTTTGGTTTTGCAAGAAAAGCATTTCTTCCCACCATTTTCCTTAAAATCAAAGTTTATCCCTTAAATAAGATGAACATGGATTCTCATAATAATCTCTATGCTTTTCATGATTGGGCTACACAAACACATTCATCTCAATGGGATACACAATCTTAATGCTTTGGTTCAGCAAGAAAAGCTTTTTCTTTCCACCTTTTACGTTATAATCAAAGTTTGTCCTTTAAATGAGAGGAACATGAATTCTTCTAGTAATCTCCAATCTTTTTGTGATTAGGCATCAAAAATACATTCTCTTTACAGGGATACACAATATTCATGCTTTGGTTTTATAAGAAAAGCTTTTTGCCATTTTCCATAGAGCCAAAGTTTATCCTTCAGGCAAGATGAACATGGATTCTCATAATAATGTCAATTATTTTCATGATTGGGATACAAAAACATGATCACGTCATTATGATAAATGATATTCATGCATGGCTTGACAAGAAAAGCTTTTCTTCCCACCATTTTCCTTAGAATCAAAGTTTGTCTCTCAAATTAGACAAACAAGGATTCTTATAATAATCTACACTCTTTTCGTGATTGCAATTCAAGCACACATTCTCTCCATTGGGACACTCGACATTGATGCATTGGATCCTCAATAAAAGCTTTTCTTCCTATCATTTTCATACAATCAAAGTTCATCCCTTAAATGAGATTAACATGGATTTTCGTTATAATCTCCATTATTTTCATGATTGGGATTCAAAAATATGTTTTCCTCATTAGGATATGCGATATTCATGCTTTGATTCTGTAGGAAAAGTTTTTATTTCCTCATTTTCCATAGAATCAAGTTCATCCTACAAATAAGGTGAACATGGATTCTTATAATAACTTCTATTCTTTTTATGATTGGGCCATAAAAGCACATTTGCATCATTGGGATACATAATATTTATGCTTTGGTTTAGCAAGAAAAGCTTTTCTTCCCACCATTCTCTTTAAAAGCAAAGTTTATCCCTCAAATAAGGCGAACATGTATTCTTATAATAATTTCCACTATTTTCATGATTTGGTAACAAAAACATATTCTACTCGTTAGGATAAACAATATTGCTGCATTGGTTTCACAAGATAAGCTTTTTTTCTAGCTATTTTACTTAGAATCAATATTCATCCCTAAAATGAGATGAATGTAGACTTTCGTAATAATCTCCTTTCTTTTCATGATTGGCCTATAGAAACATGTTCACCCCATTGGGATGCGCGATATTAATGCTTTGGTTCTACAACAAAAGCTTTTCTTTTGACCATTTTCCTTAGAATCAAATTCATCCCTCAAATGAGATGACAATGGATTTATATAATAATCTCCATTCCATTCGTGATTAGGCTACAAAAACATGTTCACAGCATAATGATACATGATATTCATGGTTTGGTTTAGCAAGAAAAGCTTTTTTCCCACCATTTTCCTTAGAATCAAAGTTTATCCCTCAAAAGAGATGAAAAAAGATTATTGTAATAATCTCAATTCTTTTGATGATTAGGATTCAAAAACACATTATTCTTATTGGAATACACGATATTCACACTTTCATTTTGCAAAAAAAACTTTTTATCCTAGTACATTCCATAAAAACAAAGTTTATCCTCAAATGAGACAAACATGGGTTCTCATAACAATTTCCATTCTTTTCGTGATGGGCCACAATAACACATTCACATCATTGGGATACATGATACTGATGCTTTGGTTTCACAAGAATAGTTATTCTTCCCACCATTTTCCTTAAGATTACAGCCCATCCATTAAATAAAATGAACATGGATTCTCATAATAATCTTCATTTTTTTCATGATTGGGCTATAGAAACATGTTTTCCTTGTTGGGATACGTAATATTGATGGCTAATTCTACAAGAAAAGCCTTTTCTCCCATCATTTTCCTTAGAATCAAAGTTCCTCTCTTAAATAAGATGAAAATGGATTCTCATAATAATCTCCATTTCTTCTGTGATTGGGCTACACAAAAACGTTCACCTCACTGGGATACGCTGTATTAATGCTTTGGTTCTACAAGAAAAGCTTTTATTTCCACCATTTTCCTTATAATCAAAGTTCATCCCTCAAATGAGATAAACATGAATTCTTATAGTAATCTTTATTTTTTCATGATTAGGCTTCAAGAACACATTCTCCTCACAGTGATACATGATATTCCTATTTTGGTTCCGCAAAAAAAGCTTTACCCTCTACCATTTTCCAAAAAATCAAAGTTTGTCCCTCAAGTAAGATAAACATGGATTCTTATAATAATTTTCATTCCTTTTGTGATTGGAACATAAAAACATGTTCATATCATTGCGATAATGATATTCCTGCTTTGGTTTCACAAGATAAGCTTTTCTTTCTATCATTTCCCTTAGAATCAAAGTTCATCCCTCAAATGAGATGAACATGGATGCTCATAATAATCTCTACTGTTTTCATGATTGGGCTTCACAAATACATCATTCTCATTGGAACTCTTGATACTGGTGCATTGGTTTTGCAGAAAAAGCTTTTTTTCCCAGCATTTTTAATAATTCATCCTTTAAATGAGATGAACATGGATTCTCATAATAATCTCTATTCTTTTCATGATTGAGTTTGAAAAACACGTACTCTTCATTAAGATACATGGTATTCATGCTTTGGTTCTATAGGAAAAGCTTTTCTTCCCCTCATCTTCCATAGAATCAAATTCATCCCACAAATGAGACAAACAAGGATTCCCATAATAATTTCCATTCTTCTTGTGATTGGGCCACAAAAGCAAATTTACATCATTAGGATGCACAATATTTATGCTTTGGTTTAGCAAGAAAAGCTTTTCTCACCACTATTCTTTTTAAAAATAAAGTTTATCTCCAAAATGAGATAAACACTGAATTCTCATAATAATCTCCACCCGTTTCATGATTTGGCTATAAAAACACGTTTTCTTTATTAGGATAAATGAATTGATGCATTGTTCTATGGCAAATGCTTTTTTTTTTCGCTATTTTCCTTCAAATCAAAGTTCACCATTCAAATGAGATGAACACAGATTCCTGTAATAATCTCTATTCCTTTTATGATTAGGCTTAAAACTCATCCACTTAATGGGATACATCATATTAATGCTTTTGCTCTGCATGAAAAGCTAAATGCATCTTTATTCTTTTTGTTATTGAGCTACAAAAACATGTTGCTCTTATTGGGATACATGATATTAATGCATTATTCCACAAAAAAACTTTTATTTCCACATTTTTCCTTAAAAACAAAGTTCATCCCTCAAACAAGACAAACATGGATTCAAGATAGACATGGATTCTACTAATAAGTTCCATTCTCTTCATGATTGGGCTTTAAAAATACATTCCCCTTATTCGGATATGCAATACTTATGCTTTGGGTCCACAAGAAAAGCTTTTATTTCTTCCATTTTCCAATGAACCAAAGCTCATCCCACAAATAAGACGAACATGGATTCTCATAATAATTTTCAGTCTTTTCATGATTGGGTTACAAAAATACATTCACATTATTGGGTACATGATATTCATGCTTTGGTTTCACAAGAAAAGCTTTTCTTTCCACCATTCTCTTTAAAATCAAAGTTCATCCCTTAAATAAGATGAACATGGATTATTGTAATAATCTCCATTCCTTTCTTGATTGGGCTATAAAAACATGTTCACCTCACTGGATTCATGATATTGCTACTTTGGTTTTAAAAAAAAAAAAAGCTTTTCTTTCCTTCTTTTTCCTCAGAATCAAAGTTCATCCCTCAAATGAGACAAACATTGATTCTTGGAATAATCTCCATTCTTCTTATGATTGGGCTTTAAACGCATGTTTTTGTTATTGGGGTACATGATATTCATGCATTGGTTTTGTAAGAAAATCTTTTTTTCCCACCATTTTTTCTAGAATCAAAGTTTATCCCTCAAATGAGATTAACAAGAATTTTAATGGAGATCAACTTGCACAAACACTTATTTCCAACCATTGAAGGTACAATGACAAAGGCAAAGACTAAATTTATGAAGCAAGTTTTGCAAGGATTAATCATGGAAATGCAAGCAAGAGAGGTTGTTCAAGATGAATCAAATGCATTCCCAAGGTTGTTCACTTTTCTATATTTTATTGAGCTTGAAAAAAGTTAAAGAATGAAGCTCGGAGCCTAATTCACATGTTCAAGTTGAATAAAGCCTAATTCGCATGTATTTATGTGCTTAATAGAAATATTAAGGATTTTAGATTTTTTATTTTTTGAAAATCAAAATAACTTTTCAATTTTAAGTTGTTTATATAATTTCTAATTAGATTATGATAACAAATAGATTTTATCCTTATTTATTACTATTAGGACTGTGTAGATATTTCCTAATCAGATTATGATAAGGAATAGACTTTATCTTTATTTATTACTATCAGGAGTGATTAACCTTGTTTAGTTAAGACTCTATAGATTTTAGGCCTACATAAGGTTATCTCATTCATGCAATTCGACAGACTGAATATAAAAAGATCTTGAGAGTTTCTTCACTTTGTGAGAACTTCTTCTTTGTTCTTTAAATAAGAACTCAATTTGATCTTATCAAGGTAATTTATGGCAATCAAGATTCTTATAACTTTGGTTCTAATTGGCAGGTTTAATTAAGGTCAAGCTCTCTTTGCTTGATTTTTAAGACAATCCTAGGGGTATAATTCCATCCAATTGGGTTTTAGGTTGTGTTTTCAGCCTAAGGTTTGTATTAGATTCTCATAGTAATATCCATTTTTTTTTGTGATTAGGCTACAAAAACACGTTCACCTCACTAGGATACATGATATTGATACTTTGGTTCTGTGAGAAAATCTTTCTCTTCCACTATTTTCCTTGGAATTAAAGTTCATCCCTCAAATGAGATAAACATAAACTCTCGCAACAATTTCCATTATTTTTGTGATTGGGCTGCAAAAACAGGTTCACACCATTGGGATACACAATATTCATGCTTTGGTTTCAAAAGGGTGCTTTTCTTGCCACCATTTTCCTTAAAATCAAAGTTCATCCCTCAAACGAGATGAACATAGATTCTTATAATAATCTCTAATCTTTTCATGATTGGCTACAGAAACACATTTACCTCATTGAGATACATGATATTGATGTGTTGGTTCCACCAGAAAAGCTTTGCCTCCCATATTCTACTTAGAATGAAAGCTAGTCTCATAAATAAGATGAACATAGATTCTCATAATAATCTCTATATTTTTGTGATTAGGCTATAAAGACAAGTTCACGTCACTAGCATACACAATATTGATTCTTTGGATTCAAAAGAAAAGCTTTTCTTTCTACCATTTTCCTTAGAATCAAAGTTCGACCCCCAATTAGACAAAAATGGATTCTCATAATAATCTCCATTCTTTTCACGATTAGGCTTCAAAAACACGTTCCCCTTACTGGGATATATGCTATCCATGCTTTGGTTTTGCACGAAAAGCTTTTTTTCCCACCATTTTGCCATAATTTAAAAATTTGTACCTCACATAAGATGAACATGGATTCTCATAATAATTTTTAGGTTTTTTGATTGGGCTACAAAAATAATTTCACATTATTATGATAAAGGTATTACTACTTTAGTTTCATAAGAAAAACATTTCTTCCTACCATTTTCCTTAAAATCATAGTTAGTCTATCAAATGAGACGAACATGGATTCTCGTAATAATCTCCTTTCCTTTCATGATTGGGCCATAAGAACACGTTCACCTCATTAGATACACAGATACATTTGTTCCATGAGAAAAGCTTTTCTTCCCATTATTTTCGTTAGAATCAATGTTCATCCCTAAACAAGATAAATGTGGATTCTCGTAATAATTTTGATTCTTTTCATGAGTAGGCTACAAAAACATGTTCAACTCACTAGGATACATGATATTGATACATTGGTTCCGTAACAAAAGCTTTTCCTTCCACAATTTTCCTTAAAGTCAAAGTTTATGTCTCAAATGAGATGAACATGGATTCTTGTAACAATTTCCATTCTTTTCATGATTGGGCTTTAAAACCACATTCTCTTCATTGGGATACATGATATTAATGCATTGGTTCCACAATAAAAGCTTTCTTCCCATTATTTTCATTAAGAATCAAAACTTGTCACTGAAATTAGACAAACATGGATTCTCATATAATCACCACTTTTTTGGTGATTATCAAAATCACATTCTTCTTATTGGGATACTTGATATGGATGCACTGGTTCTGCAAGAAAGGCCTTACTTCCTACAATTTTTCATAGAATCAAAGTTCATCACTCAAATGAGATGAACACGGATTCTAATATTAATCTCTATGCTTTTCTTGATTGGGCTAGAAAAACATGTTCGTCGCTTTAGGATGCACGATTTAATGCATTGGTTTTGCAAGAAAATTTTTCTTTCCAATTTTTCCTTAGAATCGAAGTTTATCCTTTAAATGAAACAAGCATGGATTTTTGTAATAATCTATATTCATTTCATGATTACGCTATAAAAACATGTAATTCTAATTAGGATTCATGATATTCATGGTTTGGTTTAACAATAAAAGCTTTTCTTTTTCCTATTTTCCATAGAACTAAACTTTATCCCACAAATGAGGCGAACATAGATTCTTATAATAATTTTTATTCTTTTCTTGATTGGGCTAAGAAAACACATTCAAATCATTGGGATACACAATATTGATGCCTTGGTTTTACAACAAAAGCTTTTCTTCCCACCATTCTCCTTAAAATCAAAGTTCAACCCCTAAATGGGATAAACATGGACTGTCATAATAATCTCCATTCTTTTCACAATTAGGCTAATAACATGTTTTCCTCACTAGGATGTATCATATTGATGCATTACATTTACAGGAAAGCTTTTTTTGCCATCATTTTTCTTAAAATCAAAGTTTATATCTCAAATGAGATGAACATGGATTCTCACAATAATCTCCATTCTTTACATGATTAGGATACAAAAGCACATTCTTCTTACTGAGATACATGATGTTGATGCTTTGGTTACCCAACAAAAGCTTTTTTTCTACCAGTTTCCTTAGAGGCAAAGTTTATCCCTCAAACGAGGCAAACATAGATTCTCATAATAATCTCTATTCTTTTCATGATCAGTGTTTAAAAACATGTTTTTTTTTAATGTGATACATGATATTGATGCATTGGTTCCAAAATAAAAGCTTTTTTTCCTACCATTTTCATTAAGAATCAAAGCTCATTGTTGAAATGAGACAAACATGGATTTTTGTAATACTTTCCATTCTTTTCATGATTAGGCTATAAAAACATGTTCTCCTTATTTTGATACTTGATATTCATGCATTAGTTTTGCAAGAAAAGCTTTTTTTCCCACCATTTTTCATAGAATCAAAATTTATCCCTCAAATAAGATAAACATGAAATTTTATAGTAATATCCACTGTTTTTGTGATTGGGCTACAAAAACATGTCCACCTCACTGGGATAGACGATATTAATGCTTTGGCTATGCAAGAAAAGCATTTTCTTCCCACATTTTTCCTTAATATTAAAGTTCATCCTCAAATGAGACAAACATGGATTCCACTAATAGTCTCCATTATTTTCACAATATGGCTTCAAAAACACATTTTTCTCATTAGGATACACAATATTCATGCTTTGGTTGTGCACAAAAAGCTTTTTTCCCTATATTATCCATAAAACCAAAGTTCATCCCATAAATGAGGAAAACATGGATTCTCATAATAATTTTCTTTCTTTTTGTGATTGGGATACAAGAAGACATTCAAATTATTTGGATACACAATATTCATGTTTGGATTTTGCAAGAAAATTATTTTTTCCACTATTCTCCTTAAAACAAAGTTCTTCCCTTAAATCAAACGAACATGGATTCTCGTAATAATCTCGATTCTTTTCATGATCAGGCTTCGAGAACATGTTTACCCCACTAGGATACAAGATATTGATGCTTTGCTTTGCAAGAAAAGCTTTTTTCCACCATTTCCTTTAGAATCAATGTTCATCCCTCAAATGAGATGAACATGGATTCTTATAATAACTCCATTCTTCTCATGATTAGGCTTAAAAACATGTTCTTCTCATTGGGATACACGATATTGATGTGTTGGTTCTACAATAAAAGATTTTCTTTCCACCATTTTTCATAGAATCAAAATTCATCCCTCAAGTGAGATAAACATTGATTCTCTAGTACTATCCATTCTTTTCATGATTAGGCTACAAAAATGCATTCCTCTCACTAGGATACACAATATTAATGCTTTGGTTGCACAAGAAAAGCTTTTCCTTCCACCATTTTCCTTGGAATCAAATTTCATACCTCAAATGAGATAAAGTTTGATTCTTGTAACAATTTTCATTCTTTTTGTGACTAGGCTACAAAAGCTCATTCACATCATTTGGATATACGATATTCATGCCTTGCTTTTGTAAGAAAAGCCATTCTTCCCACTAATTTCTTTAAAATCAAAGTTCATTCCACAGATTAGACAAACATGGATTGTCATAACAATTTTCATTCTTTTCATGATTGGACTTCAAAAATAGTTCTTCATATTGGGATACATGATATTGATGCATTGGTTCCATAAGAAAAGTTTTTCTTCCTTCCATTTTCCATAGAATTAAAGTTCATCCCTTAAATAAGATGAACATGGATCTTATAATAATCTCTATTCTTTTCATGATTGGCTGCAAAAACACGTTCACATCATTAAGATAGACAATATCCATGCTTTGGTCTCGGAAGAAAAGCTTTTCTTCCCACTAGTTTCCATAGAGTCATAGTTCATCTCTTAAATGAGACAAACATGGGCTCTCATAATAATCTCCATTCTATTCTTGATTGGGCTACGAAAACATGTTCACCTCATTGTGATACATGATATTAATGCTTTGGTTCTACAACAAAAGCTTTTTTTTCTTTATTTTTCCTTAGAATTAAAGTTAACCCTCAAATGAGACAAACATGGATTCTTAAATAATCTCCATTCTTCTCATGATTAGGCTTCAAAAACAAGTTCTCCTCATTGGGACACAAGATATTTATGTATTGGTTCCCCGAGAAAATTTATGCCTTGGTTCCGCAAAATAAGCTTTTTTTTCCACCATTTTCCATAAAATCAAAGTTTATCCCTTAGATGAGATGAACATTTATTCTTGTAATAATTTCCATCTTTTAATGATTTGGCTGCAAAAAAATATTTTTCTCATTAGGATACACGATATGGATGCTTTAGTCTTGCAAGAAAAGCTTTTATTTCCATCATTTTCCTTAAAATTAAAGTTTGTCCGTCAAATGAGATAAACATGGACTTTCGTAACAATCACCATTCCTCTCATGATTAGGGTTCAAAAATACGTTCTCCTCATTAGGTACACGATACTATTGGATTTTAAAATCCATTTTACTTAGAATCAAACTTCATCCTTCAAATGAGAGGAACATGGATTTTCATAATAGTCTCCGTTCTTCCCATGATTAGACTTTAAAAACACATTGTCCTTATTGGGATACTTGATATTGATGCAACGATTCTGCAATAAAAGCTTTTTTTCTGATCATTTTTCGTAGAATAAAATTCATCCCTCAAATAAGCCGAACAGGGTTTCTCATAATAATCTTCATTTTTTTCATGATTGGGCTATGAAAATGCATTCACCTCACTCAGATACATGATTAATGCTTTGCTTTGCAAGAAAACATTTTTTCCATTTATTTTCCTTAGAATCAAACTTTATCCCTTAAATGGGATGAACATGGGTTCTTGTATTATCTACACTTTTTTCATGATTGAACTCCATGAACATGTTCTCCTTGTTAGAAATCAAAGTTTGTCGCTTAATTAAGATGAACATGGGTTATCATAATAGTTATCATTCTTTTCATGATTGGGCTATGAAAACACAGTTTTTTGATTGGGATACATGATATTGATGCATTGGTTCTGCAAGAAAAATCTATTCTTCTCACCATTTTCCTTAGAATCAAGGTCCATCCCTCAAATGAGATAAACATGGATTCTCGTTGTAATCTCTATTTTTTTCAAGATTAGGCTACAAAAACATGTTCAACTCACTAGGATACACAATATTGATGCTTGCATTCTACTTGAAAAGTTTTTCTTTTTTCTGTTTTCTTTAGAATCAATGTTTGTCCCTCAAATAAGGCGAATAAGGTTTCTAGTAATAATCTATAGACACCTAATTTTGTCTAGGCCTTTTTTCCTCGCTATCCAAAAATATTCAAGATTAAGAGTTTAGCGGCCTAATGAAGGTAGATTTCCTTAAGCTGAATTGGATGTTTTCAAGACCTTTTTAGTCAAATCAAAATGGTTGTAGTTACACGTGACAAAATTAGTGCCATTTCCAGGGTCGTACATAACAAATCTCAAATAAAAAGATAAATATTAAGGTAAAATAATTAGCTTTTAGCTTTATTTTTATGAAATTTCGTAATCTATTTTTGCATATGCTATCATGGTCATATTTTCTATTTTTAGGAATCTTTCAAGAATTTTTGTTGAACTTTCAAAGTTGACCATCATATATTTTTACCAATACTTGTATGGTATTTATGACGATATGCACTTTGAAAAATCATAAATATTCAAGGAAAAATTCATATTGACATTTTATACCATAAGGTGTCAAGTTTTCCATTTTAGTAATTAATTTTGAATTTTTCACAAAACCATGAGTATCATACTCATAAAATTTTTCAATAAAAATTATTTCTAGTTTAAGTTTTCATCTTTATCATTTGATTAACTTATTAGATAAAATTCATTCTTATAAAATTTAAACATATTTTTAAAAATTTCACGTTACAATCTCCATTCTTTTCTTGATTGGACTACAGAAACATGTTATCCTTATTGGGATATACGATATTCATGCTTCGATTTCACAAGTAAGGCTTTTCTTTCCACCGTTTTCCTTAGAATCAAAGTTTATCCCCCAAATGATATGAAGATGGGTTCTCTTAATAATCTCCTTTCTTTTCCTGATTAGGCTACAAAATATGTTCTCATTATTAGGATACACGATATTGATGTTTTGGTTTGGTAAGAAAAGCTTTCTTCCCCTTGGAATCAAAGTTCATCCTCTAAATAAATTGAACATGGATTCTTGGAATAATCTCTATTCTTTTTATGATCGGGCTATAAAAACATATTCTCCTTATTGGGATACACGATATTCATGCTTTGATTTTGCAAGAAAAGCTTTTTTGTCCACCATTTTCTGTAGAATAAAGCTTCATCCCTTAAGTGATATGAGGATTGATTCTCATTTTAATCACTAATCTTTTTATGATTGGGCTACAAAAGCACCTTATCGTCATTGAGAGACATGATATTCATGCTTTGGTTTCGAAAGAAAAACTTTTCTTCTCACCATTTTTCTTTGAATCAAAGTTCATCCTTCTTTTGAAAAGAACATAGATTCTCATAATAACCTTAATTCTTTTCAGGACTAGGCTATAAAAACACATTCTCCTTATTAAGATACAGGATATTGATGCGTTGCTTTTGCAAGAAAGCTTTTCTTTTCACCATTTTTTTTAGAATCAAAGTTCATCCCTCAAATTAAATAAAAATGGATTCTTATAATAATCTTCATTCCTTTAATGATTTGGCTGTAAAAACAAATTCTCATCATTGGGATATATGAAATTAATGCTTTGGTTTTGCAAAAAAAAGCTTTTCTTCGCATTAGTTAGATTAAAATCAAAGTTCGTCCCTCGAATGACATGGACATGCATTGTCATAATAATCTCCATTCTTTTTGTGATTCAGCTACAAAAACATGCTTTCCTCACTCAAATACATATATTGATACACTGGTTTCATAAGGAAAGCATTTCTTTTCACTTTTTCTTAGAATCAAAACTCGTCCCCCAATTGAGATGAACATGGATTCCCATAATAATCTTTATTCATTCCATTATTTTTCTTAGAATGAAAATTCATCCCTTAAAAGATGATGATTATGGATTATTGCAATAATCTCTATTCTTTTCGTATCCAGCTAAAAAAAACACATTCTCCTCATTGGGATACATGATATTTAACTTTAGTTTCCCAAGAATGGCTTTCCTTACTACCATTTTTCTTAGAATCATAGTTCATCCATCTAATAAGAAAAACATGGATTATCATAATAATTTTTATTCTTTTCATGATTGGGCTATAAAACACTTTCTCATCATTAGGATACATGATATTGATACTTTGGTTTTATTAAAAAAAAGCTTTTTTTTCACCATTTTTGTGAAGTTAATCCTTCAAATGAGATGAACATGGATTCTCAAAATATCTCCATTCCTTTTGGGATTAGGCCACAAAAACACGTTCTTCTTATTTGAATACATGATATTGAAGCTTTAGTTTCACAAGAAAAGATTTCTTTCACCCAATTTTCCTTAGAATTAAAGTTCATCATTCAAATTAGATGAACATGGATTCTCATAATAAACTCCATTCTTTGCATGATTAGGAGACAAAAACAAGTTTTCATCATTTGGATACATGATATTGATGCTTTAGTTTTGCAAGAAAAGCTTTTCTTTCCATCACCATTTTGCTTAGAATCAAAGTTAATCCCTCAAATGAGATAACCATAGATTCTTGTAATAGTTTCCATTTTCATCATTGGGCTCCAGAAACACTTTTTCCTTATAGGGATACATGATATTGATTCTTTGGTTTTGCAAGAAAAGCTTTTTTCTTATTATTTCTCTTAGAATCAAAGTTTATCCCTCAAATGAGATGAATATGGATTCTCATAATAATCTACTTTCTTTTCATGATTGGGCTACAAAAACATGTTTTCCTCGTTAGGATGCATGGTATTTAAGCTTTGGTTTTGCAAAAAAAACTTTTTCTTCCTACTATTTTCCTTAAAATCATAGTTTTCCCCCAAATGAGGCAAACATAATTCTTGTTATAATCTCTATTCTATTCATGATTTTGCTATAAACCACATTCTACTAATTAGGATTATTGGCTCAAGGTAAAAATTTAAACCAAGAAAGGGGTGAATTGGTTCTATAAAAAATTAAAATCAAATTTATATTTTACAAAACTTTGAAATAAATTAAAAGTAAAAAGGACTTAAGGATAAGAAAAACAAATAATCAATATATAGAGGTTTGATCTTTAAAGTTAGAACCCATGCCCTCTCTTTTTGGCACTTCCTTGCCAAGTTGATTTCTGTAATTCACTAATGAAATCATTACCTTTAAGGCCAAGGTATAACCTTAAAACTTTATCTTTTTTAGGCTTAGATAGAACCTTTTAATTCCCTTAAGAATTCTACCCTAAATTCTTAAGTGTTTTCATTCACATTCACACAACCCTTTTTTGTGCTATGAATCAAGTGTTTGTAAACAATTTGAACCTCTAGTAGGTGAGTTTTAGCTGGAATTTAAGTACAAAGTGGATGAGACACAAATAAACTTAAAGGAGTAGAAATTTGATACAAGAAGAATGAAGACTTGACAATTTAAGCTTTTATTGTTACATGCTTGATTGATCTTGTATCCCTTGCTTCTTCAGCAGTTTAGAACATCTATTTATAGCTTGGAATTGATTTATAGACATTGGGCATTAAATGAGGTGGTTGGAGAGCAGTTTTAGCCTTCATAAATGCTTTTTTCCATTTACACCCATGCTATTGTATCAATACAATACTAATAGTATTGATACAATAATTAAAAATATGACCATTACAGCTTGTTGTATCGATTCATAAGGTTAAGTATTGATATTTGTCAACTTGTATCTATACAAACACACCTATATTGATACTTTTGGGGGTTTCAGCTAAATATTGGCTACTGCCAAGCAATGTATCGATACATAAGGTTGAGTATCAGTACTTGTCATCTTGTATCTATGCTTTTAGGGGTTTCAGCCAAACCATGGCTACTGCTAAGCAATGTATCAATATATATAAGGTGAGTATCGATACTCACTACACTGTATCGATACATGCTAATTGGTATCGATGTAATTAAGAATTTTAAGCATAGTATCGATACATTTATGCATTGTGTCGATACATCCCTTTAAAATCTTTTGCAAAATGATTTTCTTTGGCTTATAGTTAACTTAAACATATCTAAAAAATATTTTAAATGTAAATGTGCATTTTGGAACATATATTTTTTGAAAAAATAGAAACTTAGTATTTTTTATTTTTTCAAAATATTTTTCAATTTAACACAGGTACTAAGTTGGAAATAGTTGAGTATAAATTAATTTAGCTTAGGTTATTGTTATATCAAAACCAAAATTAATTCAAAGCTAATTTTCTCCCCTTTTTTGATGTAGCAAAACTTAAGACAAATTTGCTTGTCAATGTCCCCCCTTAAATTTTTAAGATTTGTAATGAAAAATTCCCCTTCAATAAAGGCAATGGCTTTCAAAAGTTTTAATTTGAGAAAATAGGGTCTTTTAAAGCTATAGCATTTTAAATCTATAATATTGCCCTTGATTTTCAAAATTCAAGCTATAGCATATAAAAATGTTCAATATTAACATGTTATTTGGGTTCCAACATGATAATATAATCATTATAATTATGTGCATAATAATATGATCATTTCAATAGATGCAAGACATATTTGGCAATGTGCAAGACATACTTGGAAAATTTATAGCATTTCTCCCTTTTTTTGTTATATAAAAACATGAAAAAACCCTTGACGGGTGGAAAAGTAGGCAGAGGAGCATAAGGAAAGGCCACAGAGAAGCTGTGTAATTGCTTGGTTAACACCTGATGATTATGCTCAAGACTAGAAAAGTGAGTAGTAATGGAATCGAAGTGGCGATCCCAAGAGTCAAAGTGCCACTTCCATGTGTCAAGACGTTTTATAATTGAATCATACATATGTTGGAGGTCCGTAGGCATGGACGATGAGGTGTTAGAGCTAGGGGTGGATGAGGCGCATCATGCTCCATATCATCATTATCATGATCAATGAAAGTGGGAGCATTCGGGTGCACAAGCGGTAGAGGTGGTTGTCGATAAGCCTTAAGAACAAAATTGGTCAATTGAATGTCATACCTAGTGAGCCCAATGCATTTTTATCTAATATACCAAAAGGGGGATACCATAATCCCAGGTCATAAGAAAGATCAAGACCTTAAGTATCGAGGTAGTAGCTTAAGGCCATGCCATGTAGAAGGCTATGACAACCATGAACACAAAGGATAAAGTCTGCAAAGATAAAATGGGTAAGGCTTGGATGATTCTCGGTTTGAATCATATGGAGCCACAATAGTCAAAATCACTAATCAAGGTGTGTTTGGTATCATAGGGATGGAGCACATAGGAAATAATAAGATGAAGTAGGAGATAAATGAAATGAAAGATGGTGGCTTGGTTTTTTAGGGTACGTAATGTATCAAGTGCCAGATCTTCGTTGATTACACCTTTATTTGGGAAAGCAAAGGCAATTGCAAAGGAAACAAGGTTGACTATGAAATTTTATCCTAAAAGATAAGATGAAATAGCAATGATATAGTCATGATTATTAATGACAAGTAAAGCATTGCTAAAGAATGCATGAATAAGACTCTCGTGAACTAAAATATTGAGAGAAAAAAATTCAGTCTATGCAAAGATGTCAAAAGTTTAAAGGTAAAGATAAGCAATGTATCAAAAGAAAGGGAGGTTGATAACTTGACATTGTTGGACAAGCTTATAGGCATAGATGGTAGTGAATCACTCATGATTCCATGCATCTTCAAAATATGAGTCAAAGAAGGATTGATTTTGGGTCAAAAGAGGTTGACAAGTAGAAAAAGTGGAAGCACGAGTGACAGGCCTTTAACAATAGGCTATTTCTTAGGTTTTTGGAGGCATGGTAGTGTGTTATGGTAGTTAGGGAATTTTATCGAGTA
The DNA here is from genome assembly GCA_038382065.1 of Adansonia grandidieri. Lineage (NCBI taxonomy): Eukaryota > Viridiplantae > Streptophyta > Magnoliopsida > Malvales > Malvaceae > Adansonia > Adansonia grandidieri. The sequence goes on from JBBYHK010000009.1 coordinate 5,569,377, forward strand.
GGTGATGATAGGGTAGATTAGATGTTGGTTCAGATAAATTGAGGAGAGGACAGATGTTGGTGAAGTGTTTAGAGTAATTTAGAAAGAATCAGATGAAATAGGAGTGGGTTCGAAGAAGGTTTTTTAAGGGTAATGTAGGTTATAGAAGGAAGTGGGGTGAGTAGATGGTGCTAGGGATAGGTTACCTAGGCATGAAATGTTACTAAGAAAGAGTTGTTTAAGGAATATGGTGCAATAGGTGGTAAGCAGAAGGTTTTGATGGTAATATGGTATACTTTTGGAGTAATTTTGAAACCTATCACAATAATGAAGGTGAAGAAGACTCGAAAAAGAAAAAACACTTAAAAATTTGGAAAAAAATTAAGGAAATTTTAAGGGTTTAAGGAGGGAATAGTTAGGGTTTTAGTGAAAAATATTGTCAAATTTTTATGATTTTGGGTGCTAATGGATTGAATTTTTGAAAAGAATTGTTAAACTTTACGAAAAAGCTATTTTGGATCAGGGATTGTAGGAAAAGATGAAGATTGGATGACAAGTGGTGATTGAGAATTGAGTGGGTAAGGGAAACTAAATGAACAGTGACTGAGGCTTGATGAAAATGAAGTTATGCACACGAGGATTACCAAAATCGATAGTCTATAATGATACAAACTAGACAGTATCGATAGTTAGAGTTAATTACTAATACAAAGAACAATTTTGGAATTATGTATGAATATAATGAATTAAGTCTTGAGACTTAAGATAATTTTGTGCTATATCGATACAAAGTGGAAAGTGTCGATACATTGTATTGATACAAGGAACAATTTTGGGTTTTGTATCAATACCTCAAACTTGGTATTCAGACTAAGAGTAAATTTTTGGCTAGTATTGATGCATATAGTTCAATATTGGGTCATTTCCATTAATATGGTATTAATTCAAGCATATTTTTAACCCAGTTGCTTATTAAAAAACATTTGAAAATACAACTTTAAACAAAACTTTGATATCAAAATCATTTTGCATGAACAACAAATCAAAATTTAACCATTACACAAAATCATTAATCATCAAGAAGCATAAAAGAACACATCATCTATAAAAAAAGAGCTATGTAAAGCTAGTTTTCCTAATCAAGTAAGGTGAACATAGTTTAAATTATATTGAGACAATGTATGAGAATCTCTTCAAACTTATAAATTTAGAGTGCATTCATTAAACCAAGTTCACTTCTAATTGTGCAAAATCTATCCTTGTTAAGTGGTTTAGTGAAAATATTGGCTAGTTATGCAAGGTATCAATGAATTCAAGCACTACATCACCTTTTGCACATGATCTCTAGTGAAATGATGTCTAATCTCTATGTGCTTAGTTTTAAAGTGTTGAATTGGATTTTTGGTGAGAAAAAGGGCATTAGTATTGTCATATTTAATTGGAATGTGATCCATGGTAATGCCAAAAATCCTTCATTTGTTGTTTTATCCGTAAGATTTAGGCATAAAAACTTCCCATGGATATGTACTCTGCTTCGATTGTGGATGAAGCAACACTATTATGTTTCTTGGAGAACCATGATATGCGTATATTTCTAAGAAATTGACAAGTACCGAAAGTTCTTTTCCCATTAATTTTACATCCACTAAATTTTGCATCAGAATAAGCATGTAAGACAAGAGATGATTCTTTTAGATTCCATAAGCCTGATTGGGAGTGTCTCTAAGATATTTAAAAATTCTTTTAACAGTAACTAGATGTGACTCCCTAGGTGACAATCGATATCTAGCACATAGGCATATGCTAAAACATTATATTAGGTCTACTTGCGATAAGATATAGCAATGAGCCTATCATAGACCAATACATTTACCTCCTCCATCCCTCTCAAGCTTTGTTAAAGTACTCATAGGTGCGCAACAAGGCTTTGTTTTTCCAATTTGAACCTCTTGAGTAATTTTTTGTATATATTTTGCTTGATTGATAAAGATGCCATCTTTAGTTTGCTTGACTTGTAGTCCCAAAAAAGATGATAATTTTCCCATCATGCTCATCTCAAATTCACCTTGCATTAACTTAGAAAATTTTTGACAAAGAGATTCATTAGTAACACTAAAAATAATATCATCAACATAAACCTAAACTATTAAAATGTAATTGCCTTTAACTTTTCTAAAAAGAGTTTTGTCAACATTGCCTCTATTAAAACCTTTTTCAATAAAAAATTTTAAAAGCCTTTCATACCATGCTCTAGGCGCTTGTTTAAACCATACAAGGCTTTTGAGAGTTTAAAAACATGATTGGGATAGTGAGGATTTTCAAAACTAGGAGGTTGCTTAACATAAACTTTCTTATTAATAAAACCATTTAAAAAAGCACTTTTGATGTCCATTTGAAACAACTTGAAATTATTAAAACATGCAAATGCTAATAGTATTCTAATGGCCTCTAGTCTAGTTACAGGGGCGTAAGTCTCATCAAAATCAATTCCTTCATCTTGACTATATCCCTTAGCTACTAATCTAGCTTTATTTCCAATTATGGTTCCGTGCTTATCAAGTTTATTCCTAAAGACCCATTTAGTACCTATAACGGGATAATTACTTGGTTTTTCTGCTAAATTCCAAACTTTTCTCCTATCAAATTGATTTAACTCATCTTACATGTCTATGATCCAACTATTATTCTTTAGAGCCTTATCTAAATTCTTAGGTTTAATTTATGAAAGAAAAGCTACATAGTTGCATGTATTTCTAAGGGATGATCTAGTTTTTATCTCTTAATTAGGATCGCCAATTATCTTACCTTCTTTAACATAAGTCAACTCTCTAGGATGATTTCTTTCTCTTTCAACTGGCTCATGTACTTTATCTTCTTTTGGAGCTTTTTGATCTTGAATTGTTTTTTCTTGCTCCTTGTGTGATGTTTCAACTTGATGTTCTTCGTCAATCTCCATGTCATCACTATCAAGAGATACCTTTCTCAAGGTAGAATTAACTTCATCAAATATAACATATATGGACACTTTAACAACTAGAGTTCTCTTATTAAACACTCTATAATCTTTAAAATTTGTAGAATAACCAAGAAAAATTCCTTCATTACTTTTTGCATCAAATTTACCAATATTATCCTTTACATTATTTAAAACAAAGCATTTTCAACCAAAAGGATAAAAATAGCTAATATTAGGCTTTATTCATTTTAAAAGTTCATATAGAGTTTTCTTTAAAATTAGCCTAACCATAGCTTTATTTATAATGTAGTAAGAAGTGTTAATGGCTTCCGCCCAAAAGTACCTTGGTAAATTATTTTCATAAAGCATGGTTTCAGCCATTTCTTCCGAGGTTCTATTTTTTCTCTCAACAACTCCATTTTGTTGAAGGGTTTAAGAGCCGAGAGATTATGACTAATACCATTTTCTTTACAAAATTTGTAAAAACCAAAATTTTCAAATTCTTTTCCATGGTTATTTCTTACACTTAAAATAGAATAACCTTTCTTATTTTGAATAATTTTGCAAAAATTAGTGAATTTTTCTAAGGCTTCATCTTTCAAGCTTAAGAAGAGAACCCAAATAAACCTAGAGTAGTCATCCACAATGACAAATCCATATTGTTTACCATCTACGCTTAAGGTCCTTATAAGACCAAAAAGATCAATATGAATAAGGTGTAGTACTGTAGTAGTTGAAATAATATTAATTGGTTTGAATGAAGCTTTCTTTTGTTTTCCTTGAACATAAGCATCACATATTCTATCATCATCAAATTTCATTTTTGGCAATCCAAAAATAAGGTCTTTCCTAGATAATTTTGAAATTACATTCATACTAACATGTCCTAATCTTCTATGCCACAACCAAGACAAGTCATCATTATTAGCAACAAAGCAAACATTTCGAGAAGACAAGTCATTTAGATGCACAATATAAACATTTCATTCTCTATGTCCCATAAAAATAATTTTATTGGATTTAATATCAACAACTTGACAATTTATTAACTCAAAGTAACTTTCATGCCTTTATCACACAATTGACTAATACTAAAGAGGTTATGTTTGATACCTTTGACAAATAGAAGAATTTTAATGTTGGATGAAGAATTGTTACCAATGGTTCCAATGCCTTCAATTTGCCTTTTGAGTTATCACCAAAAGTAACACTTCCACCATCTTTAGGCCTTATTTCCATGAATTAACTTTTATCACCAGTCATATGTCTTGATCATCCATTATCAAGGTACCAAGAATTCTTCCTTGTTGAATTTGCCTTGAAGCTATGCTCTTTCTCTTACAAACACAAAATCATGTTTTGTTTTTAGGTACCCAAATTTTCTTGGGTCCTTGAGTATTAGTGTCTACAATTCTTATGCCTTTTGGAATCCATTTCATTTTCATAGCCTCATCTTGAGATGTGCTAACTCCTTTAAGAATCCATACCTTCCTAGTAAGATTGCCTCTATAAGTAATAGCCTTTAAAGAACAAGTATAAAATGTATGACAAAGTTTATGGCAATGGGTGCATATGCTGATGCATTAAATGATTTGTTTTATGTCAAAAAAAATTCTTAAAGTGAGTTTCTTTTTTAATTCTATTATAGCCCAAGCCATCTTTATCAAAGAATGCTTTTTGTATTTCTAGCATATCATTCAATTTTTGTTATGCCATATAAAACTTTGTGAATGAGTTATGCAAGTTCTTATTTTTTCTTAGTTAGATCACCACTTGTAACTTGTAACTCATCTACTTTCTTTCTAAGATTATTATTTGTCATGCTTAATGATTTATTAGCTTTATTAATTTAAAAATTATTTTCCTACATTTTAAATTCATGGTTTCAAATTTTAATGCTAACTCATTAAATACATTTTTGCAATTCATCAAATGAGTAGGGATTAAAAGATACCTTGGGCTCATTTAGAGCCATGAGACATAGGTGGGCCACTTCATCATCATCATTATCGGATGTATCACTATCACTCCATATGGCCACTATAGCCTTCTTCTTTTGTTTATTCTATTTTTGTTTCTTCCACATTAGACATTCAAATTTGATGTGTCCCGATTTTTATCACTCATAGAAAATAATTTGCTCCTTCTCTTTCGTGCTTTTTTCTCTCTTCATTATTTCTCTTTTAGGAGGTCTTCTTGCCTTGTTCATTCTCATAAACTTGTTAAATCCTTTTGCATACATGGCCATCTCTTCATCTTCCCCATCCTCATCATCATCATCATCTTGAGTGGTTGATTTGAAGGTAACACTTACCTTTATGAGTGGTTGCTAACTTATCCAACACTTGCTTGGCATTATCATAAAGTGAGACTCTACTGTACTTACTTAGGCCAAGAGCACAAAATAGTGTGTGCATGGCCTTAGCAGTCAATTATGCCATCTTAGTATCTTACTCATTCCATTCATCTTTTTTTTTTTGGCAAAATAATGTCTTTAACCTTTTTTTTAGGGATGAGTGGTCTATTGACAATAATCTTTCATACTTTATAGTCATTTGCTTGGATAAAAAGCCTCATCCTTGTCTTCTAATATGAGTAGTTGTCACTATTAAAGAGTGAAGGTCTCATGATGGAATGACCTTTAAGTCTCACAGAATTTACCTTTGACTCAAATGCCATGAAACATACTTTATCTTGGCTCTTTAACTCTTATGGACTTCTTGAGGCTTTAACCATTATATTTTCATCTTTCATTTTTTGAGCTAGTAAGGATCTTTTCTCTAGGTTGTAAAACCTACGATATAGACTAAAGCTTTGATGCTAATTGTTAGCTCAAGGTAAAGATTTAAGCCAAGAGAGGGGTGAATTGGTTCCATAAAAAAGTAATCAAATTTCTATTCTAGAAAAATTTGAAATAAATTGAAAGTAAAAAGGAATTAAGGATAAGAAAAACAAACAATCGATATATAGAGGCTCAGTTTTTAAACTCGAAACCTATGTTCTCTCTTCTTGGTACTTCTTTGCCAAGGTGATTCCTACAATTCACTAATAAAATTGTTACCTTTAAGGCCAAGGTATAGCTTTACAACTCTATCTTTTTTAGGCTTAGATAAAACCTTTTAATCCCTTTAAGAATTCTAAATTCTTAAATGTTTTCACTCGCTTTCATACAACCTTTTTTGTGATATGAATGAAGTGTTTGCAAATAATTTGAACCTTTAATAGGTAGGTGTATGTTGGAATCTAAGTATAAAGTGGTTGAGATACAAATAAACTTGAAAGAGTATAAATTTGATATAAGAAGAACGAAGAATTTGAAGACATTAAGCTTTTGTTGTTTAATGCTCAATTGAGCTTGTATCTCTTGCTTCTTTAGCTATTAGAAACCTTTATTTATAGCTTGGAATTGATATATTGACATTAACCATTAAATGAGGAGGTTGGAGAGCTATTGTAGCCTTTATAAATGTTTGTTTCCATTCAGACCTATGTTGTTGTATTGATACAATTCCAATAATATTGAAACAAGAATTAAAAATGTGACCATGATAGCCTGTTGTACTGATACTTAAAGTTAAGTATTGATACTTGTTAACTTGTATCGATACAGATACACCTGTATTGATACTTTTGGGAGTTTTAGCCAAACCTTGGCAATTGCAAAGCAATGTATCGATACATAAGGTTAAGTATCAATACTTGTCATCTTGTATTGATACAGACATATTTGTATCGATACTTTTGGGGGTTTCAGCCAAATCTTAGCTACTACCAAGCAATGTATCGATACATATAGGGTGAGTATCAATACTCACTACATTGTATCGATACATGCTAATTTGTAGTCGATACAATTGAGCATTTGAAGCATAGTATAGATTTATACATTGTGTCGATACATCCTTTTAAAATCCTTTGTAAATGATATTTCTTAGCTTGGAATTGACTCAAACATATCAAAAAATATTTTAATTCTAAATGTGCATTTTGGAAGACATATTTTTAAGAAAATAGAAACTTAGTATTTTTTTCAAAATATTTTTCAATTTAACGCAAGTACTAAGTTGGAAATAGTTTAGTACAAATTAATTTAGCTTACGTTATTGTTATATCAAAACTAAAATTAATTCAAAGCTAACAGGGATACAAAATATTCATCTCATTGGTTTCGTAAAAAAACCTTTTATTCCCACCATTTTCCTTAAAATCGAAGTTTATCCTTTAAATAGAACAAACATGTATTCTTGCAATAATCTCTATTCTTGTAGTCATTAGGCTATGGAATCATGTTATCCTTATTGAGATACACAATATTCATACTTTGGTTTGACAAGAATTTTACTATTTTTCTTCGAATCAAAGTTCGTTCCTCAAATGATAGAAAATGGATTCCTATAAAAATCTATTTTTTTTTCATGATTGGGCTACAAAAACACATTCATATCATTGGGATACAAGATACTGATGCTTTAATTTCACAAGAAAAGCTTTTTTCCACCATTTTCCTTATAAGTAAAGTTCATCAATAAGACAAACATGAATTCTCTTAATAATCTTTGTTCTTTTTGGGATTACCAAAACACATTCTTTTCATTGGGACACATGATATTCATGCTTTGGCTTCGCAAGAAAAGCTTTTATTTCCACTATTTTCTTTAGAATTAAAGTTCATCCTTTAAATGAGATAAACATGGATTCTCATAATAATCTCTAATTTTTTTCATGATTAGGCTAGAAAAAGATGTTCTCCTCATTGGGATACATGATATTCATGCTTTGGTTTCATAAGAAGAGCTTTTCTTTCCAACATTTTCATCAGTATCAAAGTTCCACCCTTAAATGATATGAAGATTGATTCTCGCTATAATCTCCAGTCCTTTCATGATTGGATTTGGGATTGGGCTACAAAAACACATTCTTTTCATTGGGATACACGATATTTATGCTTTCTTTTTACAAGAAAAGCTTTTCTTTCCACCATTTTCCTTATAGTCAAAGTTTATCCCTTAAATTAGACAAACATGGATTTTTATAATAATCTACATTCCTTTCATTATGGGGCTAGAAAACCATGTCCTCTTCATCAAGATACACTATATTCATGCTTTAGTTTCACAAGAAAAGTTTTTTTTCCACTATTTTTATTACAATTAGTATTCCATCCTTAAATGATACGAACATTGATTTTTGTTAACAACTCTAATCTTTTCTTAATTGGGCTACAAAACACATTGTCATCATTGGGATACACAATATTCATGCTTTGGTATAAAAAAAAACTTTTTTTCCCATAATTTTTCTTAAAATCAAAGTTTATCCCTCATATGAGATGAGTATGGATCCTTGTAATAATCTTTATTCTTTTCAAGAGTGAGCTATAAAAGCACGATCTACTCATTGGGATACACGATATTGATTCATATGATCTATCCAATGCAAGACAACTTGGATAATGTTCCAAAGGACTTCCAAGTGCTAGGTAGACCTCTTACATGAGCTCGGGCTAAAGAACTTTAGGAAATATGTAGAGATTGATCAAAAAGCTATTCATACAAGAAGCTTAAGATAGAGATGGCATGGATATGGACTTCAAAAGGGATGTAAACATCAATCAACCATGCTTAGTTAACTTGCTTTTGGCCTGTGAGCAAATTATTTAGTAACTGGGCAAACTTTGATATTTAGGCTTGTCTTTCTGCTTAGTTATGGGTCTGAAAGTGGCATATGCCTATCACATATTATTTTAATTGTTTTAAGTATCTACGTCAAGGGCCATGCTTTAGGACACTAGTTTTTGGGCTTGGGCCTTTATCTTGAAAATTTAATTGGTCGTCTAAAGGCCCGTATGATTTTTACTTATTAGGATGTCTTAGGTGTAGACACCTCATTTTGTCTGGGCCTATTCAAAGGATGATAAAATTAGAAGATAAAAATAAAAACTAGGGGTGACTGTTGGGTGCTTTGTTGTTAGAAACTATTAGGTGACACGGCATCAGACAAAATTTAAAAGGTCTAAAATGCCCATAGGTCATATTAAAGAAAAATGTAAATAAAGCATCAAAGGCTATTTTTCATGGTGTCACCAAAGTCATTCAGATGAGTGTATGGATCAATTTCCCACTGTTTATGACTAAGTTAAGGTAAATTAAGAAGCCACAGGCATGTGCAAGTTATATTGGTGCATAAGTATTGATACAAGGCCTTTACGTCCCCAAAAACTTAAAGTTTCACATACAGTATTAATACAAAAGGGTTTGGTATCGATATGCATGGTGGGGTATCTATATCTAGCATGTTTGTATCAATATAGACCTTAGCAATAGCCAAAGTTATGATTTTTGGCAAAATGTATTGATGCACAAGAATGAGTATCGATAAAAATCCATGAAGTATCAATATAGGCTTCTAAGTCTTAAGACTGAAAATAATTTTTTGCTTTTAGTATTGATACACACCTCATTATATCAATACTTATGGGTAAAAATTGCCTCATGTATCGATACAATATATTTTGTATCGATATACCAAGGCATTTTTGCCCAGTTCAGACCATTTTCAGCCTCCAAAAATCTAATTCAAACATGTTTTTTGCATCAAGAAACCATCATAAAATATTGCAAGCCTTGACTTTGGGCCTATGATCAGATACAAACCAATTTTGAGAGCCCAAATAGCTAATGGCAAGGGTCATTTTCATAAAATATATGGTTATAAGATGCATGTAGGCATATCTCTAGCTGCAGGCTATTATGGCCTTTTATGTCTCTTTGTTTAGCATGGCAGAACTAATAGAAAGAAAGTTAGCTAAGCATAGAGGTGGCAATTGGGCAGGTTAGGTTTGGCTTTTTTCTGGTTCATGTTTTTTCTTATTTGGGTCATTTCAAGTTCGGGCCGTTTTGGGTTCAAGCCATTTCGAGTTTGAGTCATTTTCGATTCGAGCCTTTTTAGGTTTGAATCATTTCAAGTTCAGGCCATTTTGGGTTTAGGTATTTTTGGGTTTAAGTTGGGTTTAGGTTATTCTTTAACATATCTTTTTTTTTTGTATTTTATTGCATATCCATCATTTTATTAACCACTTTTATCTTGTTTTTCGTTTAATTTGAGCAAAAAAATGAAACGTTATCGATTATTAACCTATGGACTATGTAGGTGACAAAGGCAAAGTTTAAGTACCTAATTAGAATAATCATAATAAGCAATATAATTTAAATAGCAATTGGGATATAACCTTACATTTTATTTTAATTTATTATAATATTAATTTCATAATGATATTAGTTATTAAAAATAATTATAAACTTAGTAAGAATTAAAAACTAAATGATAACTTGCCAGTATATCATAAGTACAAAAATTCATGGAAAATAGCTAAGCAAAATAAGAAATTAAAAATCCAAAAAGCTGGGAGAATTTTAAAAAAGTGATATTAATAAATAATTATTAAATAAAGATGAAAGCAAAAATATAATTCCAAAGAAAAAAATGACAGTTATTGAAGTTATTAATAAAGAGATTGCAATTACCTATCTATCCTTCTATTCTCTTTATCTGCTATCTCTCTTCTATACTGTATAAGGGGAGAGCCAGTTCCCTCTATTTGTATTAAAAAATAATAAAAATAAAAATTTTGAATTATTATATAAAATAATAAAAATAAAAAATTTATATTAATCTTGAATTAATATATAAAAATAATAATTAAATGCATACACATGTCTTAATGTACGTGTGATGATATCGAAATGTATAACTGATTATAACTAAATGTATAACTAATTATATCTAAATTGACAATTGCATTCTGAAGAATGTACACGACCCTAAAACGGATCCTATGCCCTACTGTGCACCCGTGAAACATGTGAAAATGTTCAAGAGCAATTGTGCGCATTCGTAGCATAACATACATGACAATCATGTGAGGCATACATGGGGAATCAACTCTTCCCTCATGTAATAGAGATAGCAGACAAAAAAAAAAAAAGAGAGGTAGATAGGTAATTGTAATCTCCTTATTAATAATTTTAATAACTGTCATTTTTTTAAATTAGTTTTCTTACTTTCACTTTTATTTGATAATTATTTACTAATTTTACTTTTCTGAAATTCTCCTAACCTCAATCCCTTCGTTTCATCTTGCAAATCTACTATCATCATCACTCAGCTTCTTTCTCCAAAAAACTTAGCTGCTTTCCCCTCATCTATCATTGCTCTTATCACTCATCAGCTTTCTCCTTCTTGTCGCCGATTGACTCAATCTCATGAGTTCAACCCATTAGTGTAAGGATTAGATTTGCTTAAAACTCATGATTACTTAAATCACATTAGGGTTATTTTTTCCAATTACACTTTAATAATATCTTTTGATTTTGTATTATAATATAATGGATACATCTATTGTTATCTGTCTTATCTTCTTTGATTGAATTTGCAGCATTTACATGTTGTAATTTTGGTATTGCATTATCATATATTTGTATTTAAGCCTTACCTATGATTTTGTTATATGATGCAATTTGATTTAAGTTAATAGGATTAAGATACTCCATTGATGATGCAAATTGTAGTAGCATAGTATAAAGGTTGAGCAATTTTTTAATTGATGCTTTTTTTTAATGCTGGATAAATTATCTATGGCTTGTTTTCTAGAAAATATAATTACAAAAGGCTGTAAGTATCATATCAATTTGTAAAAGTTTAGCAATTTTATAAAATAAAAATTCATTAATTTGGGATGGCATCCTAATTTAAAATAAGAAGCGAACAGAAGGAAAAGTTATCACAATGAAATATTATGTATCAAATTAGAAGATGCAAAGACATAATTTAATATTTATCATATTTTAATTGAATCTCTTTGTTGTCATAATATATGCATGTATGTAAGTGTTGGCATCTCATCCGTTAATTGGATATATCTTATCTTTCACAGCTTTAGAACTAGAATCACATACAATGGACTTTAATAGTCATCAAGAGTCTGTTAATGAGCATGCAACATCTTCTTTTGCTCTAACTTCTTCTTTAAGAAAATGATCTAAAGCTTGGAAAGAGGTTATTATGCTTAAACCTGATGAACAAAGGAGATAACAAAAATTTAGAGATTAAAAAAAGTAAATGTATGCACTATAGGAAGGTTTTAATTGGCGACTCTCATTCAGGTACTAGTTTTTTAAATCGTCATTTGAGTAGATGTCCTAGACATGTTGCATGTGAAGATAAAGTAGGGGTAAGTGCATCAAGCAAGATAAAATTAGATGTTTATTAAGAAATGATAGCTGAATGTGTAATTGAGCATAGTTATCTATTTGAATGGGTTGAACATAGAAAAACTAGAGCCTTATGTTGCTATTTAAATAAGGATTTCAAACCTATTTCTAGGAATACCCGTAAAGCTGATTACTTAAACTACATAAGAAAATGAAAGAAAAGCTTAAATATAGTTTAGAAAAAGTTTCAAATAGGACTTCTCTCACTTTTGATATGTGAACATCATGCAGATCTGATGGATATCTTTGTTTGACTGCTTACTATATTGATGCCGATTCAAAGTTGAATAGTAAAATTTTAAGTTCCTATCCTGTTGCACCCCTCACACTCTACAAATATTTTGTATAACATCTCTATGATTTGTTGAAAGATTAGGGAATTAAAAGAAAAGTTTTTAGTATCACCTTGGACAATGCAAGCAACATATATAACATGCAACAGATGTTGTTTACTCGACTTGATCAATAAGATGCTTTGATATGTCAAGGCTAGTTTTTTCACATCCATTGTTGTACTCATGTATTAAATCTTATTGTTCAACATGGTTTAGAAGTGATTAGAGAAGGCTTAAAGAAAGTAAGAAATTGTGTGAAATATGTTGAAGGTTTAGAAGCTAGGAAGATTAAGTTTCGTGAGTGTGTAGTTCAAGCTAGATTAACTTATTCTAAAGCATTATGGTTGGAAGTTCCAACTAGATGGAACTTGACTTATTTGATGCTAAAAAGGTTTCTATACTATCTTGCTACCTTTAGAATTTGGCAAGGGTAGATCAGACTTTCAATTATTGTTTTCTCAAAGATAATGAAATTGCTTGGATTGAGAAGATTTTTCATTTTTAAAGCCTTTTTATGAATAACCACCTTATTTTTAGGAGCTAAATATCCTACCTCTAACTTATATTTTGAAAGTGTATGCCAAATTCAAAAAAATATTAGAAAAGAACATCTATCTGAAAATCCAATCATTAAGTAAATGGCAATAAATACAAAAACTAAGTTACAAAGTATTGGGAGGTACACACTTTGGTGCTATCTTTTGCAGCCATACTTGACCCTTGTTTTAAGTTGCAACTATTGCAATTTATCTTCGTACAATTAGGTCCACAATATGAAAATAAGTGGGTAGGTATTCTTGAACAAATGAAAAAGCTTTTTGAAGAGTATCAAAGCCATTTTAGGGATAATCAATTTGCTTCATCTAGTGATGTTCAAAAAAGTAGTCAAAAAGTAATTTCTAAAGACATGAGAGTAATTTATATTTGTTTACATTTTGCTATTGAATCATTAACTAAAAATTCAATATTTAGCTGTTTTTAACTTTTATTTTATTTTATGTTTATTATCACAAAATGATAGTTTATTTTGTTTATTTTGTTACTATAGGCTTTTTGTTATTTTAATTCTCAATCTAATTCAAATGGATCGAGTGGGATATATATTTAGATGAAGTTAGAGAGGACTACTACAAGGACATTGATATTCTTGATTATTGGAAAAAAATGAATTTTGATATCCTTTCTTTTCATGAATGGCAAAGGATGTGCTAAGCATTCCGATCACTATAGTTGCATTAGAATTAGCATTTAGCATGGGTGGTATAGTTATTAACAAATGGAGAAGTTGTCTTTTATCTGAAAATGCAAAAATATTGATTACCACTCAAAATTTGTTATATGGATATGAGGGTAAGGTTTTTTCTTATTGCGAAACTTTTTCTAAATAATATTTATATAATTTAGTATATATTTTTAATTAAATATTATCTATTATTTTATATGAGAAGAAAAATGCAATCACATTTGGAAGGGAGATTGCTCAACTTTAATCATTTTTTGAATTATCCAAAACTTTTAGTTTGTAAGTATGCTTATAATTTATAATATTTTTCTCTTTAATATTAGTTTTGCAATCATAAAGAATTAATATTGTGTTTTACTTCTTTTATACAAAAGAAACTGATGCAAGGTTCATTTACTTTCACTTAAAGCTTGAATGGATATTTTTATCTTAATTTTGGTTGAAATAGATGGACATGCTTGTGAATTAAGAGCACAATCAATCTGAAAAAGATGTCCTTAAATATTTTGAGCTTACTATTTTGTAATTGCTATATACTAATACTATATATGTTATTAGATTCTTATCATTGCACTTGTTTAGTGTTTTGGATTCTTATATTATTACTACATACATTCAATACCAGGTATGTTATTGGATTCTTATATTATTACTACATATGATATCTTTAGTTATTTAGTATTCTTATATTGCACTTGTTTTCTCTTTATCCTTAAAGTACTACTGAATTTGGATGTAGTTTTTTAAAGTGCTTTTTTGTATTTATTTTAACTTTTTTTTTACCTTTACTAGGTTTGGGTATAGATATTGCTTGATAATACATATAGAGTTTTAAGTTTTTTTTAATTATATTACTCTTATATTCTCTTCTACCATATTGTAAATTTAAGTCTAACGTATGATATTTTTTTTATTTTTGATATAATATTATTTATTATGGCTTTTATATTTAATTTACTTTATTTTTTTGTTATATTATGACTAGACTCTAATTATCATTGCTTGAAATAGCAATTAATACTATAAGAATAATATTTAAATAAGTACTTAAAATTTCACTAGTAAAATGGAAAAAAAATTAATTGATCACTAGTAAAATAGATAAGCTTTCATATGTTTTAGTTTATCTTATTACTTTGTTATACTACTATCAAATTCTAATTTTGAACTAATAAAATTAAAGATAAAGCTCATGATATACTTTATTGACAATGTTTTAAAAGCTTAAGATATAATTTACTTTTTGATAAATTAATATTTTATCATATATATACCTATTCAGGGGTCAGGCTACCTACCTGGCTTAATTGGGCTTAGGTATGGGTTTTCATATTTTTATATCAGAGTGGCTTGACTTGGCTCAAAATAATGATTTTAAATTAATATATTTTATTTAAATTTTATTATAAAATATATAATATTAATAAAAATATTTCTTAATGTGATGAACAGTAATTTTGGCTTAAATAAGCAGGTCTGGGCACGTTAAATAATGGCATGGCTTGAGATTTTAAAACAATTTATGTCGTGGCCCAACCCAACCCATGAGCAAGTTTAATCATATTTAAAATATAAATTAAGTTTTTAATATTTAATTAAATTATTAAAAGAATGTTAAAATAAAATTCATAATTAAAGTTTTTGATTTATAAAAAATTATTTAATTATAATTTCTTCATATTTATATTTAGTATTAAATTCGGGTTTGGGTTCAAGTTAGGCTCAAGTTCAAGTCATTTCGGGTTCGAGCTAATTTGGGTTTGGGTTATTTTAGGTTTAGGCTAATTTGGGTTTGAGCTGGTTCAGGTTCGAGCCATTGACTTTTTGGTCAGTTCGGGTTCAAGCTCAGGTTTTTTAGGGCGGGTTTTTGGGTTCAGGTTCATTTTGCCACAAAAAGACATTCTCATTGGGATACACGATATCCATCCTTTGGGTTCACAAGAAAAGATTTTTTCCACCATTTTTGTTAGAATCAAAGTTCTCCTTAAATGATTTGAAGATTAATTCTCATAATAATCTCTAATCTTTTTATGATTGGGCTTCAAAAACACACTGTCATCACTAGGATACATGATATTCATGCTTTGGATTCAAAAGAAAAACTTTTCTTCCCACTACTTTCTTTATAATCAAAGTTTATCTCTCATATGAGATAAATGTGGATTCTCATAATAATCTCTATTCTTTTCATGGTTTGCTGCAAAAACACTTTTTCCTTATTAGGATAGATGATATTGATGCTTTGGTTTGCGAGAAAGCTTCTTTCTCCACCATTTTCTTTAGAATCAAAGTTTGTCCCCTAAATGACATGAACATGGATTCTCATAATAATATCTATTTTTTTTCATGATTGGGCTACAATAACATGTTTTCACATTAGCATACACTATATCAAAGCTTTGGTTTTATAGGAAGAGCTTTTCTTTCCACTATTTAACTTAAAATCAAAGTTCATCCCTCAGATAAGAACATGGATTCTCATAATAATCTTTATTCTTTTTGTGTGATTTAGCTATAAAAACACATGCTCCTTATTAAGGAACATGATATTGATGCTTTGGTTCTACAAGAAAAGCTTTTCTTGCAACCATTTTCCTTATAATCAAAGTTTGTCTCCTAAATGAGAGAACATGGATTCTCATCATAATCTCTATTTTTTCCATGAATTTCCTTAAAATAAAATTTTTTCCTTCAAATGAGATGATCATGGATTTTTATAATAATCTCTATTTTTTTTCATTATTAGGCTACAAAAAGGCATTCTCTTCATTGGGATGCATGATTTTTAACTTTGGTTTCACAAAAAAAAAAGCTTTCCTTCTCACCATTTTCCTTAAGATCAAAGCTCACCACTCAAATGAGATGAACATAAATTCTCATGATAATCTCTATTCTTTTCATGATTAGGCTACCAAAAAACTTTCTCATTATTAGGATACACAATATTGAAGCTTTGCTTTTGTAAGAAAAGCTTTTCTTTCTACCATTTTGCTTAGAATCAAAACTCGTCCCTCGAATAATCTCCATTATTTTTAGGATTGAGCAAAAAAACACGTTCTTCTCATTTGGATACATGATATTCAAGCTTTAGTTTTGCAAGAAAAAGCTTTTCTTCACCCTATTTTTGTTAGAATTAAAGTTTATTCCTTAAATTAGACAAACATGGATTCTTGTAATAAACTCTATTGTTTTCAGGATTAGGCTAGAAAAGTAAGTTATCATCTTTGGGATACATGATATTGATGTTTTGGTTTTGCAATAAAAGCTTTTTTTCCACCACTATTTTGCTTAGAATCAAAGTTCATTCCTCAAATAAGAGGAACATAGATTCTCATAATAATTTTCATTTTTTCCATGATCGGGCTACAAAAACACTTTCATGTCATATGGATACAGATCTTGATGCTTTGGTTATGCAAGAAAAGTTTTCTTCCTACTATTTGCCTTAGAATCAAAGTTCGTCCTCATTCTTTTCATGATTAGGCTACAAAAACACTTTCTTCTTTACAGGACACATGGCATTTAAATCAAAATTTGCCCTTAAATATGGTGAACATATATTCTTATTATTATCTCCATTCTATTCATGATCAGCTACAAAAATACATTCTCCTTATTGGGATACATGATATTGATGCTTTGGTTGAATAGAAAAAGTTTTTCTTTTCACCATTTTCCTTAAAATGAAAGTTCATCCTCTAATTGAGACGAGCATGGATTCTAGTAATAATATTTATTCTTTTCATAATTGGACTACAAGAACACATTCTCCATTTTAGGATACATGATATTGATGCTATGGTTTTGCAAGAAAAGCTTTTTTTTCCATAATTTTCCTTAAAATCAAAGTTCATCAATCAAATGAATTGAACACGGATTCTTATACTAATCTTTATTTCTTTTCATGATTAGGCTGCAAAACATGTTCTTCTCATTGGGATACACAATATTTATGCTTTGATTTTGTAAGAAAAGTTATTATTCCTATCATTTTTCATAGAATCAAAGTTTGACCCTTAAATGAAATCAACATGGATTCTCATAATAATCAATTTTCTTTATTTTTGTTTCCTTTGCTATGATCTTGATAATCTCCTTTTTCTCATAAATTAATTGATATTTTAGATTAACCAAATTTTATCTTCCCTTTTCCAATATATTCGTAGTTCCTCCTTCTTTTTTTCCAATTAATCTTTTGATTTTATTTCCTTTGCTATGCTCTTTATAATTTCCTTTTCTCTTAAATTAATTGATATTTTCCTTTTTTTAGTAACTGTACTTTCATTCATTCAGACATAATCTCTTCAATTTACACACCATTCATTATCTTATTTCCTCTTTTATTTTTTTCCATTAGGTTTTTAGTTCATACACAAACTTAAAAGTTGTCATTAGTTTGAATTGTTTTGAATTGAATTTAACTTTTAATTGCTTTGTTGTGAGTCTCTTAAAAGAACCAAAAAAATTAAGGTGGTAAAAAGCACAAGAGAGTAACATCATTAGAGTAAGCCAAAAGAAAAATTTAGTGAAAACATGAGCACAAGACCTAAATTAAGGATAAACACATGAGGGAGTGATTCTTATGAGGTCATAAGTAACTTATGTTATTACAAGTATGAATTTGGTAGAAAAAGGCATTGAAGCATCGAAACAGGATAGTAATAGTCGTGAAAAGCAAGAAATATTGCCAAAACTTGCTTTCACTTTTTAGGCCATGCAACAACAATTTGAAAGAATGCAACTTGCCTCTAGGAATCTTCAAGACAGAATAAATAGGCAAAAAGCTAAAATTACGGAGATGAAAAAATTGCAACTGTATGAAAGGAGAAGGAACAAACCAAATATCCAACCTTGCGTGGATTGTTAGTTCCAGAAAAAGATAGAACATGGAGGATGTGTGTGGATTGCAGTGCTATCAACAAAATCACTATAAAGTATCAGCACACTATATTGATGATATGTTAGATGAGTTACATAGTTTTTGTATATTTTTTAAAATTGATTTGAAAAGTGGATACCATCATATTAGAATGAAATCGGGAGATGGGCGGAAAACTACCTTTAAGATTAGACATGGGTTATATGAGTGGTTAGTCATGCCATTTGGTATTACTAATGCACCCAGTACATTCATGAGATTGATGAATCATATTTTGTGTGCATTCATTAGCAAGTTCATTGTTGTATATTTTAATGACATTCTAGTTACAATGAGAATTTACATGAACACATGAATCATTTAAAGTGTGTGCTAGATGTTCATAAAAAGGACAAGTTGTACGCTAATCTAAAAAATTGCACTTTTGCATGGATATCATAGTTTTTTTTTGGATTTATTATGAGTGCACAAGGCATAGCAATTGATCAAGAGAAGATAAAGGAAACTAAAGAGTGGCTAACACCTAAATCTGTGACTGAAGTGAAAAGTGTCCATGGTTTGCTTAATTTCTACGTTTCATGAAAGGCTTTAGCACCATTGCTTTACACTTAACACAAGTGATTAAGAAACATGAGAACTTTTAAATGGGGAAAGGAATAAGAAAAAGCATTTAATTTGTTGAAAGATAAATTATATTATGCTTTTCTTATTAAAATTGCCTAGCATCATTAAGACTTTAGAAATTGAAGTGATACTTTAGTGATAGGTATTAGTGTTATTTTGATGCAAGAAAATTGTCCCATAGCATTATTCAATGAAAAACTTAGTGACAAGGAGTTGTATATGTTAGTGAAGGCTTTAAGACATGGTAGCATTACCTTTTGCCTTAAGAATTTGTCATTCACTTTGATCATGAATCCTTAAAATGCATAAAGGGTCAAGGCAAACTAAATTTCTACCATGCAAAGTGGGTAAAGTTCATTGAGACATTTTCTTATGTCATTCAACTCAAAAAAGGGAAGAAAAACATTATGGCTGATGCCTTGTCATGTAGGTATGCCATAATCTCTACGCTTAGTTAAAAATTATTCTTAAACGTGTATGAGGCATGTGAAAATTCTACTTTTGGCAAATTTTATAGACATCAGGGTTATTTATTTAAAGAGAATAAACTTTGTATGCTTTCTTGTTCTTTAAGAAATTGCTTATGCGTGAGTCTCATAGTGGTAGATTGATTGGGCATTTAGGGGTTCTAAGATATTAACTATATTTCAAGAACATTTTTATTCGCCAAAAATGTACAAGGACATTGAGAGAGTCTGTTCTCATTGCACTTCATGTAGACAAGCCAAGTCTAGGACCTTACCTCATGCTTTATACACCCCACTTCCTGTATCTAGTGAACCATGGATAGATTTGTCTATGGACTTCATTTTAGTGTTACCTGGAACCAAAAAAAGAATAGATTCAAAATTTTTGGTTATTGGTAGGTTTTCTAAGATAGCTCATTTTATTCTTTGCCATAAAACTAATGATGCCACAAACATAACTGATTTGTTCTTTAAGATATTGTTCGTTTACATGGGATTCCTTGGATAATTGTAGTGATCAAGATGTTAAGTTTCTTACTCATTTTTGGAAAATATTATGGGAAATTTGGGAACTAAGTTATTGTTTTCTACCACTTGTGATCCCCAAACTAATAGGCAAATTGAAGTAGTAAACTAAACCTTAAAAACCTTGATACGAGCTCTCATTCAAACAAATTTAGAAACCTGGGATGATTGCATTCCTCTTGTTAAGTTTATCATAATCACTCTACATATTCTTCCATTGGTTATTCTCCTTTTGAGATAGTTTATAGTTTTAATCTTTTGATGCTACTAGATTTAATGCCTTTACTAGTGAATGAGATAACTATTCTAGATGGAAATAGGAAGGCTAATTTGGTGAAATAGATCTGTGAACAAGCATAGCAGTATATTAAGAAAAAGAATGAAAAGAGTGTTGTCTAAGCTAATAAAGGACACCAGTTTATCACCTTGGAACCTAGAGATTGGGTATAGGCTCACACGAGGAAAGATAGATTTCTAAAACAAAAGAAATCCAAGTTGTAACTACATGAGATGGACCTTTCCAATTCATGGAAAAGATTAATGGCAATTCCTACAAGTTAGATCTTCTAATTGAGTATCAGTGAATCCCACATTTAATATATCCTTTTCCTTTTGATGTAGGTGTTGATGTAGGATGAATCCTTATGAGGAAGAGGGGATGATGTGACCCAGCTAGTGCAAGACACCATAGATGATGTTCTAAATGACTTCCAAGTGTGAAGTGGACCTCATACTTGAGCTCAGGCTAAACAACTTCAAGAAGTTATGCAAGGATTGATCAAGAACCTATTCACACAATAAGTTAAAGATGGAGATGGCATGGACATGGACATGGACTTCAAAGAGGATGTGGACTTCAATTAGCCACACATAGTTAACTTGCTTCAAGCCTATGAGCAAGTTATTAAGTGACTAGGCCTAACTTTGATATTTACACTTGTCTTTCTGTTTAATTCTAGGTTAAACCTTATTTTAATAAGTGGCACTGCCTGTCACATACTATTTTAATTATTTTAAGTATTTATATCAAGGGCCCATGCATTGTAACACTGGTTATTAGGCTTAAGGCTTTATTTGACATTTTAATTGGCCATCAAAGGCCTTTACGAGTTTCACTTATTAGGATGTCTTAGGGTTTTGTCTTTTGGCTATAAATAGCCTGTTACAATTGCAAGATTTAGTTTTCTTGAGATAATTAATATAAGTTGTCTTATAATGAGGCAAAATTCCCTTGGGTTCTTTTTTGGACTTGATCAGAACTTATCAAAGTTAGTTTAATGTTATGGCATTCAACATTTGATATTCTTGGCTTGCATTTGATACTAAAGTGTCGGGTCAAGTTTCCAACTCCCTTGTTATTCCTCATTTGTGTTTGTATTTAGATTATTAGGTCAAGAATCCTACTTTCTCGTTCATTTTTCAGGTTTATAATGTTTGATCCAAATTGTTCTTTGGGGATTTAAGGACTTTTTCTTAGTTTTTTGCATCATTTGGCATCAAAGCTTTGGTTTAGACTAAGTTGATCTATCTGTTATTTCTTTTATCAAGTTGTACTAGTTTTTTATTAGCCTCTTAATTTGCTGCTGATCATTAGTTATCATTTCTAAAATTTTGAAAAAAAAAGAAAAAACATAAAATAAAATTTCATAATTCAAAAGAAACAAAACAAGGTGGTGGAAAAAAGGTTAGACAAACCAGCAAAAAGGCAATTTATGTTCTGAAAAATTTAGAGAGTTTAACTTGATTTTACCCCTTATTTTGACCGAATTTTGTTTCTTTCTTTTTTGATATCTTGGTGTTTCCCTTTCTTTCTTTCCAATTAATTTTTTAAGTTTTGTTTCCTTTATTATGTCTTCAAAATCTCTTTTTTATATTAAAATAATTGATATTTTAGATTAACCAAATTTTATTCTTTTCTTTTCTGATATCTTGGTAGTTTTCCTTTTCTTCATTCCAATCAATGCTTTGATTTTATTTCCTTTGTTGTGATGATAATTTCCTTTTCCTCTTAAATTAATTGATATTTTCTTATGCTTTAGTAATTGCACTTTTATTTATTCCAACACATAGTCAGTACAATTTCACACCATTCATTGTCTTGTTTCCTTTTTTATTTCTTTTCATCGGGTTTTTAGTTCATCCATAAACTTAAGAGTTATTATTATTTTGAATTTATTCAAATTGAATTTAACTTTTGTTTGTTTCATTGTGAGTCTCTTAAAATAACCAAGAAAAAAGGAAATTCTAGAGTAGTAAAAGCTCGGGAGAGTAAGATTATTAGAGTAAGTCAAAAGCCAAATTGAGTGAAAACACAATTGCAAGACATATTGAGGATAAACATGTGAATGAGTGATTTTTGTGAGGTTCTAAACAATTTTTGTTATTGGAAGTATGAATTTGGTAAGAAAAGGCATGGAAGCATCGAAACAGGATGGAAATAGTAGTGAAAAGCATGAAACAAAGCCAGAACTTGCTTCCACTCTCAAAACCATGCAACAATAACTTGAAAGACTGCAACTTGTCTTTGGGAATCTCCAAGACAAATAAGAAGCTACAATTGCAAGAATGAAAAAAAGATTAACTAAATGAAAGGTTCAAACTGCAACTTGTCTTTAGGAATCTTCAAGATAGAATGGATAGATAAGATGTTACAATTGCAAGGATGAAAACAGAGCAACTAAATGAAAGGAGAAATAATAGACTAAATATCCAATCTTTGGAAGAAAAGGAGCTGGTGATTGAAGAGGATGAAAATGAAGTAGAGTGCATGGATGCTAGAAGATTTGCACAAAAAAGAGCTAAGCAAGACTAGTAGCCTAAAAAGGAGCCTACGAATCATGATGGCATGGAACAAAATATTGGTAGCATTAAAATAAAGATTCATTCATTTTTAAGTAAAAATAATCCTGACTTATATCTAGTGGGAATGAAAAGTTGAGCTTGTGTTTGAATGCTACCATTATTCAAAAAAAGGGTGAAACTTGCTGCTATTGAATTGACCGATTATGAAATTGTTTGGTCGGATCAAGTTATTTTTATTTGTCATAGAAATTTGAAGAGACTTATTAAAACTTGGGCCTAAATGAAAGGATGAGGAAACATTCTGTGACAAGCCATTATTATTGAGATTTGCATTAGCAGCTTCAAAACCTTACTAAGGGTCCAAGAGTGTAGAGGATACCATAAGGAAATGGAAATTGCCGTGATTAGAGCTAATATGTAAAAGGACCAAGAGGCAATCATAGCACATTTCTTGAATGGTTAAATCAGTGGATAGCCAATGTAATTAAGTTGCATCATTACGTAGAGCTTGAAGACATAGTGTAAATGGTTATAAAGGTGGATAGGCAACTTAAGTTAAAATAGGTGAACAAGTTTACTTTATTAAATCCAGGTTCCAAGTTGTCTTAGAAAATGAAGTGGAGTAAAACTAAAAGGGACAAAGGCATGGCCATGTTTAAGGAAGACAAGTATAAAAAAGAAAAGGTAGTTAGTGATAAAAAACGTACCAACTCTTTGTAGTTTAATAGATATCGTGATACCAAGTGTTTTAGATGTTTGGGAATAGGTCATATCCCTTCTCAGTGTCTAAATAAGAGAGATATGGTCATGAAAATCAATGGTGCAATTGTAACTGATAAATGTGAGAAAGATTTTTTTTCTTCATATGAAGAAGAATGTGACATGGAGTATGCTATCTAAGGGAGGCCTTAGTAGTTATGCATGTTCTGAATCTTCAAATGAAGGAGGATGGAGATAAAGAGCAATGTGAGAACATATTCCATACTTGTTGTCACATCAACAATAAGGTATATATACTTTGATCATTGACAGAGGTAATTATACCAATGTAGCTAGTACTACTTTAGTGGAAAAGTTAGGATTGCAATACATGAGACATCCTTAACCATATAGGTTACAATGGTTAAATAAATGTGGGGACGTTAAGGTGAATAAATAGATGATTGGTTACTTTTCAATCGGGAAATATTCTAATGAGGTGTTATGTGATATTGCACCTATGCATGCAAGTCATATCTTGTTAGGAAGGCCTTGGCAATATGATAGGCATGTTATCCACGATGGTTTCAAATACAAGTACTCTTTTCAAAAAGATGGTCAAAGCGTAACATTTGTTCCAATGACTCCCCACAAGGTGCACAAATATAAAAAAAAATAGGAAGGGAACCAAAGTGAAATCATGTGTAAGGTAAAAGAAGATAGTATGAACAATGAGAAAAATAAAAAAAATAAAAGTAAAAATAAAAAATGAGTGTTAAAAGAGCAAGTTAGTGTGAGTGAGAAAGAAGAGAGCCAAAAAACAAGAGTAAAAAATAAAAGTTTGTATACAAAAGAAATAGAGTACAAAGGTGCTTTGTATGCTTGAAAGCCATTGATTGTACTTATGTACAAGGAGGCTTATTTAACACTGACGATCTTAAACCTTCTTTGTCTAGTGTTGTTGTTTTTTTGTTACAAGAATATGAAGATGTCTTCTTAAAAGAAGTTCCGAAAGAATTACCACCAATTAGAAGAATTGAACATCAAATTGATTTCATCCCTGGTGTAGCACTTCCTAGTTATTCGGCATGTAGGAACAATTTCGAAAGACAAAAAAACTCCAAAGGAAAGTTAACAAGCTATTGACAATGGGGCAAGTGAGAAAAAGCATGAGTCCGTATGCGGTGCCTATGTTATTAGTGCCAAAGAAAAATTAAACTTGGAGGATGTGCATGGATTGTAGGGATGTCAATACAATCACTGTAAAGTATCATCACCCTATTCCTAGATTAGATGATATGCTAGATGAGTTGCATGGTTCTTGCATATTTTCTAAAATTGATTTGAAAAGTGGATACCATCAAATTAAAATGAAATTGGGTGATAAGTAGAAAATTGCCTTTAAGACTAAACATGGGTTACACTAGTGGTTAGTCATGCCATTTGGTCCTACCAATGCACCTAGTACATTTATGAGATTAATGAATCATATTTTTCATGCATTCATAGGCAGGTCCATTGTTGTATATTTTGATGACGTTCTAGTGTATTAAGAATTTTGATGACTATATGAATCATTTGAAGTGTGCGCTAGATGTTCTTACAAAGGAAAAGTTGTATTAATTAAAAAAATGCTCCTTTTGCATGGTAAAGTTTTTTTTCTCAGATTAATTGCGAGTGCAAAAGGCATAGAAGTTGATAAAGAGAAGATAAAGGCAATTAAAGAATGGTCGACACCCAAATTTATGACTAAATTAAGTTGTTTCCATGGTTTAGCCAGCTCTATTGATGTTTTGTGTGGGACTTTAGCTCCACTACTTTAACCTTAATAAAAGTGATTAAAAAGCATGTGAACTTCAAATAGTGAAAGGAACAAGAAAAAGCATTTAATTTGTTGAAAGATAAATTATGCTCTCTCCTTTATTATAAATTTCTAATTTCACTAAAACTTTTGAGATTGAATTTTATGCTTCAAGGATAGGTATTGGAGCTATTTTGATACAAGAAAAATGTCTTATAGCATTTTTCAGTGAAAATCTCAGTGGAGCCACTTTGAACTTCTTAACATATAACAAGGAGTTGTAAACATTGGTAAGGGCTCTAGAGACATGGCAACATTACCTTTGGCCTAAAGAATTTGTCATTTCACTCTGATCATGAATCCTTAAAGCACTCAAAGGGTCAGGCAAAATGAATCATCACCATGCAAAATGGGTAGAGTACACTGAGACCCTTCCTTATGTCACTTAGTACAAATAAAGGAAGGATAACATTGTGGCTGATGCCATGTCATGCAAGTATACCCTAAGCTCTAAACTTAGTTTAAAGTTGTTAGGATTTGAGTATATCAAAGAATTGTATGTAAAAGATCATGATTTTGAAAACGTGTATAAAGCATGTGAAAATTTTGCTTTTGGAAAATTTTATAGACATGATGGTTATTTGTTGAAGGAGAATAAACTTTGTGTGCCTTCTTGTTCATTAAGAAATTACTTGTGCACGAGTCTCACAATGATAGATTAATGGGGCATTTTGAGGTTTATAATACATTATCCATATTGTAAGAACATTTTTATTAGTAAAAAATGTGTAAGGACATTAAGGGAGTGTGTTCTCATTGCATTTCATGCAGACAAGCCAAGTCTAGGACCTACCTCATGGTTTATACTCCTAACTTCTTATACCTACAAACCATGGATAAATTTGTCTATGTACTTCATGTTAGGGTAGTTTAGAACCAAGAGAGGAATGGATTCAATATTTATGGTTGTTTATAGGTTTTCTAAGATAGCTTATTTCATTCTTTGTCATAAACTGATGATGCCACAAATATAATAGATTTGTTCTTTCAAGACTTGCTTATTTGCATGGGATTCCTAGGACAATTATGAGTGATTGGGATGTTAAATTCCTTAGTCACTTTTGAAAAGTATTGTGGGGAGGATTAGGAATTAAGTTATTATCTTCTACCAATTGTCATCCCTAAATTGATGGGCAAACCAAAGTAGTTAACTGTACCTTAAGAACCTTTCTATAAGCTGTCATTCAAAAGAATTTGAAAACTTGGGAAGATTAGATTCCTTTTGTTTAGTTTTCTTATAATTGCTTAGTGCATTCTTCCATCGGTTATTCTGCTTTTGAGATTGTTTATGCTTTTAAAAGCTTGTGAAAATTGTATTCCTCTTGTTTAGTTTGCTTATAATTGCTTAGTGCATTCTTCCACCTATTACTTAGCTTTTGAGATTGTTTATAATCCTTGGCCACTGTTGGATTTGATTCCTTTACATATGAATGAGATAGCTAGCTTAGATGGAAAGGGGAAGGCTGATTTAGTGGAACAGATCCATGAACAAGCATGATAATACATTGAGAAGAAGAATGAAAATGTGTTATCCAAACTAATAACGGATATTTAATTTTCACCTTTGAACCCTGAGGTTGGCTATAGGTTCATATGAGGAAAAAGAGGTTTCTAGAACAAAGGAAATCCAAGCTGCAAATGTGTAAAGATGGACCTTCGCAAGTCATGGAAAAATATTAATGACAATGCCTTCAAGTTCTATCTTCTAAGTGAGTATCAAGTGAATCCCACATTTAATGTTTTTGATCTTTTTCATTTTGATGTAGGCTTTGATTCGTGAATGAATCCTTCTAAGGAATGAGGGAATGATGTGATCCAACTAATGCAAGACAACATGGATGATGTTCCAAAGGACTTCCAAGTGCTAAGTGGACCTCTTTCATAAGCTCAGGCTAGATAACTTCAAGAAGCTATGCATGGATTGATCAAAAACCTATTCATACAAGAAGCTAAAGATAAATATGGCATGGACATGAGCTTTAAAGAAGATGTGGACTTCAATCAGCCATGCTTAACTAACTTACTTCAGGCATATAAGTAACTTATTTTGACTAGCCTAACTTTGATATTTAGGCTTGTCTTCCTATTTAGTTATGGGTCAGACCTTATTTTAATAAGTGAAACATGCCTGTCACATGTTATTTTAATTGTTTTAAGTATCTACATCAAAGGCCAATGCATTAGAACACTAGTTATTAGGCTTGGGGCTTCATATAGACATTTGAATTGGCTATCTAAAGGCCCATATGAGTTTCACTCATTAAGATGTCTAAGGGTTTTGTCTTTTGGCTAAATAGCCTTTTGCAATTGAAGATTAAGCTTTATTTGGATGATTAATATAAGTTGTCTTTTGGTGAGCAAAATTCCCTTGAGTTCTTCTTTGGACTCCATCAAAACTTATCAAAGTTAGTTTAATCTTGTGGCATTCAACTTTTGATATTCTTGATTTGCATGCGATACTAAAGCATCAAGTCAAGTTTCTAATTCCTTTGGTATTCTTGGTTTATGTTTTGTGTTTAAATTGTCAAGTCAAGAATGCTATTTTGAAGAAGTTCCTTGAAGAATGGTTGACATCGATAAAGTTGGTTATTTGAGATAAGTCTCTGGAAGTACTCAGTAGAAGATTCATGTCGTTAGCATAAAAAATGACCAATTACCTAGAAATGTTAATTTTCAACTTTCTATGTACCTCATAAAATGTTCAATTAATTATATTCCTTTTCTTCCATTGCATCATGCTTGTCGTACAATTGATAATGCTTGATAGATTGTATAAAATTGATAATGGGATTTTTTAGTTTTACTTGAAAAAAGATATGAAACTTCATAGGAAAATCTTTTCATGTGCAGAATGCCAAGAATGGATTCTGTGACCACAACTAGACTTAACCTTCAAACTTCCTCTATGGTGAAAAATGTAATAAAAAAAGTCCTTCAATAAACCTTAACCAAAAGGTAGAGCCAAATCAATGATCCTTGACTGCTACCTTCAAACTATATTCCTATCAATTAGTTTAGACCATCAGATGTATCTTTCCAGGCATGTTAAGAACCAATTGGCCTAGTTTGTTAACCCACTAATATGACCCGATCAGACTCAAAAACCTTTTTACACATCATGGGTCATCCCAAACTTCAAAAATGACCTCAACCATTCAAAAAAAACTTCTAAACATTGAAAGTAAAGTTGGCAAACCTTGAGAAACAAGACTTCTAATGAAACTTAAATATAAAAGGTGATTCAAAACTCTAAAGCCAATTACCAGATTAGGCTTTTAAACTTATTACCTTTGCCTCATTTAAACGTGCATTTAAATCTTCATGCATCATTTATACAACAATTAACATTCTTTAGGTACAAACTCCTCCTCACAAAAGTCAAACTAGCAAAATACCTCAGGTACAGATTCTTATTTTTGAAAAGCCCTAAAAAAATCTAGCTGAGGTAGTAAACTCATGTTGTTTAGTCCATACAGAGCTAGATGCCTTTTCTCTTTTAGTCTATGAAGAGCTGGATGTCTTTTTTCCTTTTAGTCCATAAAGATTTAGATGTCTTTTCTTTTTTAGTCCATGAAAAGCTAGATACCTTTTTTTCCTTTATTCTACAAAAAGTGGGATGCCTTTTTCGTTTTAATCCATGAAGAGCTAGACTCCTTTTCTTACTTTTAGTCCATGAAAAACTAGATGCCCCTTTTTTTTTTAGTCTACAAAGATCTAAAAGCCTAGCCACCTCAATCCATAAAAAGCTGGACACTTATCTACCTTAATCCATAAAGATCTAAACATCTTATTCCCTAAAGAGTTGGATGCCTAACTACCTCAGTCCACAAAGAGCTGGACACTTACCACCTCAGTCCATAAAAAGTTAGATGCCTACCTACCTCAATCCATAAAGAGCTGGTGCCTAACCACTATAATCCATAAAGAGTTAGATGCCTCTCTACCACGGTCCATAAAATGCTAGATGCTTATGAACTTTAATCCACAAAGAGTTAGATGACTATTAAGTCAATCCACAGAGAGCTGGATGCCTACCTACCTCAGTCCACAAAAAGCTGAGGGCCTATCAAGTCAAAACTCATACTAGCTGCACCTATTAAGAGGGTTAAACCCAAGACTAGAAACCTAGTTGGGAGGTCAAACCCTACAAAATCATTAAAATTTTCTTATCAGTCTAGACCGCTGTTAACATACTCTCTTTATCTCAGCGTAATATTAGCTAGATCTCTATTTTCCTGTAGGCACTTATAACGCAATGCTATATCCTATATTTATCTTTGCCTTATTCCTGATGCTCAACTACAGCCAAAGAGAAGGCAACTATAGACACCCTATGTTGTCCAAGCCAACATTCAAAATAATGAAAGTCATTATCTGAGGTACCATTAAAGAAGCATGGGCCAAGTTCTCTTCATTCTTGGCCATGGTAAAGAGTTTGAGAGTTAAAGCTAAGAAAAATCTAGATTTTTGTATGCATGTCTCGATGTATAGGTGTGAGGTATTAATACAAGGCTCCACATCATTCAAATTCTAAAATCTCACTAGCTGTTTCTATAGCAAAGGGCATGGTATCGATACTTGAAAAGTAGTATCGATAACAAAGGTGTTTGTATTGATAGAGAGTTATGTCATAACTAAAATCATGATTTTTGGCCAACAATTATCAATACAAGAGTGCATGTATAGATACAACAAGCTTGGTATCAATATAGGCTTCCTAGTATTGATACATCATGCTTTGTATCAATAGCATATTCAAAGTATCGATACATTTTGGGTTTTTTTGCTCAATTTATCGAAGCACGAGGTTATTCTTGGCCAAATTTGAGACATTTTTCCTTTCTTCGTACCATTACTCTAAAGCTCGAACTTGGCCACAACATTAGCCTTAAAAAGCATCCAATATTAGACATAACTTCATATAAATCATATGGATTTAAATTTTGGGCTCTTGACAGTGGATTAACACATTTTGGAAAGGCCTATTGAGTTGGCTTAAGGGTATTTCATAAGAAATATGATATTATGAAGGATAAACTTGAGATTACTCATTTGATCTGCTAACGCATAGTTTTCTTTGCTAGCAGGAATCAAGATTAACCAATCATATGTTGAAAGGTATCACATTGGTATAATATGTCATCGTATCGTACATGCCAAAAGTCCTATTAGCCTTATTGCTAGATCATGTTAGTAGCTAAAATTACCCACTACATAATCTAATTTTTATTCAACTAAGAGAAGAACTTTTTGGGGATATCACCACTAAAAAAACCCACAAGCTCTCTTTAAAATTTTATTCCCGTAGCTTTCTTTCCACCCTTCCAAAACCTCTTATTTCCCTAATCTTTACCTTAAAAACTATCCTATATAGCCACCATAACCAAAAGCTCTATCTTTTCATTCTTTGTTGCTAATCCATAGCAAAGAAAAGGAAGAAAATAAGCTAGAGGTTGTTGGAGTGTTGTTTAAGGATATAGTTAGGAGTTCAAGCTTTCATTACAGTTATTTTCCATCTTTTCTTCTTTTTATTTTTTGTTTTTCTTCATACCTCTATGTTTCCATGATGCTATTAAGGCTTCCATGGATTATTATGGCTTTATTCGTGGTAGCCTTAGGATTTTGATGACTTACTTGGTGCTTTAATGGTGTTTTGATGAACTAGAATGCCATATTTCTTGTTGACATTAAAACAACCCCTACTCATGCATTCTTGCCATGTTTTCTTTCATTTCTACATGCTTATTTCATCTATGAATACTCAACCTAGCATATTTTTTATCTTAACCATACCTTAGGATGCATTTTCACTATGATTTCCTTATTGAAGTTCATGGATAATTTGCTATTTTAAGTGGCTGTTCCTATTTGATATCTTCACTTATTTTAGTTCATCATATGTTTATTGAAATACCTCAATGATGTTCATAAAAATCTTTTCTAAAGAAAAACCTAAGTTAAGTCTATACTAACCTCAATCGATGGGGATTAGCATCAATTTAAAGTTTTCAATATATTGATTCTCCAATCTTATGGATTTGTCAAACACAATTTTTTGGAATCATGGACTCTAGGCTAAATAATATATGTTTCAATCCAAAATCAAAAGTGCTTCTAAATATTTGGTTTAAGCCTTATTTTGAGCCTATTATTACTATTGGTATGGATAGAAAATGATTCAGTGGCCTACTCTATGAAAGCTAGATTGGTCTATTATTTCGCTGCCATGGACCTCAATGATTGGACATTTACATGTCTAATGCCTTAAAGCATGCCCATAAAAGCCTTAACCCAAAGAAACCCCTCTTTTAGTATTGGCAACGTAGTGATCCCAATTTAAAAAATTATTTTCAGACTTAAATTTTTCCAAAATTGTTTAGCATTTTCCTTAGAAATAGATTTGAATTATCTTTTTAACTATACCTTGTTTGCCCTTAAATTAGTTCAGATGTAAAAGTTATGATTTTTTGAACCTTTACTATTTGAACCCCTAGAATCAACAATTCACATTCAATTTGGGCAGTTTTGACCTATTAAATTATTTTTCTAGATTTTTTGAACATTTTTCTTGAAAAGTTTGCAACATTAGCTTTCTAAAAGGGTATTGTTTGCTATTTAATGATTCTAAATGAGTTCAAGATGATTTTTCAAAGTTCACTGCTCCCTTTTTTAGCACTTGCTGCCAATGTTGACTCAAACTCAGTTCCAAAAATTAATTATGCCTAGAAAATAACTTTTTGGGATTTTTGGAATATTTTTACGTTAATCTTATCGAATTGCCTTTCCAATGGTATCATTTGCCACTAGAAATCATCGAACTGAACTGAAATAAATTTAGGAAAGTGGCCAGCACAATGTTATACCTTGCTTTTGTTGAACTCAAGGAAATTTATTTGAAGTTTCCTAAACCATCTTTTCTTGTCATTTGAATGACTCAAAATATATTCAATAGTCTCTCCACGATGTCATGAGTCATGACATAGGTCCTTTTAGGCTTGGATCAAAACCTAAAATGGCTTTCAAAATTAATTTCCATTTTCCATTTAAAATATTTTCTAATTTAAAATTTATTTTCTTCATAATATCAAAAATTTTGATTTTCAAAAGTCATTAAATTCTTTTTTTTCAAGGGGATACTTCAACCCTGCTTTTTTGAAGGGATTTTCCAACCTCGTTTGCTCCGAAGGGATGCTCCAACCTCGTTTTTCAAAATGCATTCAAAATTATCCAAAACCTAAGTTTTCTGTCCTTTAGGCTTTTTGGACCTTTTATCAAATTTTTATGCCTAAGATAGCCATCAAATCCATACACGTCTCAAAATTATCAATTCAATTATTCCTAAATAATCGAGGTTAATTACAATATGCATCCTGATCGTCCCTTCTCTTTTATGTTTTTGTGTATTCATATTTAATGCAAGTTTTATTATATTTCTTTATGTCTCACTAACTCGTTTCTCTTCTTGACAACAATTTGCTTTCATGCTTTCAAAAAAATAGAAATTCATTAAACTTAAGACAATGTTTTACGCCAGTTTCCCTTTAGTGCTTGATGTAGAGTATCCTCTTCCAAATCAATTCAGACCTCATTGTATCGAATCTTCCATGTTTTTTCTCCTTCTTGGGTTGCATAGAGAGATATTAATTAAACTTTTATCAAAAAACCTGGATCTAGTATTTAAAATTTTGTACTCATTAAAAGAGGATTACACATAAATAATGATTTTATGAAAAATTGAGGAAAATCGAGACTTTGATAATTTATAGCTAGATGGTACCAATTTTAGGCATCGTAGAGATGCAAATCTTTTCCTACGTATAACTAACTCTCAGACTTTGTTAAAATGAACTTTGGTATATGCATTCTGTAAAATTGGTGTTTCAAGTTTCTAATTCGAAGCACCAATTTTAATAGGTATTCAATCAAACCGAGCATGATCGACAATGACTCCAAGTTATCATCATTTTGAAATGACCATCCAACACTAGTTAGATGATCAATTCATTTGATGTCCTCCCCTCGACTTTCACTCTATCACACCTAATTTAAATCCCAATCAAGGGATGATCCAAAGGTGAGCTCCGGTGCACATCATGACCCACACTAACATGACCATCGAAATCAATATCGAGGCATCTGAATGCCTTGTAATAGTGAACACAACCCTAGAAAGGTTTGAAATAAGGGACAAATTTGACTTTTCAAGATTTTTGAATTTATTTTGAATTATTTCTATCACCTAAAATCTCTAAATCGATTTCTATGAATGTTAAATCACTATATTTCAATCTAAAACTGTTAAAAATGCCAAAAAATTATTTCGGTTGTCTTGTAAAGTTTTTAATTGGACACTACCACGTTGCACAGCACGTCCGACTAGCTTGCCTTCTAGATTTTTTTCCTGATTCATTCGAAATGCCTCCCGATAAGCCATACATGCGTCGAAGGCTAATTCATTCTAACTTTATCTGAAAATATGAGAAAAATACATGAAAATGGTTATCCTCTTCAAAAATATTTTGTTTCACTAATCAGATGCTACAATAGAGCCATTTAAACAACTAGTGTTTGAAGATTTTTTGTATTCGTCTAATCACAAAATTGAACATTTCAAAAGCCTACTACGAAGTCAAATCAAAGAAGATTACAAGGAAAATACTAATAAAAATTCCTAAGGTCTATAACCTATTCAAAATATTTTTTTATAAAACTACTATGTTAAACCGCAACGGTAACTCTAACATAACTTATGATCACAAAGCCTTTTGTGGAATTTTTATAACATGTTTTTAGACATTCAAACATCTAGAAATAAGACCAAATAGATTATATGAATGTCCTATTTGAGGAGACAACAAAGACCTCATAGTGCCAAGACCTAGAACTATGTTTTCCATCGTTGGGGATATGCTTTTGAATTATGCGAATGTATTTGCTTTTATCACTTTATTCATTATTGTTTATTCTTAACAAGTGAGAGGCACATCAATGCCACTCACTTATGTGCTATAACCAGCAAGAATAGTGACATTAAACATATATTTTGACACCTAATGACCTATATTAAAGCTTACTAAGTTTAGACTTAATAAAACATATTTTAAACACTAAAAAACATTTTTATTTGCTCCCAGATTAGCTCTGAACCAAGGTATTTTATTTAATATTCCAAAGTCCTCATTAAAGAGCTTATTAAATATAACCAAACCTGGCTTACCTATTAATTAAGTGAACCAAAGCTTACCTTTTGGGAATTTTTTGAGAAAATAAGGTTTTTACGCATCCTAAACTCTCTAACATGCATTTTATCAAACATTTAATCTATTAACCTATAGTTCTAGCACTAATTATCCACAAAACTTATTCTAAACACAAATTTGCTTAGCTGAATTCATCCTAAGCTATAACATGCT
This sequence comes from Adansonia grandidieri, assembly GCA_038382065.1. NCBI lineage: Eukaryota > Viridiplantae > Streptophyta > Magnoliopsida > Malvales > Malvaceae > Adansonia > Adansonia grandidieri. Next base: position 5,604,429 of record JBBYHK010000009.1, read on the forward strand.
CATCTACTCATGAATTCTTATCAAATTCTCATCTTTAACAATCAATTACAAGAGAATAAACTTAGATTCAATTTAATCATGATTAAAAAGCAAAGCTTACATTAATCATTTAAACTTATCAATTGGACATATAAACTTCTAATCTCATCAAATTAAGCATCAATTTCAGCTTACGTAAGTTCAACCAAACTTGTTCCATCAAGGTTCATCAACATATCATCATTTAAGCATAATTGAAACTAGGATCAAGGAAATCTAATCTTGGCCAAATCTAACTAGGTACATTTCCACTTGTTTGAATTCTTTATTAAGCTCAAGGACTTAAGATTTCATCATGACATTTTATGATTTGAGCTCATATACTTAGATTCTTATTCAACTAAGCTTAAATCATCAAGATCTATACAAATCAAGTTGGTTGAAACCTGGATCTAGGAGTTCTCTTAGTTTAAACACTAGTTGTAGCATCCTAATCATGATTTTGATTGCATTTCTTCAATTAATTACCAATAATGTTTTAATATCATCAAATCAAGCTCAAGCCTAAGTTGAATCAAGATTAAAGTAGCATTTCATCATGTACTGTGTTTGCCCAAACCAAGAGAAGCAAGAAAACATTATGGCTGAACTTCAAACAGGCTTAGTCAGACGTGAATTAAATATTAAACATGCTAACTAAATTAAAAATGAAGAGATGAGAAAAAGATTATACCTACTCAAAGCTATTTCAACGGAGGTTGATAACACTTAAGAGAATTTCAAAAATATATCCAAATAGTATCTAAGTGAAAATTGCCCTTAATGAATAGCCACGACCATCTATTTATAGACTTTAAGAGCTAACTAACTCTAAGTCACCTATAGGTAACCTTAAGATTAAGTACTAACCTCTTAACTTCCACTAACTAACTAGATGGGAAATAACTAATTAACCCTTAATGAATGGATGAGCAAACCCATATATTTAGTGTATGTTAAAATTTGACCAAGGCATGTTATTTTATGCTAATCTATGTATGAATTTTTATAAATTCAATTGACTGGAATATGTCTTTGTAAAAACACAATTTAATGTTCCATTCTATAGTAAAAATGTGTCATAATGAGTTCTTCTAGAAAAATCTAAAATTTTCTATCCTGGACCTCTAGTACTAAGCCTTCAGGAATTCCTAGTCTTTTCATTACCCGATCTCGATTACACATTCATAACCTAAATTCTATGTTCAATTTGACTTAGATGCAATCAATTTCAAATTTTGAGTTAAAGAATTCCTCAAATTTCAAAATTTAACTCTAGGCTAAAAAGTTAACATTTTACAGTTGACTTTTGCCGCTTTATTGAATTTTGATTTCAACTTCTAAAATAAGTCTTTTTCACTCAAATATTCGCAGTAAACATTGTACTTCTCTTAAGAGACATGTACCAGTTAACTTTTGACATTTTTTGGATTTTTAAGACTGAAGTTTTATTTTTTAATTCGACACCTACCCTTAAATCGAACAATTAAGGTTAGATACCTTATTATGTTAGACTAAGCCCATGGAAATAAATCAAAACCTTAATTGGATCTTGTTATCATCTATAACTCATCCATGAAGACTGAAACCTAGAAAATTCCTTTTAAACCTTAAAATCAAGAAAAAGTCAATTAGGGGCATGGACAAAGTAAGGTGTCTACAACTAGATGCCAATCTTAGTTTATAAATATATATACAATTGGGTAATTATATTTATTGCCATTATGATGGAAGCCTAATGAGTCACACATAATAAGATGATCTATTGGATTAAAATCAAAATTCAATTTAGTATGAAATAATTAAATAAAATGTATAATGAGGAGGACTAAATTGAATAAGTTCAATTAAGAATAGTTTAAGATATAAATTAGATTTATGAAATCTAATTAGAATGTCTTAATATGGCAATAAAGATAAAAATGTCTTATTAAGATAATGTCATTTGTAAACTTACTTTTAAGGACAATATTGAATAAGGACAAATAATTTCAAAAATTAAATAATTATTTGATAATTATTAAATATTATTTACACAAAGCAAAGATTGTTTTACTTGGGTTAGAAAATTGAATTATGAATTAAAATATGTAAATTTAGAGGTTCGACCAATAGCCTCAATTATTAAATGAAAAGAGTTTAGTTATGAACTACTCTAAGTTGGGCTTGCTAATGGGCTTGGCACATCAAATAAAACCTTCGGTATATTACTGAGCTAATTAAAATAGTTTTAAATGGGCTCCAACGAACACTCCAAAGTAGGGCCACCTTTTGGGCATATTAGTAATAGGCTCAATTAGCCTATTAGTCAAGCCTAACCTAGCTTATAATGTATTTAAATACATTATTAAGGATTTTTGGCTGACAAGGAGCATAAAAGAAACCCTAGGCGCCAATCTTTAAACTTTTCTAAAGTAATTTGGTGTAACACTTTACTTCCCTAAGCTTTTCTTTTGCAACCATGTCTTTTTCTAAGTATTCTTGAATTGTTTTTAACACAATGAAGATAGAAAATAGTTTTCTAGCATTGAGAGATAAATTTTCATAAAAGTTATGAAATTGGCCAAATCTTAAAATCCCTATTTTCCTAAGCCCTTTTTATGTGGAGTGATTTTCTAAGTGATCTCAAAATGTTTTTGATCATAATGAAGGTAGAAAATCATCTTTTTATCCTAGTGGAATTAATTGAACTTAAGAATTATGATTTTTGGATCCATTTGTTGCATCTGTGAAAAAATAGCTACACTAAGATCAATTCACTTTTTTTAGTATATGATACCTAGAAGGTGGTGCCTAAAGATGTATGACATATTGCAAGTCCCAAATAAAAATAGTAGTAAAGATGGACCATAAGTAATGGCAACCTTGTTAATGTTGATAAACTTACAATAGAGTTTGTGGAAATGAATTCAAAATATAAAAAATGATTTTGAAATTAAAAATGATTGATTATTGAAATCAAAATTTATGTTTGAAAATGAAATAAGGATTTAAAAAATGATTTTGATGATTCTAAGCTAAGAGTTGATATTTTAGAAAAAGGTCAATTTTGATTTGAAAAGAAACTAGAGGGCTTGGAATATGAAAAGAAAATCATTTTACAAAAATCTTTTCAAAGAAATATGACCAAATGCATCTATTGCCAATATCATGGTCATACATCACATACTTGTCCTATTATGAAAAAAAAACAATTTAAAATAGGGCAACTATGGGTATTAAAAGATACAAGGGACTTAGTAACTAACCTTAAGGACCCAAAGCAATTTGGCTATTAAAATGCAACTGAAAGTCTCTAGTAGGTGTGTTAGAGCAATAAAGAGAAAAATAATACTCTTGGACGCTTTAGCCATAAAAACAAGTTTGATGGGTAACCACTAAGCATTAAACTTATTGATATTTTGGTTACCTATTAATGTTATTGTTGCCATGTACCTGCTTTTAAAACTTTGACCGATCTAAAAGGCTTAGTGCATGCTACTTAAAAATGTATGATAGTGGTTAAGCCTTTCAGTTATCCCTTGGTTGGGATTCGATTTAGTCATGATGATGTGAAAGGGAGAGATTGTCAGATGAATCGCTCATCCAACTAGCCTTAGAAAGTTACCGAAAAGTAACCATAAATTTGGAGTCACCACTGATCATTTTGGCCTAGGCATGATCAGATGCCTATTAAAAATAATATCCCGAGTAACGAAACTTGAAACATTGATTTCAAGGTCTACAAGGTCTAGAGATTCATTGGTTAGGTTAGGGAGTTGCTTATGCATGAAAAAAGATTAACATCCCCACAATGCTAAAAATTAATACCCATTAACATATCTCGCTTCGACTTCAGCTTAATTGATTCTATTTAGTCATTATTTAGATATAATCCCTCTTTTAATGCATGAAGTTTTGGTGGAAAAAGTAATTCAGGTTTTGAAAGAAGATTTATATCACCTATAGGTCGCAGAGGTATAAAGAGCATAAAGATTTTTATAAAACTAGTTTTCGAATCAAATTTTAAAAACTTAGATATTTCATATTAGGCACTAGAGAGATACCGACATGGAACATTGCCTTGTAAATTTCTTTGAAAACAAGTTTTAATATGAATGCATGATAGTTACTATAAAAAAAACATTGTAATAGGTCAAATAAGAATATAATAATATCATAAATAAACAATCACAAACAAAAAATGTAAAAAGGAGGGATGATCATAATGTATTTCATAATTATCTTCGATTATTGAAGAAAAGCCAGGATGACAATCTAGAGACAAGTTTAGATTCTGGGGTAATATGAAGGATGAAAAAGATTTTGATTAGAACAATCTGAAGCATTCGAAAAAGGGAAAATTTTTTGAGGTAATAGTGGGGTTGGATTATCCTCTTAGAGAGGTAGGGTTAGAGTATCCCTAAAGATAAAGTTACAAAAATAATTAGGAATCTCGAACATATATGAGAGAGAAAAATCAATTTCTTAATGGAAAATGAGGTTAAAGTATCCTCAAGAATGGAAATGCTTAATGATTTAAGGAAATATTTGAAATTTTAAATAAATTTAAAAGAGAAAAATTAAGTTTTTTAGTGAAAAAACAAGGTTGAAGTATCCCTTTAGAGTGGTTGGATTGAAGCATGCCCAAAGATGAAATTTTTGATGATTTTAGAAAATAGTTAGCCAAAAAAGTAAGTATTTTGAAAATAGGAAATCAAGGATTTGAATAAAATATGTTTTGTTGATCCAAGCTTAAAGGGTTGATGTAGTAGAGGAACCAATTAGATGCATTTTGAGGTGTTCCAAAGATTTGAACATCTCTATAAAGGTGTTCCAAAGATTGGGCTAAAAATAGGGGACAGTATTATGCCGTCTCCTTTTTTGAATTTATTTTAGGTTCATCCGAAGGCTTTAGGGGATAAATAGGGTATCATTGGAAAGGTAACTTAATGAAGACTAATATAAAAGATTTTTGAAAAATCCTAGAAACTCACCTTCTAGGTGGAATTAACTTTTAGAGTTAAGCCTGTTTTGACATTGGCAGCATGTATGAGGGAAAGGGCATGATAGACTTTAAAGAATTGTTTTAGTCTCATTCAGAATCATTAAATCATAAACAATACCTTTTCAAAAAAGAAATTTCACAAATGTTTTAGGAAAAATATTTAAAAATTTTAAAGAAATCATCTGATGAGCCAAAATAGCTCAAACAAAAGATAACATGCTGGTTCCAAGGGTCCCAAATAGTAAAGGTTCAAAAAATCAAAACTCCCTTATTCAGGATGATTTGAGAGTGAACAAGACACCATTGGAAAGGTAATTTGATGCCATTTAAGGGAAAAATATCAAAAAATTCTAAAAAAATTATTTATAACTTGAAAATAATTTTTCAAACTCATACAATGGTGCTGCTAAAGCAAAAATAGAGGAGTTATTTAGTATTTTCAAGTTTTTTTCAAAAGATAGGCTCGAATCTAAGACATCCGAACATTTATAATAGAAAAAACCAAATAACAGGGGCGTCATGAGTTTATTCCATAATCTTGAAGTGGTTTGGATGATGACCCATTGACCATGTCAATAAAGTAGGTATTGGACTCAAGATCAAGGTTTAATACTTTAACAAAAGTAAATAGCATTTTATTTCCATGAATCTAGACTTAGAAGTTTAGTTTATCCCTAAGATTGGAGGACCAATTTAATTAAAATATCAAATCTATGTTGGTCCCTATTATTTGAAAGTAGTATATACTTGGGGTTTTTTTGAAATGCTAGATTATTTTATAATAAACAAGCATGCATTTTGACAAACAAGTCATGAATAAAATACAACATGCAAAAACATAAACAAGTATTACACATGCAAACATACAAAGATGACATTTTGACATGGAAAAGGTAACAAAAATGCAAAGAGATGAAAAATAAGATGTGTGAAAGTGACATGAACATATTTAAGTGAAGAAAATCATGCTGGAATTTTCAAGACAACATTTGGTGCCATGAGAGTTCTTAGAAATACTAGAAAATGCATGAACATACTCAATGTATGTTAGGAAGAGCATTTAAGCATATGTTAAGCATGTGAAAATAGATGAAATTTGACAAAAAATGCATGAATAAGGGACTTTTGATGATATAATGATAGAGTAGAGGTTTGGCTTGCCAAGTAACATTTAGGCATAAAAAGAATATCAAGATCCTAAGACAACCACAACCAAGGCAACTACAATGCATAGGAGTCCTAGATGGTCATGTCATCATAAATAGTTCACTAAAATGATAGAGATGATAAAAATAGAAAATATATGGAACAAGGTAATAAAAATATACAAAAAAAAAGTGAACTTTTCACTTTACTTGAAGCAATGACTGTAAGCTCAATTTTTTTCCTCTAGCAAGAAAATGATGAAAGGAAGAAGCTTTCTGGTACTATTGTTGATGGTGACGTGTTTCAAAAATGAAAGTATGTGAAAGGTTAATTTTTTAAAGGTTTTTTAGTGGTGGTTTGGGAACTACGAGAATAAAGTATGAAGGTAAATGGAACAATGTTTTTTGAGAGTTTTGGAGCTAGAGATTGCTGAAGGATTTTTTTTGAAGATGGCTAAAAGAGTCATCTTGCTGAACCAACTTTGGCCCCTATTTAAATTTAATACTCAGCCAATGTTTTTAGAAGACAAAGTAAGGGCATCTTCGATCTTTCATGCATGTACTAGGGGACAATTGTAGATATTGTGTTTAGCTAGTCTTGTTTCCATTGGTTTTGCCATGCAAATTGATGGTGTAGAAAGGTTAAAATAGCTTATAACTAGAGAAAAGTCAGCATGCCTTTTGACAAAACATATATCTCATGAGAATGTCCTTTGTCATTGGCTATTTGGGCTTTAAATATTTGTTTAAATTCAATCATAAGCCCTTAACTGAGGCCTAGTATGAATTATGATGATTTTTGGTGCAAAAATCCTTTTGAATCGGATCTTTAAAGGTTGAAAAGTGGCTCAAACTGGGCGATAATGCCTTGGTGTATCGATGTAAAACATTCTATATCGACACACGAGGCCCCTATTTAAATTTAATACTCAGCCAATGTTTTTAGAAGATAAAGTAAGGGCATCTTTGATCTTTCATGTGTGTACTAGAGGACAATTCCAAATATTATGTTTAGCTAGTCTTGTTTTCATTGGTTTTGCCATGCAAAGTGATGGTGCAGAAAGGTTAAAACAGCTTGTAACTAGAGAAAAGTCAGGCATGCCTTTTGACAAAACATATATTTTATGAGAATATCCTTTATCATTGGCTATTTGGGCTTTAAAAATTTGTTTAAATTTAATCATGAGCCATAACTGAGGCCTGGTATAAATTATGATGATTTTTGGTGCAAAAATCCTCTTGAATCAGATCTTTAAAGGTTGAAAAGTGGCTCAAACTGGGCCAAAATGCCTTGGTGTATCGATACAAAGCATTTTGTATCGATACACTAGGCAATTTTTATGCATGAGTATCGATGCAGTGAGGTGTGCATCAATACTAAGAGCGAAAAATTCTTTCCAATCTCAAGAATTAGAGGCTTGGATTGATTCTCCATGGATTTGTATCAATACATTTTGCCAAAAATCATAATTTTAGCTACTGCCAAGGTCTATATCAATACAAACATGGTAAGTATCAATACCATACCTTAAGTATCGATACCAAACCTTCTTATATCGATACTACATGTAAAAATTTAAATATTTGGTGATGCAAAGGCCTTATATCAATATTATGCACCAATATAACTTATACATGCCTTAGGCTCTTTGAATACCTTACCTTGGTCTTAAACAGTGGGAATTGACTTGTGTACTCATCTGAATGACTTTGGTGACACCTCGAATATTGATGTTTGATGCCTCATTTTTACATTTTTCTTTAATATGACCAATAGGCATTTCTAACCTCTCTCAAAAAAATTTTTTGCTTTGCATCATGTCACCTAATAGTGCTTGGTGACATGGACTCGATGTTCATCTCCAGTTTATTTTATTATTTTTTGATTGTATCATCTTTTAATTAATTCTTGGTATACCAAAAATTAGCCCAAATAAAATGAATTTATTCAGGTAAGATGAAGGTTTCTTGTGCTTGTAGAAAAATAAAGATTTAATTAGCGTTATGTTGAGATCGACCAAGTATATTTGTAATGATTCTAATAGAAAGGAAAATTTTAATGAGTTTTACAGGGTTTGACCCTTTTACAAGGTTGTTTCTTAGGTTTGAACCCCCAAATAAGTGCCACCAGCTTGTATGAGCTTTAACTCGATAGGCATTCAACTCTTTATATACTGAGATAGGTTTTATCCTGGGTTTGACCTCCTTGAAAGGCAACACCAGCTTGTGTAGGCTTTGAATCGATAAGCGTCCAACTCTTTTTGGACTAAGGAAGGTGCTTCTTAGGTTAACCCCTCAAACAACCACTACTAGTTTGTACGAGCTTTAACTCAATAGGCATCCAGCTCTTTATGGATTAAGGTAGGTTGTTTCTTGGGTTTGAACCCTTAGACAGGTGCCACCAACTTGTATGGGCTTTGACTTGATAGGCATCTAACTTTTTATGGATTAAAGTAGGAAAAAAATCGTCCTGCTTTTTAAGGACTAAGGTATGCATGCATCCTACTCTTTGAGGACTAAAAGAAAATTAGTTTAGATACCTCTCTTAGATGATTTTCAATGAGCTCGTAAGGTCAAAAATATTTACATAAGGCTTTTCAAGGTTTTTTTAAAATAGGAAATTATACATTAAGTTCCCCATTAATTTGACTTCTATATGCAGGAGTTGGTATCTGAAGGTTGTTACATGTTGTATAATGCATGAGGATGCAAATACATGCTTAAAATGATGTAAGAGTGATGATTTTAAAATCTAATCGAAGATTATTTTGGCCTTTTCCAGTTGTTTGCTCTTCAACGAGTTTGATAAGGTGATCTTTTACCCTGAGATTGACTAACCTTATTCTAGATTTCAAAGATTTTGAATACAAAAGTTATCTATTAAAGGTGTGGATGGCTCATGATTGTAGGGGTGATCCTGAGTTTAGATGGCTCATGAATGGGGACTTTTGTTGCATTGAGTTTATTGACAAGTATGAAGGGTTTTTTTGGTTAATTATGCTTTAAAGAGTGTTTTTGGCGGTCTAAGTGGACTATTTTCTAAATTTAAATTAAGGGTAACAGTTTGAAAAGAACTTTGGCTCCTTGTCTTTAAGCTAGGCTTTAGTGGAATGAGGTTTTGAGCATGTTTTTAGGATGTAGGGTCAAGGACAAGATCGAATGTGGCCCTAAGAGTCTATTCTTAGTCTTTAGGCATGAAACAAAATTCTTGCAAAATTTAATCCTTCTAAGTAATGTTAGGAAATCCTATTATCAGCTCCATTCATTTATCAAGAATTATTAGTTAAATGATAAACATGATGTAACATGGGATGCAAGAGTTACAAAAAGACTTTGTAAGAAATCAAGTGATTGTATTTCATTTAAGAGAAAGAAAGAACAAGTTATGACAAACTACAAGATCAAAAAAATATTTAAGATACAAAAAAATTCAAGGGTTTTCCTAGCTGTTTAGCCCCTTATGCTGATGTAATGAGTTTTCCATTAGGTGTCTTTAAAAACCTTTCTCAAGCAATTAATCCCTTTGGTGTTGGTTAACTTACAAGAAGATTCTTCAAATTGCCCCATGGTAGGATGAAGGCCTTAAGGTTAGGTAGTTCCATTATTTTGGTGTAGGTAAGGATAAGATTTGGTGGGTAGGTTGGCATAGAATAAGTGAATTAGGTTATAACTGGGTGTCTTGATCAGGGTTATGAATGTACGGTAAATTAGTTCTTGACTTGGTTCGAATGATGAAGTTTGATCACTTAAGTCACCATTTTGGGTTTTTAACCTAAGCTAGCTCTTTTCTTTAAGAGTGAAAGGAAAAAGAGAAATAGGATGCCCTTTCGGGTTTTCATCTTAATTTTTTTCATCTTAAATTAGTTCATAGGGTAAGGTAGGTCACTGCCATCCATTTTGATTAAAAGGGCTCCTCTGAAAAATGCACATTTTACCATGTATGGCCTTTCCTAATTTAGGGTATATTTTCCTCGAGCATCTTTATGGATCGGGAGAATTTATTTGAGTATCAAGTCACCTTCTCGAAACTGGAAGGATAGACCTTTTTGTCATGGGCTCTCATCATGTGCTTTTAATACATTTGCCCAAGACAAATGGCTTTCATGCCCTTTTTTTTATGAGATTGAGGTGTTCATATCGATTCTTAACCCATTTGCCTCTTCAAGTTATGATTCCATCAAGACTTTGAGCGAAGGGATTTTGACCTTAATGGGTAGGACAACCTCCATGCTGATAGGGTAGCACCTGTGGAAGTTTGTATTGCTATGCAATAGGCATGTAATGCAAAAGGCAACTTTTCATGCCAATCTTTGTATGTCTCAGCCATTTTTTCAACTATCTTCTTGATATTCTTATTGGCTGCTACAACTGCACTATTTATTTTTGGATGATATGGGATGAAATTACAATGTTGAATCTTGAGCTGAGAATAGATTACTTGCATCATTTTGTTTTTCAAGTTGCATGCATTTTCAGTAATGATCTACTTAGGAAGACCATATCTACAAATTATATCTCGTTTCACAAATTTTCATACAATAGATTTGGTGATATTAGCATAAGAAGCTACTTTAACCCACTTGCTAAAATAATCTATAGCAACCAAAATAAAATGCTACCTGTTAGAGGCCTTAGGGGTAATCAGTCTAATCATGTCCATGCCCCATATGGAAAATGGCCATAGGCTACCATAACATGTAGTGGTGTCGATGGGACATGGATTTTGTCTGTATAGATTTGGCATTTGTGGCATTTTTAGGCACAGTCAATGCAATCATTTTCAACTATCAACCAATAGTAGCCTAATTGCATGACTTGTTTTGCCATTTAGTTTTCATTATCATACATACTATAAATTCTTTCATGGACTTCTTTGAGAATTCTTTTGGCTTCAAAGGCATCTACACACTGAAGTAGTAATTGATCCTAACCTTTCTTGTACAAATTTTGCCATAAAAAATAAAGCTCATAGCTATCTTTTGGATATTTCTCTTATCATTTTTAGTAGCACCTTCGGGTATTGCTGATCCTTAAGGTACCGGAGGATGTCATGATACCATGACTGGCTGTCTTTCTCTTTTTTAACATTCTGACAATGTGCTGGGGCTATATAGATACTCAACTGAATGGGAACAATTCGATTCTCGATTGACGCTAAACATAGATGGTAAGATGGCCAAGGCATCAGCAATTTGGTTTTGTTTTTGAGGTAAATGTTGAAAGCTAATGTCATCAAACTCTTTTTTGAGTTTTGAGATCAAACTCCAATAATGGATCAGTTTAGCATCACGTGTTTGCCATTCTCCATTCAGCTTGTAGATGATAAGGGTTGAATCTCGAAATATTTGGAGTGTTTCGGATACCTTTTTCAATGGCTGCTTAGAGTCCTATGATGCAGACCTTATATTTAGTTGTATTGTCAGTGCAGTCAAAGTTCAGTCTAATGGTGAAGGGTAGAGACTTCCATTAGGTAAGATAAGAATTGCCTCGATTCCATGCCCCACATGTTTGAAGCTCTATGTCTATAGCATTCTTTGCCTTGGATATTCACATCAAGCCTTCATTAAGAAATTCAAAGTCTAAAAGCTGATATTCATCTATTGCATAGCTTGCCAAAAAGTCTACTATTATGCTACTTTTGATGGCTTTCTGGTTAACATACATGACATTGTACTCAAAAAGCAAGAATTGCCACCTGGCTAATCTCCCTAATAAGGTGGGAGCTTCACACAAATACTTGATGGGATTAAGTTTGGCGATTAGCCATGTAGTATGGTACAGGATGTATTATCTTAACTTCTAAGCCATCCAAGCTAAAGCATAACATAGCTTTTCTATGACAGAATAATTATTTTTTCATATCCTGTGAAGTTTTTGCTTAAATATTGGATAGCTTGGTCCTTTTTACCTAATTCATCATGTTGATCTAATACACAAACCATCGACTTGCCAAAAACTGATAGGTTTAAGATCAAAGGTCAACCAAGCACTGATGGCATAAGTACTAAAGGATTCAAAAGGTAGTGTTTGACCTTATCGAAGGCTTCTTAGCATTCTTCATTCCATTTTCTAGGATTTTCTTTTCGAAGTAGCTGAAAGATTAAATCATATTTATCGATTAGCTGAGATACAAAATAAGCTATGTAATTCAATCTTCCCAAAAACTCTTTACTTCTTTTTGATTTCAAGGTGGCAGCAAGTTCTGAATGGCTTTAACCTTGTCGAGATCAACTTCTATTCCTTTTTTACTTACAATGAAGCCTAATAGTTTGGCATATGTGATGTCAAATGTGCATTTTACTGGATTTAACTTAAGCTAGTATTTGTGAAGCTGTTTGAAAAGTTTTCACAAATTAGCCACATGTTTACTCTCCTTTGGCGATTTGGAGATCATATCATCCATGTATATCTCAATTTCTTTGTGTATGAGATCATGGAACAATGTTACCATTGCCCTTTTAATAGGTTACCTCTGCGTTCTTAAGCTTGAAGGGTATCAGTTTATAGTAGAAAGTACCCTACATGGTCATAAAAGTGGTCTTCTCTATGTCTTCATTTGCCATTTTGGTTTGGTTATAACCTAAAAATCCATCCATGAAGGAAAATAATGCATTTTTAGTAGTGTTGTCTACTACTGTATCGATGTAAGGTAAAAGGAAATTATTTTTTGGGCTAGCTTATTTTAGGTCCCTATAGTCTACATACATCTACACTTTACTATCTTTTTTCTTGAAACTGGGACTATATTGCCATCCATTTAGGATATTTGGATACTTCGAGAAATCTTACCTCAAATTACTTTTTCACTTTTTCTTTGATCTTCAAAAGCATTTTAGGTTTCATCCTTCTAAGTTTGAGGGGAAGTTTATGGACCATAATATTGGTGTCTAATCCAGGCATGTCTTGGTAGGACCAGGCAAACACATCTTAATACTCTTTGAAGGAGACTTATTAGTTTGACTCAAGTTGATGGTTTTTTGTAGGTCTCAATTTTGACTTTTTTTTTATCTTCTTTTGTTCTAAGGTTTATGGTTTTGATGTCTATGAGGCAATATCTGTTCAAAGGTTTGAACTATTGATTTACATAATTGGAAGTAACCAATTAGGTTTATGATGAAACCTAAAAATTGATCACTGATCCAATTTGAGTACCTCTACAAGATAGACCTCAACAAAAAACTAAAGAGTAATGATAGCAAGAGATTGAGTTCAGTAGTTCCTCATATAAAATTATTGACTTTAGAGATATAGTAATATGGAGAAAACAAAATTGTTTCAAGCACTGATAGAACCATAAACGCCCATATTCAATTAGGCTTAGTAGGTCTAGAGATATGGGGTTCTCTTTAGAATTCTCTTCAAACTCTACCTCACTGGCACGATTGGTTGCTCAAAATTGATTTTGAAGTTTCAAAATGAATATTCATGTCACCTTCATCGAGACCCTTGAAAATATGATAAAAGGTGGAAAAAAATGTAGAAAAAGGTCTAAGGATTGACACAAAGGATGTTGTGCCTAATGCTTAATCATTTTCATTGATAATACTTAATAAAAGATGCCCATACAAAGGATCCTTTAATGCTTGTAGGCAGAAGCACGTAGGCTTAGTTCATAAAATTACTTTGAAATAGACTTGAATAGTACAGGAATCTTAGTTTTAGTCTAAACACTTGAAATAAAACCTATGGGGCATAGGCTGGTCTCTTGGTCCATCGCTATCGTTTGTGGCTCATCAATTGCACTGATAGAGAGATCCCCAAATGTCTTGTTCAGTATGAGCCTAACATTAGTGAAACCAATATTCACATGTCCTCTTGCACAAAAACTTCCTCGAAGTGATGAAAATATCATTGGTTCACATATGTGTCTTGTCCTAACAGACGAGCCATCTTTTTCTCAAGATTATTCTGAGCTCATTTTCTTTTTTATTGTGCACTGGGCTTGAATCTAACCCTCTTTTGTCGATTGGTTGACAACTTTCAATGCTTTAGAAATACTTTACAGGTGTTTCCTGAGTCCCTTTTTGACCTGGGCACCACTACCAATAGTTAACTTTAGAATATGAATGCTCTTTCATAGGTTAGGCTCAACCATTGGCAATGTTCTTTGACATAAATGGCATTGACAAACTTAAAGAATTGAAATAAAGATTTTAGGACATTATCATCTTGTTTGATATATAGGGCATCGATTGAGGTAGCAACAATTATATCTTCTTTTACTCCAATACTAACAACTTTGTTTTTAATGATAAATTTCAACTTTTGGTGCAATAATGATGGTACTACCCTTGCAAAGTGAGTCCAAGGCTTTCCCAACAGGCAGTTATATGATGGAGCAATGTCTATCACATGAAAGTTAATCTCATATGTACACAGGCTAATTTAGAATGGAATGGTGATGCTTTCTACAATGTTTTTACGAGTTCCATTGAATGCTTGCACGACTATATGACTGTTCTAGATAGGAGACATGTCAATGAGGAGCTTGTTCAAGCATGGCATGGAGCTTATTTTTTTACTCCAATACTAACAACTTTGTTTTTGATGATAAATTTCAACTTTTGGTGCAATAATGATGGTACTACCCTTGCAAAGTGAGTCCAAGGCTTTCCCCACAGGCAGTTATATGATAGAGCAATGTCTATCACATGAAAGTCAATCTTATATGTACACGAACTAATTTAGAATGGAATGGTGATGTTTTGTACAATGTTTTTGCGAGTTCCATTGAATGCTTTCATGATCGTATGACTATTCTAGATAGGAGACATGTCAATGAGGAGCTTGTTCAAGCATGACATGGACATTACATTTAAAGCCAACTCATTGTCAATGAGAACCTTAGGTAACATGCTAAATTTGTTATACATAGTAAGGTGAAGGGCTTTATAGTTTCCCCTTCCTCTATTAGGGATGTCATCATTGCTAAAAGATATTTAATTATCGGTCATGGTGTTACTCATTAGACAATCCAACTGACCTATAAAGTGTCGAGAAGGACATAGGCCTCTTTAAAAATGTTAGAAGGGTATTTCTGTAAGCTTCAGAGTTTAATAGTAGTGATAGCATAGATATCTTAGCGGATTGCTTGTTCAACTAATCAACAATTCTATATTCACCATGCTCGATGAATTTAAGGAATTTGGTAGCCTTTTTCCCATTCAGTGTTTCCTTGATAACTTTAAATCTGACTCTTTGGTTCCAAGCTTTAATACTAAGGAATGAGATTAGTACTCTTACAAATTTTTGCTTTTAGATATTGATAAGGTATAACATCAGTCATTTTGAGTTAAGTGGCTAACCTTTAAAAGGTTAACATTTGTGGCTTGCTGACTAGATTCGTCGGTGATCAACATTTTGCTTTCATAATTGCAAGGAATTGTTTTGTACGTTATAAGGGAAAGGGGATGGAAATTGAATGATTATCTTTGGTGTAAGCTGAACAAGGGTAGCTTTAACTCTCGATCAGTTGTTGAACAAGACCAATGGCCTTCCAACCCCGTGGGCTGGATTATTCCCTTCTTTTTCCACAGTGTTGATAGAGGGTATTCCATTTGTAGTCTCAGTGTGCGAGGTTCACATTTTATCATTGAATTTGATGCTACCCTCATTCATCATCCTTTGAATCATAGCAATAAACTCTTTGCATGTTTGAAGAATATAGCCATGGACAGTGTGGAAATCACAAAAGTCATCAACTTCATCTTTTATCTTTTCAACCCTAGTAACTAATTCAGCTTGCACCAAGATTTGGTAGACCAAATTTATTGGCATTCTGACCTCCTCATGTTTTTTACAATCTCACAATTCTTCTCAATAGCCATTCTACTTACATCTAACTTAGCATAAGTTCAAGATGAACTGGCTTCAGTGTTGGATTTTGGTTGTTGACTAGCTTTTTTTTTCTTTCCCCTTGCCTTTGTAGATATCTCTTTTGCATGGTTCACTTTTCATGGCCTCGTCGATCATTCCACATAACACGACTACATTCGTATAGCTCTTTGGAAAGCTTTTTCTAGCTTATTTCACAATAAGAGGCTTGTAATGTGCGAATAAATCTGACAGTCATCTCTTTTTTTGTTAATAAGGGATGAATCTAGGGAGCTTTTTCCATCCATCCTAAAGTGCACTATTTGAAGCTTTCATTAGCTCTATTTTCAATGCTTATTAGAGACAGATAACTTGAAATCCAGCCGTTAATAGGCTTTTCATCATCTATGACATTAATGGACCACTTCTTATAGAACTAAATCTCAGAGAAGCTTATCATTCCTTGGACCATTAGTGCTACAAATTGTGCCTTTAACTATAATGGCAATAAGATGGCCTAATAATTTTTTTACTCTGATCTTTATTATTTAAGACTATGTCAGTGATCACAAAAGCTTGCTAGACCTTGCTTATTGGTGTTTTGAATTCCCTAATGCTTCTTTTGATACAATAACCTTCTCTATCGACTATTACATTCACTCTCGGTTTGGCATGGTTAAGAAGTGGATTGGCTCTAACATTCTGTCTAGGCCCTTGTCCGATCTTGATCACACTTTTTCCTAACAGACCTTGTACTTTTCTCTTAAATAAGGTATAATTTTCAGTAGAATGACCTTGTGCTCTGGCATGATACTCATAATAGGCATTCTTATCATACCACCTAAGGTACAATGGTGATCTTAGGTTTATACATACTGGGCCACTAGTTGATATGCTAATAGATGAGAATAGATCTTTTTTATAGAAGGAGTAAAAGAGTGGCTCAAACTGCTTCTTTTTTTAGGGTGCTTGTTGATTATTTAGAGGTCTTGCATTGTTCATGTTGCAAGGTTGTGTGATTTAGGCCGCATTTTGAATGGAATTTAGTGCAAAGCTCATTATTGGATCAAACTTGACAGCATGAACTAGTTATGGTGTTGGTGAGCAAGGGTTAAAACCTAGATTTAACATGTTTAAAAGGTACACATCCTACGTCGAATATGGATTTTGGTTAAACTTGGCATGATTTTCACTAAAAGCTTTCACCTCTTTCTTTTTACCCTTATTTGTTGACTTTTTGACCTACTTGAATGATTCTTTAATGGGCATCTTGCTACTTTTGATAGCATTATCGATCATTTCACTTGATATAACCATATTGACAAAATTGTTCTTAGCGTTTCCTACTAGTTTTTTGTAATAGAAAGCTTGCAAGGTGTCGACAAACATGATTATCATTTCTTTTTTAGTTAAAGAATGATGACCTTGAGCTGTCTTCTCTCTCCACCTTTAAGCATATTGCTGGAAGCTTCTGAGGCTTTTTTTCTATGTTCATAAGGGAGAGATGATCCAAAGCCCAATCGGATACATGCTTGTATTGGTCAAGGAAAGCATGAGCTAAATCCGCCCATATTTGAATTCTCATAAGATCAAGCCTTATGTACCATCGGATAGCTGCCCTAGTTAAACTGTCCTAAAAGTAATGAATTAGTAATTTCTTATTCTCTTCATACCCAAGCATTTTATGGTAGTACATACGAACGTGGGTAGTAGGGTTAGTAGTCCTATTGTATTTTTCAAAATTAGGCACTTTGAGCTTAGGTAGGATAACGAGACTCAAAACTAGCCCGATGATTTTGCTTCTACAATCCTAACTTTGTCACTTCCTTTAATAGCTCAAAGGTGCTTCTCCAGTGACTAATACTTGTTTAAGTCTTCATAATTTTTTGAGGACTTTTTTGCTTTTTCTTGTTCTATTTACTCATTAAGATCATAGACTATAGGCCTCACCGATGAAGAGCCCACTCCTTAAAATCTTTGGACTAGGTGGGATGCTACTGTAGGGTTAATTTATATGAATGGTTGAGTTGATAGGATATTTGCTGCCAGAGGATGTTATCCATGCAATGCCCCTTCTTGAGCATTGGTGGCTTCAGCACCACCATTCAAGTTACTTTTGGGATTGGCCAATTTTTTTCCTGCATCGACTATGCTTGTTTACCATTTTTCCTTCAAAGCCTTAGACAATAGTTTAGTTAATTCAATAATCTAAACTTGGAGTTCTTTATCCCTATAGAGTGATTGCTTTTAAGACTCCCTATACATGAGTTCAAGTCTCTCAATGTGGGCTTAGTGATCGTTTTCCATCATTTTTTATGATTACGAGTGTTATAACAATGACGAACTATAGGTTTCATGTTTTAAAGTACCTTCACTTTAAATTATTATCAGATTAGACTTTTATGGTATGAGCATGTTTGATATAATGAAAGTGAATATGTGATCATAAAGATGAATGACTATTAACATGAATGAATATAAGAACAAAAGAATTGGGTTAATCTTTTAAATGCAAAATGGACAATTAGGTAAAAGGGTAGCTCCATGAATAACATCTTTCATTAAAGCACCAAAATATCCTGATTACACATGATTACATTTGGAAATGCTTGACATGGTTACATTACTTGATCAAATGTTCTGAGAAATACAACAATTCTTGTTCATAGGCTCTGATGGGCATAATATTATGTGTTAAAGATCATGCCAAATCCATCATGTGTTCATCTTCTAATTGCGCTGCCTGAATCTGCTTGATGAGATGGCGTTAGTAATCTTAATGGTTTTGGCATGCCTAATCAATCATCTATAGCCATTCTTACTCTAGCTGTTTGAAGGCTCTTGTTAGTTCATTGATTTGGTCTTGGTAAGCTTGCAAAGAAAGCTCTAGATCTTGAATTTTAAGTGTCAAAGTTGGATTCTCAACATGGTTTGCCCTCAAATCTTGGACTTGAGCTTCTAGTCATCCATTGTTCCTCTAATAGGTTGATGCGAGGGCACAAGTTCTAAGGAGCTTTTTCCTATTGGCCCCAACCTCTTATTTACATCAATGCAATTCTTTCTCAACGGTATTAATTTCTATTTCCCACTTAACTGATAACTTTCCAAGACATCGAGATGTGCTTGTTTTATTAAGTGCCACATAATCTTTCATCAAATTATTGAGATCTTCCTTGAGACAGTTCTTCTCTTTGACAGCCTGGTTCACTTCACCATCCCGGAAGTAGAGGTCCATTTCTAATTGACTATTCTCTTCCTTTAAGCAAGCAATTTCCTAGGGTTGTTTTTTCTTGTTGGAACTCTCACTTGAGCAATTCATTCTCAGAGGGAAACTCATCAACTGTAGCTTATGATGTTCCAATAGTAGAGAAAGGTAAGGAGTCATTGATGCAACGGGTCTTCCTCTTTTATATCCTGAGATCATACTACTTCCTCTCTTGTACCTCACCATACAATGGGTTTGTTTCCTTGCAAGAAAGGCTAGCTGAACTTTTGACTTGTAATCAGGATTAACATAGCTGAAATCCTATAACTCTAGGTCTTGGTGGAAGAAGACAAATTATCAGTATTAGAATTACCGAAAGACAAGAATAACTGCATAGCTAATGCTTCCCTATAATCCCATGAGCGACATACAAACGAAATCTCTACACCGGTATATGATTGTTTATGGCAAGAACCAAAAGGCTTCCATGTCATCTCTTTTCCACTAAGGTTTGGAGTTTCTAGACCCATTGCTCTTTATCCTTATCCTGCGGCCATTCCTTCTTGAAGACCTTGGAGATAGGGCTAAAGTTAGACAAGAAGTTGTATGGCACCTTCTTTTCTTTGGGACATAAGTGATTGACAAGCCAGATGTAAAGAAATAGCGTGCATTTAATGAAACGACTTGTACTGATTTTCTTACAAAAATTAAGAGCTCAGATGGTTTCAACAATGATAACCGGTGCAAGATTGATGTTGCAACACAATCGAGAGAAAAGATCTATTATTGTAGCTTCAACATAGCCTAATGTTTTTGGAAATATAACTAGACCATATATTGTTAGAGAATAGATATCTTGAATCTTTTGGTGGTCAACGGTATTTGCTATTGCTTCCTTTAGGCTAACCCCTGAGATGTAGTCACTATTTCTTTTCTTTTTGATGCGATCTTTGTTCTAGGATTCTGTTGTCCTGAAGATCTGAGCTAATATTTTCCTGAAGGTTGGAGGGTTCAAAGCCTTATAGTACATTTTATAAGTCTTGGCTCTGTCAATATTGAGTAACATAGTATATTCATCAACTGTGAGGACCAAATCTTCATCATTAAAGGTGAAGCATTGATA
>JBBYHK010000009.1:5635719-5651290 GCA_038382065.1 Adansonia grandidieri
GGCTGATTCTGTTATTTCTATATATATGGAGTTTTTAACACCTTTTTCTTTCAGTAGTTTGGACTGTAAATGCACTTTCTTCATGTTCGAAATTTGGTTTACCCAAAAGAAATTTCCTTTCAAGGGCATCCCGGGAAAAACGTCACATGCTGGAATTTGTCTGAAAGTAGTTCAATGACACTCAAATGTTAAAGTTCCAAATTTGGTTAGATCCGCGCAAACTTGGATACGGCTTTCTAATTAGGTATTTAGAGAAATGATTTTAGGCACTATACAAAAACGCTACATAAATACGATGAATTTAGTAAACATATTCGATTAATATAATATGTTTAATACATGATCAGATTTAAAATTGTGGAATTATTAATAATTTTTGTCGTGCTCATGTTTTACATGGTTCACACGAAAACTAAACATAAAACACAACGGCTAAATGGATTGTCAGCATAGTGTATAGACATTGATTTAAATTATATGAACATAATCGGCATGAAGTCATTGAAGCACAATACAAATATATTTTGAAATTTATTTAATATATGAATTATTAACGTATTAAAATTGATATATCACAATAAAATATGCGATCATGACACGAATAGTAAGAAACTAACCATAGTAGATCAACAATGAGGGGGGAGGACATCAAAGTGATCGGAGAGACTTCCAATGGATAAAATTTAGCCAAGAAATTCTTTCTACAAGAAAAACCCACAATATTTAAGCTACTAAAAATCTTTCTTCGTTTGTCTCTTGCGATCAACAAACTACTATTGAAACAGTTCATTCAAAAATGAATTCACTGGAAAAAAAAAAAAGGAACTATTCATCACACAATTGCAGAGACAAGAATACAGTAACTACCTGATTCATGGGGGAGATTTAAAGGATTAATGTACAAGGAACTTTAATCCATTTGATCCGATTGTAAATTGGGTGTGAAATTACCCGATTCATGGGGAGATTTAAGGGATAAAGGTGACAACTGTAGTGCAAGCAGCTCCTCTCTGCTATATTTCAATCTTTGATCTAATATTTCAAGTAAAAAAAAAAAAAAAAAAGGAAATTTAGATGATAAGAGAGACTCAATATCGATGCTAAACAGACAAAATATTGAGAAGGTCTACACCTACCTACAAAAAACTGAGACATTAGCGCTTTTCCCTGCTTTTTGTTCCATTGAGAAGTCTTCGAAGATTGTTGTGATGAGGACGGGCGATAAATAGTTTGCTGCTCTGTCGAATGGTTTTGAACAACTTCATGCCGTATGTCGACTTGAGGATGTTTCTTTAAGAATAGTGAGATAGCATCTTTGGTTAAAAGCCAACAACCCATCAGGTCCAGTACTCTCAGTGCTGTTGGCGGGCAAAATGTGTCCAGGCCACTGTTTGTTAACACAGCATCACAGACATGAAGCTTTGTCAGCTTCGGAAGAGATGAAAGGTGATGCAAAGTGGCATCTGTAAGGGAAGCACATCTGAGAGATAAATGGTTCAGTTCTTTGCAACTTGATAAAGGGTACAAATCCTGATCCCTAACTTGTGTATGCTCCAAGTTTAAGCTCTCCAAATAACTAAGATTTTGAAGTGCTGTTAGCGTGCTATCCATATGTGACTCAGTGCCTAGCTGGAGAATAAAACCTGGAAGTTGCAAAAGAAATGTTAAAACACTTAACAGGCATGCCAAGGTTTAATAATTCGGTTAAATTCCATAAACAAAGAACGAAAGCAACAGCAAAGCAGATTACAGAACCACGAAAGAATCGCAACTACGGCAATATTCATGATTAATCCAAATAAGTAACAACTTAAGGTTTATGTTGAAGAAACCACACCTTTAATGTTTGTGTTGCTTAAGTCAACAACTTTAAGTGAAGGCATCAAGCTGATATATGACAAGGCAATGTCATCTATTGATGTGTGAGATAAAGATAAAGTTTCAAGTTTGGGAACATGTCCGGCTAAAATCCCAATCCCAACAGAGCTGACTTTTGTGCCACTTAGATTTAGAATTTTCAGACCGGCTCCAATACATACAATTAGTTCAACAGAATCATCCCCCATCTTGCTAGAGCTGAGATCCAACTGTTCGAGCATTTTCATATCAGCTAAAAAGCAGAACCGGCTAAGGGAAGACTTTGATACATCCAACAAGGATAAGAAACTTGTTTTGATATATAAAAAGGCCTCAGTCTCTTTCGTGAAAGTTGCTCCAGCAAAAATAAGCTTCGATAAAGGTGCTTTATCACCATCACGTTCAAGGATAGAATCAACAGTACAATAACTCATGTTTAAACATTCAAGAGATGACAGATTCGGAAAGCTTGTAACATTGGTCAAAGCAAGATTAAGGAAGCTCAACTTGGGGAACCTTTGAAGAACAAAAGCCCCTTTGTTAGATATTTTAGTCCCCCAAAGATCAATGTATTGTAGCTTTGTCAATGCCTAAAACAAAACAGCCACCAGAAAATCATTTCAATCTGAATACGAAAACTAACTATATATATCTTATAATCAATCTTTCGAAATGAAATAAAATGGAATCACCGAACTTGAAGTAAAAATAAAAATCTACGGTAACTGACATATAATTAAGCTCATCTAGTTCTTAAGAATGATTTCAACTGCAAAGAAATTCACTAACACAATTTAACAACAAAGACACCCCAGTTCTCAGCTAAATGAAGTATTTACAAAAACACTAATTACTATCACAAAGTATGCAAAGTCCAGAAAACTACTGAGTCATAGATCATCCAGTTATCAAGAAGTTTCAGAAATAATTGTGGATTATTTCATCCTTTACCCAATTATAGTAGATACAGGAAACTTTTCAAGCAAGAATAACGAATGTAGACATGCATTGAAAGAGTACCTGGAGGGAATTCAGCGTTTTATCCGTGACAGGCAAACCACCCAAGTCCAATACAGACAAATTCTTAAGTGACGAGAGCAGCGCAACCCCATTCGCAGTGATGCCAGTCTCCGAAATCCATAACTTTTCCAAAGTTGAAATGGATACAAGATGCCTAATGCCAGCATCACCAACCTTCATGCATCGCGAAAGGTCCAACTCCTTCAGAGTAGTCATCCCTAAAACCAGGAATTAAAAAGAGAAGAAAAAAAAAAAAAAAAAAAACAACTACAGACGTTTAAAAGTAATAACTCCCTAAAGATTCAAATTAAATTACAACTGCTTATAAACATGACGAATTTAAGCTTTGATTTCCATTTCTCTTCTCAATTTTTCTTTTTAATACATCTAAAATTGCGTAAATTACATACAGGTACGAGATAAAATCAATTTCCTTATAATTGCTATTAAGTTAAAGAAAAACATACCTACTATGGACCAAATAGCAGAATCATTGATTCTATAACAATCAGCGAGATTAAGGGATCGAAGATAACGAAAAGCGCCTAAATACGCCATCCATTCTGCATCTACACAATTCTCTTTTCTAAGATCTATCTCCTCCACACTATATTTGAATACTCTGCATTATGAAAATGAATAATCTACTTTAACAGGTACCAGATTGCAAACTTTCAAAATTAAAGTGGAAAATTAAGTAAAATACACAACTTCCAATTAACAACTTTTTTCTTGGAGGGGGGGCCGCAGAACAATTTCGATCGAGTTTACAAAATGCAACAATTGAGCAAAGAGAACAGAAAACATATTCAAATTAATTAAAATATGTGCATATATATATAAAAAAAAATTGAACCGATAGTAATCGAATGTTAATGTACTCGAGTAAGGAAGGAAAGAGCAGGCGACGACGGAGAAGGTTTTGAAGGAGAGATTCAGAAAGGTTCGAAGGCAATCGCTCCAGAGTTCTTCTTTGTCTCCGCCATTTCTCCACGCTCTCTCTGCTTCGGCAAGCCGCTTCGATGCATCGCCGAATCAAATCGCTCTCTTTCTCCATTTCCTTTCGTTTCAATTAAATTTTGATGGATCTCGCTTTTCCTTCCTTTGATCTTTCAATCTTCAGATCTTTGAAATTTCAATCAGATAAAAGATAAATAGTTCAAACTTCAGAGTCAGAGCTCTATTTGGTTTTTGCCCTTTGGCGACTGAAACGTGAAAGGGAGTGGAATAATTATTCCATTTTGTTCAATTGATTTTTAATGAATTATTAAAGGCGGTGCGGTAGCCCTGACGTTTGGACTGGGCTGAAAAGAATTGGGCCTATGAATTTTGAGATCTGCTAAAATTCTTTAAGTTTGGCAGTAAACTTTTTCTCAAGAAAATTAAGCAAATTCATGTTAGAGCCTCGTCTATTTTTCGTTGTATTTAAAATTTTAAAATCAAAAACGAAAATTAATTCTTTTTCTTATTAATTTTTCTTTTTAAATCTTAATCTTTGGAATATACTAGTGTCCAGCGAAGCTAAATTCCATGCAAAGACAAACATAGAACCCAACCCACATTTTCTTACGGTTTCTCTTCTTTTCTGACTAACCAACCAAATAATCTTTCACACATTAAATTCTTTAATTCATTGCTTGACTAGGGCTCCAAATTGAGTCTCGGATAAAGTACATGTCCAACATTAATATATTTAATTTTTTTAAATTTTTTTATATATTTAAAAAATAATATTTTATATTCATATTGAAATATGCATATATCACAAATATCAAACATAAATAATTTAAAGAAAACAAAAAATTCTAATAACATAGATCATCATTTATAATTCCAACCCAGAGCCTTCAAATTTCCAAAAGCCATCCTAACAAGTATCAACTTAATTCAGATTTGGATAAACAATTGTCGTAAAAAAATTATCAATTTTATTGGCTCAGTTTAACTTAAAATCCCATTTGTTTTTCTTATCATGAAGATTTAATAATTCATATATTTATATTATATTATATATATTTTTATATTATAATTATTTTTAAAGTTTTTATATTTAAATATAAATACTGATCATTAATCATTTATATTAAATAAATTTTAAAATAATTTCATATCTATATTATATTCATGTTATTTTTTATATAATTTTTTATTTTATATTATATTTGTGTAGCAACTTAAATGATTTTTCTTAAATTAAGAGCGAAAATAATGGTAATATATACTGATCATTGATTACCAAAAGTCACTTGAGTGTATTTTCGTGTAAAGTTGATCGAAGTTTATTGCAAATTAAGCCAACCAGCTGGTCGCGGCTTGGAGTCTGTCCAAGAGTGACTCACACAAATCAAATTTGAAATAAAAATTTTAATATTTTAAATTAATCTGATCTAATATAATTCAAATAATAAAATAAATTATTAAACTGATGCAAATTTAAAAAAAAAAAATTAAATCGAATTCAGAGGAACGTAAGAAAAACTAACATTCATTATCTACCGCCAAAATACTTAAATTCACCAACTCTTGTCGATAAATCATAGACCACGTGTTAGTCTTGCTAGCTGCCACGTCTTGTTTTTAACATCCTTGTTTCCTTGTGGAAGGAATATACTTTTGGGAACTCGTGGCATTCATCGGATTTAGTTGCCATTAATCCCACGGTGCATATCATTTCTCAGGATACTTTTAAGAACAGCTCGAGTCCTCAAGGAAAAGAAATTCACAAGTGCCAAAAAAAAAAAAAGATCATTATGAAAACTGGCCGCTAACGATCAAAAAGATATGGAGAAAGATAGGGAAATGGCGTTGAGTTTGTTGTGTAAATAATGAAGGGCTGCAAAGCAAAAAGATTGAAAGGTTCCGAAGTGATGATGGAGGGGCTATGTTAACAAGAAAAGGAGAGGTATCAAAGAGTTGACAGAAATGCCTCAGAAAGAACGGAAGAAGGGAGAAGAAGAGAATAAGGGAGAGAGTGTCACGTGCATGTTACATGGGTTGATATCGGTGATCGGACGGTAGAGGGTGATGGAGGACGCCGTGAGGGTGTCGATTGGAGAGATACAAGGGCATGATTTTTTTGCTGTGTATGACGGACACGGTGGAGCCGGAGTCGCTAAGGCTTGCCGTGACAGGATGCACCAGTTGGTGGTGAAGGAGTTGAAGAACAGGGCACGCGGTGGGAAGAAGGGATTTGGAGGATGGGAGAAGGTGATGGCAGCTTGTTTTGCGAAGATGGACGAGGAGGTGAGCGGTGGTGAGTGTTGGGCGACAACAGACGATGTCGTTATGAAAACGACGGGATCAACGGCGTTGGTGGTATTGGTCAGCAGGGAGGAGTTGGTGGTGGCAAATTGCGGTGACTCAAGAGCTGTTCTCTGTCGTGGCGGCACCGCGGTGGCTTTGTGCTGTGATCATAATCTAATGTGTCAATTTTCAAACTATGACCGTAAAACATGGAGCAAACAAGGGCTATAGGCTTAATTATGTGGTTGGATATTGATACAGGTGTATTAATTTGATATTGACCATATGCTTGTACATGCATTTATGGCTTTTGTTCAACAGCCTGACGGGCCTGATGAAAGGAAAAGAGTGGAGTTGGAGGAAAGGTCATAAACTGCAATGGAAGCCATGTCCAAGGATTTCTTGTCACTTCAAGATCGATCGGTATTGTAAAAACCATGGTCTATCATTCTATCTCTCATTTATTGGAACATTTTGATAATGAAATGGTGTTAATCTGATTTCAGGAGATCAATATTTGAAGCCATACGTAATCTCCAAACCAGAGGTCTCTGTGATTGAGCGAACAAAATCTGACACCTTCGTTATATTAGCAAGTGATGGTTTGTGGGATGTTTTTTCCGATGAAATTGCTTGCGAAGTTGTCAAAAGATATCTTGATGGATAAATAAAGATGGGATTTTCAGACCTCCATGACGGCCGGCAGCCATGCTAGCTGAGCTAGCAATAGCTCGACGGAGCACCGACCACATTAGCGTCATCGTAGTTGAGTTGAAAGCTTGATTTTTTTTTCTTTTCTTTTTCAGATGTGATTTTCATCTTTCACTCCTTTTTACTATATTTTTAAGTTGTAGTACCCCTAAGGGCTAACAGCTTAATCTTTGTATCCGATTATCAGCCTGTATTAACTGGATTGTTAGCAATTTTGATTGATTTCTGCGTTTTAGCTCTACATAAACAATCGGAAAAAAACTGAAGCTCTATCTTCTTTTTCACGATGAAACCTCAGATAATGCCGAATATAATTGAATCTACCCTGCTCAGGACTCCAGGAAACACAGTAAAGTTGCAGCTCATTTACGCTCGGAGCACCGATCACCAATTTGCTAACTTATCCAAATGTCTTTGAACTGGCTATCACCCTTGAAGCAAGTTGAATTACTAATAGGTTCCTAGCCCTAGACATGGATAACAATACTACAAAGTTCAGTCTGATCTGGTGAGAGCAGCTAATCAACTGCTTCTCCCCCTGCCTGGAAAGGAAGAGAGGGCGCCGATCGAGATAGCTTTGTCGTATTCTTGTGCATTTACCCTGCTGAGAATGATATTTTAATGAGCGGTAAGTGAGGGAACTAAAGAATAACACCTCCTGTAATTGCAGTAAATAAGTTTATTACATCAGCTGCAAGTGAACTCAAAATTGGTAAAATCTAATGTTAACTTTTAGACCCTTAACACCATGTATTGGATCAGACATTTTTATTTTGCAATTCGAGATGCTTGTTCAGTTTGGGCTTCGATGAGTTTGGGTATATAGAAACTTGTATCCAGCAGGACGAACACAATTTATGGGCACTTGTTGCCCTAGTAACTGGACTCTGCTACTTATTCCTTCAACCTCTCTTAGTTAAGCCGAAAATGCATTTTATTAGGTTAGAGTAGATCCAGTAATTTGTGTATATGTTTCGTCTTTTTTTATATATTAATTATATAAATATAAATCATGAAACATAAAGACTATAAATTATTAAATATTTAAAAATTTTAAATATGAATATAATGCATATTAAACGTGTAGTTGTGTTTATTATTGTTTTTAATAAAGATGTTGTATTCTTATAGTATTTTTTTACTGTGTTTAAAGATAGCATGGTTAATAGAAATCTTGACAAAAACACAAAACTGAAACTGAGATTGAATAATGAACAGTAAAGGAGAGACCAAGCATTGTTGTGGAAACTGTATTTATATGGGAAAATATAAAATGCTGCAAAGCTTGCAGCATCACAACACGAAAAGAAAAAGAAAAAAAAAATGACATCAGCTGCTCCGAAGTACAAACAAAAAAACAGACTCCTTGCGATCTATACGAGAAGTCATTTGGTTACACTTCTCAATTTCAACTCTTTTCAATGTCTGTCAATGCTTTCTATCAGATATATAATAACAAATGAAGAAATGGAGAAAGAGGATGAGCACTCCTTTTTAATTTTCTCTTCACTCCTTTCTCCTCAATCTTCGAGGTTATTTACCTGAATATCCTATGTTGCTTTGACCTTTCATTTCTTCTTGAAGCACCTGTGTCCCATACTGTATTTGATGCAAACTCATATCCGACACTTATACTTATATCCAAGTAATATAACTAATAGCCTAAAATGAGCTAGAACCCTAATAAAATACCAAATCAACAACTAAAGTTGAAAACCCTCAAACAAGGAAAAGAAAAGGTAAAGAAAAATGAAAAACCTTTTCTGGACTGCATTTTGTATAGCTGCACAAATCTTACACCACGAACCCAGAAACTATGTGGGCCTTCACTCTAATTTAGCAATTTTCTTCCTTTCTTAAGCCAAATTGTAGCTTGAAACCGAGACATCGGCAGGAGAAGCAGAGTGGATGTACACAAACTCGAGGCTCTTTCCGGCAGGTAAGGAGTTGATGTATGTTGGGAAACCATAAGAATTGCCAGACTTAGTGAGACCCCATATTGGACCATAAAGCTTTGATATTGAAAGCTTGACACCCTTTAGAGTCTTGTAAGACTTGTTGGTCACCACTGTGGAATATCTGTAGTAAATTTTTCCCTTGTCAATCCAGGAAGTTGTCATCTTCTGCTCTATGGAAATCAGACTAGAAGATGAGGCTGCAAAACAGAATCCGCAGGTCAGATTTTGCCATTCAATAGCAAATTATAGTATGTTCATCCCCTGATCGATTAGGGAATTTTGTAGCATGTTCATCCCCTGATCGATTAGGGAATTTTGTACCGTCCTAACTCCTAAGAGTAATCATCAACTCCAACAATGTTAAGGGGAAATCGTTTAAAAGAGAAGCAACAAAGTACCAGGAGTTGGAGTCAATTTGGCTTCTGGCGCCGCCTTTGGTGAGGTAGCAACTGGATTAAGAGCTGGGACAGCCACTGCGCAAAAAGCCAATGTCATGATCATCAGGATTGATGGAAGACGCGAGAATTAGAAAAAAATTACAATCATAAAATTCAATGGGGATATAGGCTATAAATACCAGGAAGCAGCTGGTTATAACCGCCATGACCACCACCCAGTCTAGCCAATATGCCAAGAAGAGGAGCATTGTTGTAGGTAGCAGGCTCTGTTTGTTCATAATTGTCCCTTTCGTCGGCAAAATTATCATAGGCATCAGGCCCTCCAACCACAGCACCAATGAGGACATTAGGATCACTTGCTTTCCTTGAATACCAAGTGGCATAACCTTGTCGGCAGGCAACAAATTTAGGGTCGACCTTGATCGAAACAATTGAAGAACCTCGGTGGTGAACTTGTCTGGGGAAATTGTTACCATAACCAACCATGTAACTTGTAGCTCTTGGATTGTCTCCAAGAAGGTAATCCACCTGAGAATTTAACATAGCAGAAACATCAGAAAATTTGTTTAAAGTTGGAACACGAAACACATTCCTAAAAGATAAAAGAGTTAAATAGACGAAGACGTCGGCAGTCACCTGAGATTTAGCAAAAGAAAGAAGCTCGGATGGCGCAACATTGCCAGCAGCACACGTCAAGCTTCCCCTAGAGGAGGTGAGGTAGTCAGAGTACACAGTGGCCAAAAACGAGGCGCTAGTCACGAACTGCATGTTGTTCCATCTCTGTCGGAAAATCAAACCACCAGGAGTCTTCTGAACATTGCGGGTACCCTTTCCGATCAACGAACACATGAAGTGCTCCGCCTTCTGATGGTACCTCTCAAACACTGGTGCATGCAGGCCTGCTTTACCTTGCATTAAGAACTGCATGCAGGTTAAACCAAAACATACCAGTCAGCAAAATCAAAATCATCAATCACTGAGATAAAAGAAAGAATTGTCATTAGCTAATGTTAAAATTTTGAAGCATAAACAACAATTACTTCTTGATGGGAGAACCAATTATCGTTTGATAATATAATATACCTTGGCGACAAGGGTCTGAACCCCAGCGTACTTGACGTCCCAACCAAACTCAGTCATGGCCCAGCCGGTTCCACCCATAGAGTCACCATTATTTCCAAGATAGTTAAAGTAGTACTGATTGTTACTCGCTTGGTACAGCCATGCAGCGGCCCACAACAACTCATCCTATACAAAATCCCCAAATCCCAAATTAATAAATTAAATACCGAGTTACATCCCACTTTTCCACCATCAATCGAATTTTGGTGCAACATTAATCAAAGAGCTTTGTTTAAGAAAATTTAAATACGCCTTACATTGTAGCCACTGACGGATCGGTAGTATTTTTGGGCAACCGTGATGCTGCTGTCATATTTGCCTCTGTATTTATCAGCAAATTCAAATAGCTGAAAACAGATCCCAAAATTAAAATGTTTATTACAACATTAGCACTTACAATTCTTGAAAATTCAATTAGGGATTGCAGCTACTGGTGTAATATGTGGAAAGAGTAAGGGTAGTTTGGGGATGTGGGTTTAATTTGGAGCACCGACAGTATTTGGCACGTGAGATGCAAATAATTAATTGTGACCTTTGCGGTTACAATGAACGGTTATGATATGCTAGAACGATAGATCTGTACGGTCAAAAGACAATTAATTACCCGCGATGACGGGGCAAAGCGAAGTGCCCTCGTGATCCAATTTATGCGATGAAAATGTAAACTCCCATGTAAAGTTTCAATTTCAAACCAAAAATCAAAAAACAGAAAATCCTTCAAAACTACATTGTTTCTTTTAAAGACAAATTTTGTCGGTAAAAGCTTGTTATGAAAATAAAAAATATATCAATTTTTAACTTTATTTATGAAATTAAAACAATTTATTATCAGTTACTAACTAATTTCTAAAGCTAAATGGTAATATATGAATTATGAAAAAAAAAAAAAGGAGAAAAAAACACATTTAAAACCGTAAACCTCGATTGAAACTTGTAATTAAAGTAAAAAAAAAAGACAGAGTTTGTTGTGTTATTAAATGAGTGATTAGCTGTGCCCGTTGCCTGCCCAGGTTGCAAAGTTGAGTGTTCAGATCGACAAAAAAAAAAAAAAGAAAAAGAAAGAGGTATGGTAGCTCCCTATTCACTACTGTATAAGGATGCTTTTTGCTAAGTGTGCAACAACGGTTTTTCACCACCTAAAGAGAGTGTGAGCTAACATGCACCGGCGGGTCCAATGGTCCAGCAAAAGTAGGCTCAGGAAATGGTAAGCTGAAAAGAGAATATGGAAAAGATACCTGGTAAGCGTGGCGAAGAAGCTCGCTTGAATATGCGGGGTTGGAGCGGCGGAAGACGATCGAGGCAGCAGCCATGGCTGCTGCGGTTTCACCAGCGAGATCCGACCCTGGGTTACTTGAGTCAATCTTGTAAGCATGACGGTCGGTTGTCATGTCCTCTGGTCTTTGCCAACAGTAATGGTCACTGTTACCATCTCCGACCTAAAATAAACCACGCATAGAATTTAGAAACAAATTGATTTTATATTGATTCTTTACTTAAAAATTGTTCAAACAATATAACAATTTAATTCTTTGCCCTTTTTTTTTTTATTTCTCTCCCTTGAGTTTAAAGACATTAGTAGTACTAAATTCTAACTAAAAAATTAATATTTTTTTGTAAGTGTTGCTATCAAGTAGTGAGTCGAAAAAGATCTGGACATATTGGTGACGAAATAATAGTGGGTTAAGGGTAACAGGAGCAAAGGTTGATGAAAAAGCAGAGGAAAGGTCGGAAGAGTACCTCTCCGTAAAGTACATAAGGTTCAGGGTGAGCTTTGATGAGATAGTCAGTGCCCCACTTGACTGCTTCCATGGCATGGCCGAGCTCTCCATTTGCAGCTATTTGTTTTCCGTACTCTATTATGCTCCAGGACATCATTGTTAGGGTGAATGCCATGGGCAGTCCGAACTTCACATTGTCCCCTGCATCGTAGTACCCTCCTACCAGATCCACCTGTTAAGTTTTCACAAACAATTCCAACAAATTAGAACCATAATTTTCATTTTTTTTAAAGAAAAAAAGAGCAGTGGAACAGTTTGGATTCTAAATTGGTTTTTTGGGTAGGATTCACCAAGAAGTTCGACGTTTAGGGAAATGAGAGTGGAACTTTTAACTTACCCCACTGGCCTTGCCGTCATTCAAACCCGAATCAGCTCTCCATGTGACTCTCTGGTTATGAGGAAGGTAACCAGATCTCTGAGCTTCAAAGAAGAGCATGCTCTTACTTAGAGCTTGGTTATAGTCATGTCCAGCAAATGCAAAAGGAAGACAAAGTATCAGAAGCAGAGGAGCTACTGAAATGAGTCTCATTAACTTCTCCATGTATTCACAGTTAATCGGAAGACACTAAATCAAGTTTCAATTGAAAAAAAAAAAAAAACACAGATCTGTTTCTGCAGCAGAGTTTGTATATTGCAAAATGGGATTCCTTCAACTTTCTAAAACTGATAAGAAAAAACCATTTTGGATTAAACGCAGAAAATGCAGTCTAATTAGAGAAAAAAAATTAAAGCAATGTGGGTTTAATTTTATCAGTTAAAATTCCTGATAAAACCAACCAATATGAGACTCTTTAAAAGAAAACAGACAGACAGAGAGAGAGAGAGAGAGAGAGAGAGAGAGAGAGAGAGAGAGAGAGAGAGAGAGCAGTGAGATTGGGAATTGGAAGAGGAGCTCAAGCCTCCATATATAGCTGAGGGAAGGAAGCAACCAGGAGGCTAGAAATAGGCAGAGATCAATAAATGAAAAATATTTTACTACTTAATTTTTTGTTCATATTAAAATTAATTTTCCCTTTTGGAGGAGAGGAAAACGGGAGAAAGAAAAGAACAGAGTCATGTGGGTGTTTCTGGCTCTTTATTGGGAAGGGTCGGTGTGGACTTAATGTATTCTGAAAAAAAAAAAAAAAAAAATCAGCTAAAATGAAAATATTGTACGTACAATGTTTAAAGAAATTCCTTTTCTTTTCTTTTGATTTGATTTGATTAAATTAATTTCTCGTTTTTGCAAGCCCAATGGCCACCTCGAGTATCAGGAAATTACCCAAACAGGTATGAGAAAAGTAAGCTTGCATGGTTAAGCATCCCCCACCATAAAAAAACAAAAAAAATCAGAATCCGTCCCCTGACTCTGAGCCGAACGTTCCAATATTTCAAAATGTCCATACTACCCAGAAATTCTCCTAAGAAAAACACGTGGCATTTGCTAGCAAAACCTGCACTGCACAATCTTGATATGACAGAACTAGTTTACAACTCGTCTTATACACAAATTAATTTTATTTATTTAAATATATATATATACGTACATATATTAAATATTATTTTAAAATTGATATTAAAATATTTAATATATAAAAATTATATATATTTATCAAAATTTTAATTAAATTTATTCAATTTTTATATATGTACAAAATATATATTCATAATTTGATTTAGAATTAATCTATTTAGTTTACTTTTTTAATTTAAATTATTGATAAATCATCAGATTTTTTAATTTATATATATTTTTAATGTTAAATATATTTAAAAATTATGTCAAATCTTAATATTATATCAAAATTAGATTTTATAAAAATTATTATTTTCTTACTAACATTTTTCTTACAAAATAATTGAATAAAGGTTAAATCATAAAAACAATGCACATTCATTATCATGAATGGGCTCAAATTACTCTTAACACATAAAAAAAAGATAAAAATATAATCTTTTAAATATATAAAGATCCTTTAATGATAAAAATCTTTTGTGGTACTTTTTTTTTATAATTTTGACTAAATTTTTGTAGCAAAAAATAAAAATTAGTCGGTGAATATTTATCAAAAGAAAAGGTGAATTGAAAAATAATTAAAAAAATTATATCTTTAATGATAAATATCTTTTGTGGTACTTTTTTTTTTGTAATTTTGACTAAATTTTTGTAGCAAAAAATAAAAATTAGCCGGTGAATATTTATCAAAAGCAAAGGTGAATTGGAAAATAATTAAAAAAAAATTATATCTTTCAAATGAAAGTTTCAAATTAAAACCAAAAAAAAATTTACATAATAATACTATTTATAGGCTTATTAGATGCTAATAAATAGGATGTATAAATAATTTTAAATTGATTAATGTATTTTGAATTTAAAATGAATATAATAAGTGATATGTGTTTTTTTAATTAAAAAAAAACAAATAAGATGATAAAAAAATTTATCAAAATAAAAATTAAGATTTTTAAATTTTAAAAAATATAATATTCTCAAATAAGAGGAATTCTTTAAATTTCAAGTTTTTGTTAACACTTAATCTTGATTTTGGACAAGTGATTTTATCTATTGTTGTTTAATCTTGATTTAAATAAATAAAAATATCAAAAAATTGATAACAGATAACATAAAAATTTTTAAATTTTGATTTTTGATGGATAATTTTATCTATTACTTCTTAATTTGATTTTAGATAGATAAAAAAATCAAAAGATTAATAAGAGATTATCTAAAAAGATTTAATTTAAATTTTTTTTAATTTTGAATAATGATATATTTAATCTTAAAAAAATATAATCTGTAACTACAATATGATTCAAAATTAAAAAAAAATTAAATTAATTAATTTGATGATTTAATCCAATATTTTGAATATTACAATATTATTTAAAATCAAAATTATTTTATGTGTCATCAAAAGAAGATGTCTATGTAAGTTGTCATATCAGTAGTACTTATCTAATAAGTTTGTACTTTATTTTATTTTATTATATTATATATGATATGATATAATTGGATTTAACAAAAATTTGGGTTTGGCTTGCTTTAAAAGATGGAAAAAATAGTATTACTAGTCTATCTCAAAATAAATATCGATAGATATATTTGTTTTTCAATTTTTTTTATACATTTAAAATATTATATTTTTATTTATTTTTGAATATATGTTCAAATGAAATTGATATAAATATGGATATTTAAAAAAAAAATTAAAAAAAATAGATAATATAAATACTAGTTAAAGTTTTGAAAAGTAGTCTAACATAATTAATGCAATTCTTTTAACTTTCATTTTTTTTTTTAAACTAACCTTCTGGCTTTTGCAGTTCATACCATTTACTGAACAAGGTTGGATGTATCAATGCAAAGCCTAAATTTTCAACAGAAAGCCATTATTTTGTCGAGCTAGAAAAGGATTCAGGTTTTTAAACTAGGAAGGTGAGATGAACTTTTCATCTCTCAACTTGTGAAAAAAATGGTGGGGCATTTATTTATCGAAGGAGCAGA
>JBBYHK010000009.1:5653371-5670943 GCA_038382065.1 Adansonia grandidieri
ATATATATATATGTTGGTAGGAATTATATATTTATATTTTGTTATTTTTTAAATCAAAGTTGTTTTTTATTTGATATTAATTTTTATAATACACATACTTACGTGTAAAAATTTACTATTGCAAGATATTTTATTTTATTTCAAGAGGATAGATTAGTTTGGAAGTTCTCTGGACCTTTTTCTTCAGCTAAGGCATGGGAGGTTCTCTAATCCAGAAAACAGAAAGTTGGCCGGGACAGACTCCTTTGATACTCTCATCATATTCACGAGCACACTGTTGTTTCAATGGGGGCTCGATGTTGATGTCCATTGCTTATTATGTCTCTTAGAACAGGAATCACGTGATCATCTGTTTTTTTATTGCAGTTTCATTAGATCTATATGGACACAAATCTTGCAGCATTTTCAACTCTTTTTAGGAGCCTACAACTGGAGCAATGTCCTTGCCTGGGCAATACTGAAAAGAAAAGGCAAGTCTTTACTTACTATTATTCTTAAGCTTGCATGGAACGCAACGATTTACTACGAATAGAAAGAAAGAAATCGAAAAATTCATGAAGAGCACAAGTTGACACCTGCAGTTGGCTTTGAAAAAATTAAATGAGACATTCAATTCAAACTTGCTAAGCTCACATGTGTTAAACCAAATTTTATTAATAAGAGATTTTGTACGAAATGAGGATTTAAGAGCTCCACATTCCTTTAAATGCCCTTCTTGATTGTTTGATACACTAAATAGTTATTTGTTTTGATATAACAGTAAATCACTGCTTTTTTAAATTATAAAACCATTACTTATAAAAAAATTACTACAATGTCACTTGAAAAAAATTTTTAAAAAAATAACAAATAACATGCAAAAGTGATATGCATAAATTATTGAACTCGTTCACCGATCATGTCAGGGGCATTGAAAGATGAAAAATTGTTTGGACCATTTATAGGGTTAGTTACGATTTGACTTTTGTCAGTTGTGTAAAAATTAAACTCCATTTAATAAATTCAACAGCGAATTTGGAGTTGTATTAAAGTAAATTATTTTTATTATATGTAATATAAATATAAATACAACTATAAATAGAATAAATATTGATTAATATTTAATAATATTAGTTAAGATTATATATAAAATATAAAATTAATTTTTTAATTTAATAAAAATATATATTAAATATAAATTTTTTTAAAATGATAAATAAATAATTTTTAATTGATATATTAGATACATGTTAACCAGACAATGTATATTTATTTGCCAGAGGATATAAATTTTGAAAATTTCAAGTGCCAAAGACGGGAGGAGTTTTTTATAAATATTATAATTTTTTTATTTTTCATTTTACAATGATTTTTAAATTAATTCTCAAAATATATATTTTTTTTTACGTATGTTGAGAAATCGTCATAGGAAGAAGTAAATTTATATGTTGAAAACATATGACGAGCTCTCGACAAGGGACGAAATTAACACTGAGAACTAGCCATTAGAGATGGCGAGTTTTCAACGGCTAGAGTTCTAACTCAAATAGAAGAAAAATTTAAAAAAAGTAAAATGAGCAAATAGTTATTAAAAAAAAGTGAAAGTAAAAAATTTTTTTTTTTAAATGATACTTATTAAAATTATTAATAAAGAGATTAAAACTATCTATCTATCCCTATTTTATCTGTTAATCAATTCTCTCTCATATATATACTTTTTACATAAATTATGTATAAATATATAAATTATCTATCATATCAGAAGGAATCTGATTTACAATGTATCTGTCTCATCTCTCAGGTTCCAAGAAATCTAGTAGTTATTAGTCAAATATTATCTGTCATGTCAGAAGACGAGTTCCCACCATATATATATTTTATAATAATAAGATAAATTATATAATTTTATATTTATAGTTAGATAAATATTATAGATTTTTAATTTTTGATGTGATAGTAATGATATATATTGATAATTTAAAGTTATTATGAGTTTTTGGTATATTGTGTGAGTATATTAAATTTAGTATAGATGCATTAAAAATCAAATTTCTTCTGACACGATAGATAATTTGTATATTTATACATAATTTATGTAAATATATATATGAGAGAGACGGTCAATAGGCTAAAGAGGGGTAGATAGATAATTTCAATCTCCTTATTAATAATTTTAATAAGTATTATTTTCTTTTTTTAAATTATTTTTTTACTTTCACTTTTATTTAATAATTATTTACTTATTTTACTTTTGTAAATTTTTTTCTAATGCTATTTACCTGCTCCCTCGTTGGGAACTCGCCATACTAAATGTCGAGTTCTTAATGACCTAATAACTAACATTTTCTTATGACGAGTTCTCAGTACACATAAAAATATATATTTTAAAAATTAATTTAAAAAACATAATAAATCAAGAAATAAATAAAAAATTTATAATATTTGTATAAAAATGTCAAGACAAGAAATCTCTGCTTTTAACTATGTATATAATTATATCTGGTGGTGTGTGTGTGTGTGTATATATATATATATATGTATGCATGCATGCATTCATGTTGTTAAGTGTTTTTGTTAAAGAAGCAAAAAATAAATAGTCATTGAAGACCCAACAAACAAAATGTTGTCTTTTTTGTTTTGAAGTTACGAAGATGAAAGTAAGGTAGTCAGTATTATATCGGTGAATGTATTATTTTTATTCTGATACAGATACATATTAGTATTAGTATGTTTCAGTTTATCGTTTCGAGTTTATCGGAGTTTAAATATTTTTAATTTATATATATGAAAAATATTTTTAAATATGAAATAAATGAGATTAAATAAATTTTATATATTAAATATTCATCAATTATATATAATGTTCTATAAAAAACTTCATCAAATATAAAAAAATCAATATCAATTAATTAGTAAAGTTAAAATTTTTTAATAATCACTAAATTTATGAGTAATTATGTTTAAGATTCATTAAATTTATGAGTAATTATACGTAATATTCATCAGATTTAAGATCAGTGTTGGTCTAATTTTTTTTTACAAGCTTATATTATGTACCGGCTGGTACAGCTATTTTCGGCAGGTACCATTGAAATAGGCCGATACAAACAGAAAATAAGATCGAAACGAAATCAACTATCATCGGTATCGTTATATATCAAAACTGATACGTATCGACCGATACGACTGATACCGATACGGTACCGACAACACTTGATGAAAGTCAATTCCAATTTTATTGCATGTCTCCGGGTTCGTCGGTTGTCACATGGCACTTGGTGAAGGAATAGCTTGAATAAACCAAATAAATAAATAAAAAATAGAAGTAATAATAATAGTTGATAATTTTATTCTGATAATTTTTTATTTAGCTTTTATAACATTTTATATAATTCTTGGTACTATTTTTGGTAATCTTCAACTTAATTTGGGTAACCTTTTGATATAATCGTTGGTATACTGGGCAATCTTTGATACAAAGGAATTTTAAATACAAATTTGACACATTTTGATATAATTTTAATAATAATCTTTATGAAAGTTTTGGTTAACATTTGATATAATTTTAATAATTTTAGATAATTTTGATCTCTTACAATTTTGGTGATTTTTTTCTATAATTTTGATCATTATTATAGTAATTTTAGTATTTTTTTATATAATTTTGATAACATTAGATATGATCTTTAAAAAGAATTTGAAAACATTTAATCTGATTTTAATAATTTTGATGCGATTTTGATAATTTTTATTTATTTATTCATTATTATTATTTTTTTGTTTTGAAATTGAGGACTGGTTGATGCCTTGAGTTGAATCCATTGAAATTCCTGCCTGTAATAAAACATTTTACTACCATCTAATAAAAGCTTGGTTCTTTTGAAATTTTCCCATTAGTAAAATAATAATAATGTTCTGCTAATACCATGCATGTGTTACAGGCTTATTTCTTTTTTTTTTAAAAAAAAAAATACATGTTTAATAAGATATGTAATACATTTGCTTATATGTTAAAATAATAATAATGTTCTGCTTATTTATTACTATTATTTTTTTAAAATGATTAATAAGATATGAAATGAACTTACTTATATGTTAAAATATTTTTTATTTAATATGAGATTAATGTATTTTATTTATTTTTTTTGAAACGTTTGACGTAATACATGTATCGATTTTGAATTTGTTTGAGCATGGAATTGAATCAGGGCAATCGCTCTTAAAAAAAAAAAAAAATCAAAATGTGTTCAGGTTTCAGGGTGGCTCAAAACGATGGCCAGAGCTCAAAAGCAAACATTATATGCATTACGTTGCCTGTTCTCGATAGTTAAGATTTCATCATGGATAACAAAAACATTGAAATCCCCACCATTAAAAATAAACTGGGGAAACTTAAAAAGCTATGTGTGAAGAATTTAACAGGGGGATAGTAAGCATTAAGTGCAGAGCAATAAGGCGGAATTTGGGTTGAAATTTCTTTGGTCAAACGCTTCTTTTGAGGTTCAACTCTTGACTTTCTTCATACTACTCTGTAATTTCTTTTCTTAATCTGAATCATTCGGGTCACAAGAAGGAAAAATGAGGCTAAAAAGGGTCTATTTTAGAAGTAATTTGATGGGCAATTTTGGTTAGAATTTGGAGTTTGGACCTCTCGTTATTCTCCACTGATTTGCTTGTAAATTATCGTATGGCCAGAGACTGCTCTATGCTGAAAAACTCGGTTTCTTTCGGTCAAACTTCAAACTTTCTACATTCCCACATCAAAAGGAGCCCCTTTTAAAATCCCAGACCTTCAATTCTTTTCAAAGACCAAAAGATTTCACTCTTCCTTTGTTTAAGGTCAACCAAAAAAAAAAAGTTCCAGCAGTTAAACTGTCAGTCAGGTCAAGTTCCATCTTTGCTGCTTCTTTTTGCTCTTCACCACTCAGGTTATTTCAATTTTCAATCCTTTGGCTGCTTCTGCCTGTGTTTCTTAGGGGAAAGTTTTTGCTTCTGGATAACCAAATTTACCGAGTCTAGTATATTCGGAAGTGGTATTATTATGAATTAGTACTTCAAAGTTTCAAAGAAGGAATCCCTCCCTATTTCCTGTAATATCTTGTTCTGAGAACTGTAAAAGAAAAATGGAGCAGAGATGGAATTAGGAGCAGGGAACAGTGGTCAGTGAGCTGATCCAAGGAATGGAGTTAGCAAAACAGTTAAGGATGCATTTAGGTACAGCATCTTCTGCTGAATCCAGGGACTTGTTAGTACAGAAGATTTTGTCTTCCTATGAGAAAGCTCTTCTGATTTTGAAATGGAGTGGTTCTATGAGGGGATAGCCACAACACAATGTGGGAGCAACGTCTTGTTTGCTGCCAGAGTCTCCTCTATCCTTCAACAGCAGCCCCTGGAGTGATGATTTAGATAATAAGGATGTCCCAAAGAAGAGGTGAATTTGCAAGCTTACAAGTTATAATTCTTGTATGTTTGCAAATTTATGTAATGCTAATGATTCCTGGAACATGCATTTTTGGAATTGTGTTTTGCAGAAAGCTGTTGCCTAAGCGGACAGATCAGGTGAGAACTAGCTATGAAAGCCTCCTGGAAGGACCTCATGATGATAGCTACCACTGGAGAAAATATGGATAAAAATATTTCCTCGGAGCCAAATACCCTAGGAGATAAGTCTTTTCTCTGATCTTTGCTTCGAAGACCCCTTTTTTCCCTTGAAAATTCATATATTCATCTAATAATTTGAGGTGTTTTTCTGATGAAAGATTGTTTGATTTTGTAGAAGTTATTACAGATGCATTTATCGTAACACCCGCGAAGCAAGGCCAGAGATCAGATGAAGATCCCACCATGTTTAAAGTCATATGCAGAGGAATTCACACGTGGCAATGACAACCAGGCAATTCCACCACCACCAGCATCACCAGAAAAACAAGAACATAATAAATCAAACAACCTTAAGAGCAACGACATCAATAACCAAAAATTGCCATCGCAAGATATCCTCTTGAATATTTGGAAAAGGTCTAAGGGTCTGTACTGAGGGCTTGAGGAGAGAACATCATGATTTTTCACGTTCAGGAATGCTTGATAACAACGATATCTTTGGCAGCTTTTCATCTCCTTTCATGTCTCCTGCTACACCTGAATTGCACTATTTTCAGCTTCTCATTCTCAAATGAATAACTTCGGAGGGATTCTTAATACCCGACATTCTATCTGATCTCACGGGCTGATTTCAGCCGACATTTCAGCCACCAATTCCCCCCAATTATGGACTTGGATTTGTCACTTGATCAGGTGGAGTTGGATCCAAATTTCCCATTTGGCACCCCGGGGTTTTTCTCGCAATCCTTTTTCCACAATCAAAGTAACAGTAAAGGTAGATCTAGAATTCAGGTTCCACTGACCAGATCAGCTGGTTTGCATCTGTTCAACCCTAGCTTTGTGTTTCGCCAAGAGCTATTGTAGATTACAAAAGTCTCTTTCAACTTAATGTCTGTCGTAAGCAATTTCCTCAGATAACAAGGTTTTGACATTTGATTTGATCGCAGTTGTAATATATTGGTGCGCAGATTGCCAAGAAGACAACGTTGGCATATAGAAACCTTCTGGCAAACTCATAAATAATGCAAATTTGCTTTAACAACTGCAACTTCAATGCAATTTGCAAAGGAGCATTAAGCGAAGGCCATTTAAAATCCAAGCAATTAAGTTGTCTATAACATCATATCTACCTCCGATAACGCAGACATTGTTATTGTCAGAGATTAACATTGCAGTTGCTGACGTGTTTTGGACATGTTAGCTTTGAGATATACACATGCAAATATTGACATTTGGTCC
Source organism: Adansonia grandidieri (assembly GCA_038382065.1). NCBI lineage: Eukaryota > Viridiplantae > Streptophyta > Magnoliopsida > Malvales > Malvaceae > Adansonia > Adansonia grandidieri. The sequence goes on from JBBYHK010000009.1 coordinate 5,660,191, forward strand.
ATTAAATGTTGTTATATATACAATAATCTTTAACCCTTTTTTTTCTTTGTTTTTAATATCTAATTCTATATCCCCAATGGTTTAGTTAACCAGGCTTGAATAAATAACTAATACGAAGGGTTCGCCCAATTGAGTCCCAATTGCGGTTTGATCGTTGTCACTTACGAGCTAATCTGTCTTTGTTTTAAGCGTTAACTGTCAATTTTGAGAGAGAAAGAAAGAGAGATGGAAAGGACTATGGCCAAAATTTTGCATATATATTACCTACAAAGAAAACAGATGGAACCCTTAACTTGGCTTTCATGACATAGTTCCCTTCCTTCAAGATATTTTAAAAAGGATAAATTAAACCCATGGGAAAGCAAAATCGAGCAGTTGATTGACGATGAACAAAAATTAACTGACAGTACAAATTAATTATATAAAACATGTTTCTGGGCCAAGCCGTACTTGAATCAGATTTAAAGCAAGTAAATTTAATTATTATTTGGACTTATTCAACTCGATTTATCAACAAACAATTTTTTTTTTTTTACAGCAAATAAGATTATTGAAACTGGAACATGTAAAGTTGTTTGATAAGCAAGTAAAAATCATTTGAGAAATTATAAAATTACTGATCCTAAATAAAGTATTTGACTTTTTTTATTGGTTGAAATGTAAAGCAAATTTTTCCAGTTCTTCTTAGGTGATAGGTGCCTAAATTAGAGAAAAATCTTGAATTGCTTGCTAAGCATAATGCTTCCGTACATAAAGCGAACGAAGAATCACCTTTTCGTATTTAAAAATTAAATAAAGCGCCAATGTGTATAATTTATTTCTGGCTTTTCAATAACAAAAACATGTTTCAATCCACTGTGGGATTAATTAACTAATAATCCGAGAGTCTAATCATGAAGTTTAACCACCAAAAGGGAAAAAAAATAAAAATAAAGAAGTGACCCTGTATTGATCTTGATAAAACAAATTTAGCACATGATCATATAATTTAGACATGAAAGGGTAAAAGTTCAAAAATTCAAACCTTAAAATATGATCAAAATATAAACAAAACTATTTGATCACATCTTCGTTTATTCATATATATATATATATATATATATGTATGATTTTGTGTATATTAAACAGATGAAATACCCACAGTGGAGGCTACAGTGAACCTTGCTGATGCAGTTCGCTTGACAACCAACGAGTTAGTCTTTGGCGAAAGCCTCCCAAAATCAATCTCCGGAACCTCAGGGATAGTTGTCAGTGCACCTATCTTGTCGTAAACCACATAATACTCCTCGTACGGTCTTTGTTTCTGCATCCATAGAACGGAAGGAGGTGAACTTTGTTTGAACCTGAACATGGATTTGAAGAGTTTCTAAAATCGAGCGAGAGAACTTGGTAGGCTGCTTCCTGGAAACTGGAGGGGGAAGGGTAGTCGAGTGTGGTGGGGGAGGTCGAGAGTCGACTAAATGAGTCATGGACATGGTTCTTGAAAGGATAGCTGAGTCGAGTTGACACTTGAAAGAGTTGAATTCAAACGAGTCACAAAGAGTGCTACCACAGTCCCTATTCAAGATACTTGCCTTCTTGGGTTTTCTGTAATTTTTGTTTGGTCTCTTGGGTTTGTTTCTGCTTTTGTGCTTGGCATTTCTCCATCTTGTTTGGTAAGAGGGGAAAAATAATAATAATAACAGAGAAAAAGAAAATTTTCTATATAAGTGGGAAGATTTGGGAGAAATGACGGGGAAAAAAGTACTTTCTTTTGTTTTATTTTAGAGTGCTTTACTGCATTCACGGCCTCTTAATATGGACCATTAATTGTCAGATTAAACTTAAATGACGACAGCCAGTAATTCTTAGTTGAAAACTACTAGCCTTCATTGCAGACTTTATGTTCAACAGGCACTGGCAATCTGGCAACATCAATAGAGCACTGTCTTGATCTCCTTTTCTATTTTATTACGTAGTTCCGAGCATTAGGTTATAATTCACGGGTAAATTACACATTAATCATCTAAACTATAGTAACCACGCAAATTCATTTTATGGGAAAATATTGACTCAAAAGATACATTTAGTTACAACAATGCTCCTTGCATTTAAGTAGCAGAATTTATGAGCTTTATGAATATATGTTCACTGCTTAGTCAACCACGTCACTGCTAAAGAGCTTGAACTTGTTGGCATCAAGAACCAATTTCCGAATAGAAGAAAATGAACCCATGATTCCCACACCTGTAAAGACAATGATGATGGACAAATTGATCCAGTAGGTGAGGGTTGACCTTGAAGGCTTGTGGGTCATGTTATAGAGAAGCATAGGGAGGATGAAATCTAGCGGGATGAAGCCAATGGCGCCTACAACACCACTGATGTCACCGAAGAAAGGAAGCATTGCTGCCATAAACCCACAGAATATCGTATACAATGACCGTAAAATTAGCCTAGGGATAAGGTTCCTTTTGGAAAACATCCCTTCTTTTGCATCAGCTGATTGCTTTTCCATGATCTCATAAGCAACTTGAGAATAAACCTGTTTTGTATTGGAGAAAGAATGTTGATGCAAATGGAATGAGATTTTGAAATTTAAAAAGAAAGAAAGATTGAATCGACAGAATGAATTTTCTCCATGATTTGATTGAAAGAGGGCACATGGATGGCTTACCAAGCCAATAGCTAAAAGTTGCAGGAGAACGAAGACGACTGCAAAGCCAAGAACCATGGTTGGCGCCAAGGAAGGTCCTTCATCTGGCATCAGGCTCTTAAGAATGTTTGAATTAGATTTGTTGCCGAATACCCAGTATCCAGAGACTGCAGTCGAGTAGAATGTAAGGAAGGCTATGGTGTAACACATCAGCAGTCCTTTTACCATCTTCCCTGTAGCAGGTGGAGCCAGAGTAGCCTATAACAATGAGAATGTTCAGATAAAAAGCAGGAAGGTTTGACGCATCTCAGTAAAAAATTCCCAGAATCTTCCACCTCATAGAATGTTCAAATCAAATATAAGAATTCATATAAGAGCTGACATTACTTGTATTTCAGGAAGTATCCCATTCCCAAAAATTGCGGCTATTATGGAGATAGAAGTGAAGGCAGTAAACACCCTTGATGAACTTGGAGATTCCGAGTAGTCCCTAGGAGGGGCATTTTTGGATAGACCTGCAGCAAAAAATTAAGGCTATTCAAACCCGCAAATGAAGCTATGGGGATGCGTCAACATTGATACTAAATGAAGAGAATTCTGCTCACAAGTGATGGTTGAAATTATTACACTCTTTAACTCAAAAGACAGAAATTTAACAACAATAGAATTGAGTAAATTTACATTGAAAACTTCGTAACTATATCGTTTACATATCTACTTGTTTGAAGTTAGCTCGTCATTTCAGCAGGTTAGCCATTAAAACTGTGCTTATCCTCTGTTTTCATTTGAAGTCACAATAAGTCAAAGCTCAAAGTGCTTCCTTCAGGAAGCAGCAACTTGCTATCCAAAGTCTGAAATTGCTTGGGCCTGAAAAATTCCTGATAATAAAATGTGCCAGACGCATTTTGGAGACACCTTCAGCACGGAATTGAATACTTATATGCCTGTCAGTAAAGAAATCTAAACTAGCCAAATTATCTGCTTTCTGCTTCAAACAAGAAGAAGAGGAGGTAGGCTGGACTGAGTATTGAGTTATACATTAAAATCCAGATACTGTCAGGCAGAAAAAGAACATTTTCTACTTATAATTCTGTTTATGTCTGATTTTTTTTTTCCTTCCAGGCAAACATAAGATTTATGAAATGGATTCCGTCTTCTAGTTAATACATGGTTAACACAGCCTATAAACTAAGATTTGAAAGCAGGTAAATGATTTCTGTACCTGCATAAATACAAGCACCAACTACAAGGAAACTGTACCCCAGGCTGAGAAGAAGAGAAGCAAAATTGATATGTCTGAGGGAGTGGAAGGATGGAAGCTGAGAGAGAACTATCATCACCAGTGTCACCATTGCTATAAAATCATAAAGCTTCAAAGATCCATTCGGAGAAAGGTTCTCATACATGATCTTTCCACAACCAAGACAGGCATAATCATAAGAGATAAAGAAGAACAATTAGTACTGCAATTAACCTATAAATCAATTTTATCTGGTTTTGTGGTATACATTAGTATATCAGCAAAAAACCATCCTTCTGTATCATCTCTATTTTGAAACAATGCTAATAATGAAGATTTCTAGATAAAGTTTGACCAAATTTGTTGCTTCAAGCATTCTTCTGATTATAACATTTATTGCTCCATACATAAGTCCCATCTTCAAACTATAGCTAGCAATTGGACCATACTAGAAGATGCAAATTAATGGCCAAAGAACTGGTTTTTAAGGTACCTTATCACTATCCTTGAAAATACAAAAATAGATAGGTTCCAATCATCCCTAGCTACCATGCTTGAAACAGAGAAACACCATGTCTTCAAATGCTTTTGATCAGTTAAAACTTGCTTTATCAGCAATTACAAAGATTATATCTATATCTATATCTAATATGATATGTCAGACCTGAACTTCCAAACGGAATTAATAGATGGAGGGCCATACCTTGAGGCATTCCCCTGCAAGTAAAATTGCTCCTATTCCAACCCCCGTATTGATAGCTGTTTGGATGGATATAACAAAATAAAACATCCAACCAGACCCTGCATAAAACAAAGGCTTCTCTTTAGCATTTCAGCCTTTTTCTTTTGTAGACATATTGCCGAATCTACAATCACCAAAATCCACCATACAGATAAAACTAAAGTAATTTTAGACATAGAAAAAGTAACTGTTAATCCTCATACTAAATGAATATTAGTATATAATTTCATTGACTTCTACTTAATAAAACATGCCAAAATGTTATATCAAATTCACGTTTCTTGAACCAAACAACAATAAATACTACTTCAAGTCAACCCATCATCTTGCATCATGTGATGCCGAAATGGCGAAAGTCAACCTACCTTCTATTCTAGGAATCTTTAAATATGGCTATAAAACAGCAATAATTTTCCATAATTAATTAAATATCCAACTTTTATGCTTTCCCAGATCCGACAAAAAAAAAAAAAAAAGAAAAAACTTAACTGCTATTAAATCATCTAACGATCTTGCGTGATCGAAAGAAAGAAAATGTTGTTAGTCGCTACCTAAAACGTCGGCAGCGAGCTCACGGAAGCGGATGTGCCGGCGGCCAGCTTTTTCGCAGTGCTCCAGCACCCTGGACATGAGATGGTAAGAATAGAAGGTGACACATCCCAACACCGTTAAACAGAAGAAGCCGAGGCCCCAACCCAATCCCCTGAACGCGTATGGAAGCGTCAGAATTGTCGGCCCCACTATCGCCGTCGTTAGATGAAACCCGGCATGCCACCACTTCCCTATGAAAAAACCGAAAAGTAAAAAAAAAAAAAAAAAAACCGATAATAATTTGGTTATATCGTAGGCTTGGAGCTCATTTGATCATGAGATCAGGTGATCATGCATATATCTGCCTCTGATTCTTCACCTTTTGATTCAAGAACGAAAGCTGCTCCGGCGTCGGATTCCAGGCGGGACTCAGGGAACGGGTCTCGTTCTTGGGGTTCCGCCATTCCTGGTGCAGACGTTAGCGAAAGATGGAATAGTAGAAGTGTTAATTTGTTCTCGAGAGTAACGATTAACGAACGCCAGCAGCAAGAGCAGGATTGATGGAGTGGACCTTAGCTGAGCCGCCCAAGGACGTAAAAGCATCGACTATATAAATACTATATTAGTATTTGTATGAACATCACCTAACAAATACCGAGTTGATTTTCGTCTAATATAAAAATGAACAGCGTCCAACCTGTTCGGGTCTGTATTTTAATCGGACGCGAAATTACCTGACTCCCTATTGAAACTTGATTAAAGGTCTGGAAGGGCAAGGGTCATTTGGTCCTTACGATGCTTTATGCCTTGTTACTATCTTTAACGTTACTTCTCGTTTCTATTTTTCAGTTACATGAGTTCCCAGGTTGAACGGCTGTAGGAGACTAAGATATCAAAGGTACTGATGCTCAACAGACACTTGATATGCTTCCAGATTGTTTTCACTTCTGCAGCTTGCATATTTCTGTTCTTCCAAATTGTTTGTTGCATGCTTCCATTGCATTTTCAGCTTCTTTGGCATTCCCAAGTTCCAATCATTCTTCTCTTTCGTATTAACCCAAAAGCAAAACAAGAGAAAAGCAAACCCAATGTGAATTAAGTATAGACAGTGGAAAGCTTAACTCCAAAATGGCGATTAAACGGTAATATTATTATTATCAATAAACCTTTCCATTATACTGAAATCAAAGCATTGAGTATAGAATTGTTTATTCCTTTTCAAATTCAATAATAAGTACTTGGGATTTTAAGAGGGGCGTGGCTTCCAAACTTAAAATATATGGTTAAGGGATTGTTCGGATATTTTAATACAGTAAAAAATAACAATTTATCTTATATCTTATGTAAATATATGAAAGTTAAAGTTTTTGACGAAAAAATTTATATTTGCGTAATTTATATTTTTTTGACATGTAGTTAGTATTCTTATATAAAATATATAAAAATTAAAACTTTCGATGAAAAAGAAAAAAAATCTGACATGGTTAACCTATATTTTTGACACGTAAATAGTCTTTAAAAAACATGTGTTTAGCATTTGATTATTTTGATTTTCTTTAATTTAAATTTTAAAATATATTTTTGACATGTAGTTAGTATTCTTATATAAAATATATAAAAATTAAAACTTTCGACGAAAAAGAAAAAAAATCTTACATAGATAACCTATATTTTTGACACGTAAATAGTCTTTAAAAAACATGTGTTTAACATTTGATTATTTTGATTTTCTTTAATTTAAATTTTAAAATATTTCATAATAAATTATATTTATTTTCCTTTTCATTTTTATTACATTTTAGAGTTATTTGAAATTACTATAATTAAAATTTTTGTAATTAAAAATTTTTTTATTTATTTCTTTTAAATTTTTTAATATTACTATATTCTATATAAATAAGTCATACTTTAATTTACTAAAATTACTCATTTGAAAAATATAATAAAGCTAAACTTGCTTAAGCTTAGTTTTGAATTCTTGCTAAAATAATTTTGCAAGCTATTTGTGGATTGCCTGATCAATTCAATTTCAAATTTTTATAAAATCAAATAATATTTACACTATAATTATCTTCGATAAATCACTCAAAACTTTATTATTAGTCAACCATTTTTATTTTACATTTTTAATTGAATTAACTTTTACTTAAATTTCATATAATAAATTATATTATTTTATATTTTTAATTGACTTACCTTTTATTTTACGTTGAGACGACCGTAAATAAAGGTTTTTTCACAAATACTAAAAATAAAACTTTGTGTTGCAATTAATTTGATGTGATCAATTAGAGCAATTTATATCGAAAATTTTAAAAAATCAATGAGGTTCAAATAAAAAACAATTACCAATAATAATTTCAATTAATAGTCAATCAGATATTATTGCAAAAATCCTTCATGTGGGCATTTATTTTTCTTTTAGGACCAGAATACATTGACTATTCATATTTAAAATATTAATTATTTTATCTCTGATTCATTATTTTACATAGGTTTCCCAACCCTCAACGACGAAACTGATATAAATAGGTGCCTCGAATTTGAAAAAGCGGAGATTTTGAGGTTGAAAAGTTGAATTTTGGCACCAAAAATTAGGAAAAATGAATAGGGTTATATCATATAAATGAGTATTTGATTCTATTTTCAATGAAAAAGGAAATGGTCCATAGTTCAATGGCAATGCAATATGTTGCATTTTAACTACAGCAGCCGCCATTCATAGAATTTTAGAATCCAAGTTACAATTAATAATGCAAGAAATGAATTACAAATAGGTGTGATTATCGATTTATAATTTCTAATTCTATCTATTAATCCCTGTATGAATCCAGGGAAAGATGACAAGGAAAACAGGCTAACCATTGGCATTCAATTTGATAAAATATAGGCATAAAGAAGCCAAAACTTTCTTGAGACAAACCGACTAACCTCCAAAATGGCTTAGGCAAAAATTTTGAATTTAACCCCTAACCACCATCTCCATAATCACATCATTCCAAAAGTCTATCGGTCCCGGTAAACACCAATGTAAACAGTCGTTCTGAACCACCGCGGTTTTGTTCTCTGCAAACGGCTGAAACTGCCGGTAGGGACCAGGATGTCCATCTGGTCTCATTAGTAAGAGATTTGTGAAGTCAAGAAGCTTAAGATTCACCTCGTTATTAGCAGCTTTTGCAGCTGCCTTCTCAAACTCTTCTAACTCAACATTACGTAGGATTCTGTTCAAGTCCTTTATTTCAATCTCTCCTTTTGCTGGCGTTGTCTTTGGGCAAGTCCCTCCATTATGCCATTCCCCATTCTCAAAGTGATCCGGCGTGGATGTTCTGAAAAAGATCAGCCCCTTATGCTTTGATTTCGCAATGAAGTCCATGACATAGTGGAGGGCTTTGTTGTAAGCATAGACAAATCCTAATTCTGTCATGTTTTTTCCGGGACATATATGGCAGCCAACTATGGTGTCATTCTCGTGGTAGATTGCAGCCTTGAGAAACCATTTCCCAGTCGAGATTATCATGTAATCTAGGCTCTGGTAGACATCTGTCCAGGTCTTATCGAGTTTGTCTAGATGCAGCTGAACTTCAGCTGAAGAAACACCGTCGTTATCTTCAAAAATAGCAGCTTTTACAAGAAAAGGAGACCAAATATTTGATATTGTGAAATTGTACGACTTGAAATGCCATCTCTTGGATTTGTACTCCTCATCATGGTAAACTTCAACAGGTCGTTCAACCTGAATGTTTTATCGAGAAGAATCATCGTTAATAACCCAACAACAGTAACAACACATTATGAACAAGAGATTTTTGCCGACAACCATAGTCAACATAAAATAGTCTGGTGGAGGTAAGAATAGCAGAATAATTTGCTTCTTAGCTGTTAAAAATAGACTAAGTAGCTTGGCCACTGAATTCATAAACGTCACACAACAAACCAAAAAGTAATAGACCGCAAGATTTCAAGTGCTTATTCAGAACAAGATATGAACAAAAAATTAAGTCAAAACAATGCCCATCCACTGTTTTTTTCCTACTAAATTCATTATGATGACAAAATGGTTCTTTCTGCCTTTTATATATAAGTAATGACAGAATGCTTCTAGCTTTAGTAACTCCACCACAATTGGAAGTCAATCATAGATCTAGAAACATGCTTATAATCAAAACCTCAGGTAAAAGATTGCTAGCCAAGGTCCAACAGTGTCCGGGCAAACTGATCAATCACTTTATCAACACCCGAGTGATTTTCACAATACTGTAACCAGGCCTTTGCCTTTATATACTTATTGACCCAGCATTTTTCAAGATGACCAACCAGATTTGACTCAACAAACTTATAGAACATGGGAATAGCAACTGAAGGGAGCAAGAGATAAGACAGGGTTATTAGCTATCAATAACAGCGTTTTAGCACAATACATAAATGAGATAATATTGGGCCTCTGATTAATGACAGTATTTTTAGCAGATTACTATGCGCTAGTGTCTCATGTATCAGCTATCTTAGCATACTATAATGGAATGCTGATGTTTATCTGCAAGAGTGATTCAGTAATATCAGATGCAATCAACAACAAACAACGCACATAAGCACGTTAATGAACAATACTTGGAACCATTAAAAATGCAGAGCAAACATTTTCACAGGATTCAACAAAATCCCTGAACTTCCCCAATCTTTTTAATTTAGCATCTAAATGCATGCTAGTACATCCTAGGAGTATATCACTTACCACACCAGCACATCAATTAGTGAAGACAAAATAACCAAGAAAACTACATATGAGTATATAGATGCCGTTACGACAGGTGCAATGAGGCCATGAAATAGGTGACTTTACCTAAAAACCAAATGATCATCCAGTCCAAGGCTCTCAACTTAGTAAGTTCAATGACATTATTGCAAAACTTAAAAGAGGTTATCGAGGGAAAATTGTGATGAACACTAGCAAAACACTTTCAACACTAAGATATATTCCCCACCATCTAATTGAACTAGTTAGCTATGTTTGGCAATATAAAATGAACAGATCCGAGTGGCCAGAAGAAGCATGCTCAGCCCTTAATGACAAGTCCCAGGATCAAACCTGGCACTGATAACAAAATTTACTAATCACACTTCTCTCTTCCCCTCATAAACCCAAGATTACTGCTTCATATTTTTCCTTCTATGAGGTGAAGTAGAGAATAAATCTTGATTTTAGCCGTCCACTGCTGGAAGAAACATACTAGCATACCAAGTACCCAGAATATGTTTCTTATGATAAAGTGGAAGGCCGGGGAAGCAACATTCATTTCTACTTTATACCAAAGCAAAGACAATGCTAAAATTTGGTAGAACTATCTCACATACCCTTGAGAGCATGCACAAAAATGACTGCACATGGTTGCGAGATATGGAATCACCAATCAAAGCCCATGCTTTATTTCTCATCAACCCCAGAAATCTCTCTGCATCAAATCGAGGTAACTGGCAGTCACGCGGATTCCACTTCCAGTATAGATACCCAAAATCAGGGCGTCCGTTCTTCATACAATTCTGATGACCTTCTATCAAGGGGCAGCTCTCGTTGGTGTAAGTCGGGCCTGAGGGATTGGGAATCCAA
>JBBYHK010000009.1:5684629-5699085 GCA_038382065.1 Adansonia grandidieri
AATATTGAAGAAAATCAATCAATATAATTTAAACAACATTTTACTCTTGTGTTGGTTAAAAATTGACTTTTAAAGAATCGAAAAGAAAAATGTTTTCCAAAAATTGATAGATTTTTTTTAAGCAAAGATCTTTCACAATATTAACCAATCATAATTTAATTTCATCATTCTGCTTATTAATCCCTAGCACTTGTGATAAGTTTATTATTATTATTATTATTATTATTAAAACAAAGATAAAAAATCCAATTCCCACTATTATTATTATAAACTATAAACCAGCATCCCAAATTCGCGACAGTTATATGTTCCTCAAAGTGCCTCCTTTGAGTGTTGTTCTAACTCCTTAGCCAATGCTTGCTCGGTTTCAGTCATTCACATAATCACTGGAAAAGTGGATCTCCTCTTCTTCGCCGGATACCGGTTAACGTCATAATTTAACCGAATAAGTTAGGGTTCCGACGATTTAATTTTCTGGCTTGCTTTTCTTTTCTTCTTCTTTTTTTTTTTTTTCTTTTTCTTAAAATGGCGTCAGAGGATGTGAACAGGAGCGAGTCGGCAGTCTCGACGATCGTGAATCTGGCTGAAGAAGCGAAGCTCGCTAGCGAAGGAGTTAAAGCGCCGAGTCACGCTTTCCTTAGTATTTGCAAGTCTCTTGTTGCTGGTGGTATCGCCGGTGGAGTGTAAGTGCCTTGTTTTCTATGATCTGCTTTTTGTTTTCTTTTTTTAATATTTGGTCATATTTTCATGTTGTTTTAGTTACTTCAATCTTGACAAAATAAGAGGTTTCTTTTTTCCTTCTCATTTTTGCTTTATTCAACTGAGTTAGTTTTTGTTTTCCTACTTTTAGAAAACATTTTTTAATATTAATTTTTCTTATAAATTCGTTTCCTTGTTTTAGAAAGTATGATTTAATGGAATTTGTTAATTTTGAAGGTTGAAACTTGAAAATTCCAAAAAAAAAAAAAAATCTTTTTTCCTCTATTTTGTTTAATCCCAGAAATTAAATATATCTTCTATTTTTGAATTTAATTGTTAACCCTTTTTATCTCGAAAGTTTTGCAACTACTAAATTTGACATTTTTAACTTTTTTTTTTCTAATAATAATCTAATTATGTAAATATTAAATTGGGTCTCTTTTTCCCTATTGTTTTTTGATGAAGAATGATAAACAAGTCACTGTTGTGGTATTAGTGGCTAATAATATGGAAATTCTCCCGGACACAAAATGCTTATTTAAACTAAAAATTAATCTGTTGTAGAATAGTAGTTTCACGTTGCTTGATTCTTCAGAAAAACAGCCCCTTTCCCCCTTTCAGGACTTTAACTTCGTAGTTTAGGATTTTAATTGATTTTGATATATTTACCAGGAGCTTCTTGTCAATATGGTTACGCTCATTTTATATATTTCTACTACAAGTAAGGGGTAAGGGAGTTTGAAATGGTCAAGGATGGTGAACGTGGTGGCATTTGATGCTTTCAGAAATTTGATGCTAATTGTCGTGGCCTTGATGGTAGTTCTGAGAATTGAACGGAGGATCTGAGGGAGGATTCAATCTCGTGATGTTGATAGGGGAAGAATAGTCACCCGTGTCTAATATGTTTGCTTGAGACTTTTGTTGTCTGAACTCTGACAAACAGTGGGAATCATATGGAAGATTAGAGGTAGAAACATTACCATGTTGATGTTTGTTTGGATGTTCTTCATTTGACATGCTTCTACCTTGTGCTAGGATCATGGAATACTGCTGTCTCCATATTGTGTTAGTATCATGCTTGGCCCACCATTTCCATTTGCCGGTATTGCACTATTGAACGTATATCGTATCTGTTTCAGGTCACTTAGTGATGTTGCTCCCCTAGAAAGATTAAAAATTTTCCTTCAGGTAGTTTAGTTTATCTTCATAATTGGGTCCTTATCAATTTATCATTTTTTTTTTGTAGGCTATTAAGTTATCTTTCAGTGCCCACTTCATTATTTGTTTCCTTATTCTTCTAGTGTGGAGATTCAACTTGACATCCAATCTCGTTTTTGTAAATGCTGGTGATAATTAGAGCTTTACATATTTTTTATGTTTTCCTAGAGTATAGACTCAAGGAATTTCCTTTCCAGACTGCAGGTTGAGAACCCTCACAGTATAAAATACAATGGAACAATCCGGGGTTTGAAATATATATGGAAAACCGAGGGTTTCAGGGGAATGTTTAAAGGCAATGGTATTAACTGTGCTTGCATCATTCCTAACTCAGCAGTAAAATTTTTTAGCTATGAGGAAGCATCTAAGTAAGCCTTAGCAGTTCCTTTCTTTACTATTAACGTTCAGATTATCACACTTTTTTCCCAAAGGATGCATGTGTTATTGTTCAAAAGTGAAGATTTGTCTCTGAATAGTTGTAACAAAGTACGAACTGATCTCTACCTTTTTACTCGTTTTTTGAATGTAGAGGGATTTTATACCTTTACCGGCAGCAATCAGGGAATGGTACGCCTATATCCTTTTTTTGCCTTCATAATTGTTGTTTTTATTTATTGCTGTATTGCACTTGTAAATATTCTTGCGATTTGAAGCTGATTTGTAGGATTCAATTTCATTGATTCTATGTGTACTGCTTGTAACTTAGTGTGCTGGGTATCTAATTTAGTATCAAAAATAGACCTGGCAATTCGAATATACGTGTCTTATTCGTCTATTTTGCCGTGTTATAATCATGTTTAAGGTATTTTATACTTATATAAATTTTGATACATTAATAATTCATATTATAAGATTTTTAAACATATATGCGGTGTCGAGTCGTGTCGTGTTTTTATTACTTTATACGTATTATATTTATGTACTTGTGTCCAAAATTGCCAGATATTCAAAAGAAATAAGCGAACCAGATTGTTTGACTAAAGGCTATGCATCCCTTTTTGTCTGCATGTAATTTAGTACCGGTGAAGTATGTAAAATGAATCTTGTGTTGGTTCCTGTAGTTCTGTTCTCTTCCTTCAACTAATTCATGTTTTTTTCTGTTTAGAATAGTGCTGAATGGAGAAAAATGGAATCTGTTATATGGCCCCGATTGGCAGAAGATGAGTTTGCAATCTGTAGTAATTATCGATGTTGCTGTTAGCATATTTACTTATTTACTTTCTTGATTTTGTCCTGCAGAGGATGCTCAACTCACTCCACTTCTACGCCTTGGAGCTGGTGCATGTGCTGGAATTATTGCCATGTCAGCTACTTATCCAATGGATATGGTATGAGGTCGTCTACCTGTCCAGGTAACGTTTTGAGTTCCTTTGTGGGACCTTAATTTGTTTGACTGCTGCTGGATAAACTCTATTTTGCCTTTGTAATCACTGATGGCCAACATCTGCGTGCTATACTTGCAGACTGAGAAGTCACCTTGCGAGTACAGAGGAATCTTCCATGCTCTTTCAACAGTATTACGGGAAGAAGGTCCCCATGCTTTGTACAAAGGCTGGTTACCATCTGTAATAGGAGTTGTAAGTAAAAACTTTGTGGTCTAAATGCCTGCATAATTTACTGTCAATTGCGCCGCAGAAATCTACATTCAGGTGGATGTGGACTTCTGCTCTGGATGATGAGTTAATTTCTGGTTTGCCTGAACTACTGTGTTCATTGCCAAAACATTGAAGTTCAATGTCTGATCCTTTTCATTTTGCATCCATTTTAACTTTTTAGTAACGAAAGAATCTTTCGCCTTATGTTTGTATGCAAAGGCCTAAATGATTTTTATGATGTTCATAGGTACCTTATGTGGGTCTTAACTATGCGGTTTATGGATCTCTGAAAGACTGGTTGATCAAAAGCAAATCTTTCCGGCTAGTTGAGGACGATGAATTCGGTGTCACAACTAGGCTTACATGTGGGGCTGCTGCTGGAATGGTTGGCCAGACAGTTGCTTACCCTCTTGATGTCATTCGACGTAGAATGCAGATGGTAGGCGGGAAAGATGCTGCTTCAGTCGTCACTGGTGATGGGAAGAGCAAGGCCCTCCTTGAATATACCGGTATGGTTGATGCATTCAGGAAAACAGTTCGGTACGAAGGTTTTGGAGCATCATACAAGGGTTTGGTTCCTAATTCAGTGAAGGTTAAGTGTAACATCCTAGTCTCTTCTTGCATTCTATTTGAATAAAAATATGTAAGCTTATACTTCTTTTCCAAAACAATAGATGTTCTTTGCCATTTTCTTCAGGTGGTTCCATCAACGGCAATTGCGTTTGTTACATAAGAGTTGGTGAAGGATGTTCTTGGAGTCGAGTTAAGGATATCTGATTGAAGTAACTTCCCAAGTTTTCCCGTCAAATCTTTGGTGTTCATTTTGGGAAGCAGAAGGGAAGCAGTCTAGTATCAGTTAATAATTTGTTTCCAAATCTGAAAGGTAAGAGGATATTTAGATCCTGGTTTCAGTTTTGTTACAAACTCAACTTACAGCCATCTTCAGTCCTTAGGCTTTTAGCTTTCTTATTCATAAATGTTGCGATGTTGTTGCAATGAGTATTTTTCAGGAGGTTATCGGAAAATTAGTATATTTGTCTGGAAATGATGCCAGCTGATTTTACATCCTGATAGATTTCATCTTGTTTAGTGAATTTCATTTTTATTTATTTATTTTATTAAATAAGACCATCACATTTACCTTCAAACTACTTATAATATAACAATTAAGACTGAGAAATTATCACATTTATTGGTAGTGAAATTATCACATTTATTGGTAGTAAAATTATTAGGCTTCATAAATAAGATTAAGATTAATAAGATGATATATGCTGTTTAAAATATAGTAAAAATAATAATAATAATAATAATAATAATTAAAAAAATAAAACATGTGATAATTTTTTAACTTGTTTTCGTTTATAAAGTTAAAAATTTCCATTAACCACAGTTAACGTATTGAAAACAATCTCAAGTTTTACCTTGATGAGAAAACCTTAATGTTGTAGTTTTATGATCTTTACAGGCAACCAAGTTTTTAGCCATGCTAACTAAACATCACTTGAGAATGGTTTTTTTTTTTTATCAACAACCCAACTCGTTGCAACTCGTTGAGCGAAAAAAAAATGAAAAATATCCGTAAATTAGAAACCAGAATGAACATAATAATGGAATGAAAAGTACCATTAGGAAGTAGGAACTTCCTCTAGGTTGCCCTCTGGACTCTTACAGTTTTTGAGAGTATTTCCTTCATATCATCACAGCGGCTGCGGTGATAATCAATCCACAAGCAGAGCTGCCTAATGGCCTCTCTCTTCTCCTCTCCTAGACCCAACATACCTTGATCTTTCTCATTCATCGCTTTCTCCAAGATCTCGACCTTATTCTCCAGTTGCTTCACGGCTTTCAGCAGATTCTCCTTCTCCCCTTCTTCCTTGTTTGCCTTAATCTGTATCTTCTCAACTCTGTCTCGCAACATGGATACCTGCTCTATGTGATCTTTCAATTGCTCAATCAAATTATTCTTTTCATTTGTCAGCTGTTTCTTTTCATTTTTTGTCTCTTCAACCCAATGTTTGGCAATCCTTAGCTCTTTCAATGTTTCTTCAATGCAGTGCTCATATTTACCATAGCCATCTTCGAATTTCCAGATGACAACTTCAAATCCAGTCAAGGTACTATTCACATTCTCTGAGATATCAGTGATCATCCTGCACTGGGCTTCATTGTTTGCGGCAATAATTCCAGACAATGTTGTGATCCTTTCTTCAAGCATCCTTTGTTCTTCCAGGAACCTGGCTTCTGCTTTTCTGAAGCTCTCTTCTTTCTCAGTTAGTAACTGTTCCGTGACTCGGAGTTTTTGGTTTGACAAGCGGAGCTTAACTTCAATAGTGCGGACGTTCTCGACCAAAGCACTGAGCTCATCTCCTTTCATTTCTAAATCTCGTTTCAAATCTTCAATAGTTTGCTCCAAATCAGCTACCATTTGCTCCTTGGATTGAACGTTCTTACTGTGCTCTCCTTCCATTTCTTGCAGCTTCCTTTCTGCAACTTCAATAATTGTCTTGCAGTCTTGAAATGAAGTTTCAAGTTGTTTGTACTCCTCGCTTAGCTTGTTAAATGCATCTTCTTGTTCTTTTAGCATTCTCTGATGATCTGTAATCTGGTTCACAAAATCATTTTTCTCATCTCCCTTTGCTTCCAAATCTCTTTGAAGGTCCTCAACCATTTGCTTCAGATCAGCTGCCATCTGAATTTTAGACTCAATGTTTTTATGGAATTCTTCTGACATTTCTTGCATCTTCCTTTCTGCAACTTCAAGATTTGCCTTGCACTCTTGGTATAAGCCCTCAACCTGTTTGTATTCCTCGGTCAACTTCTTTTGGTCCTCTCCCTGTTCTTCTAGCATTCTCTGCTGATTGTTAATTTTGCTTTCGAGCTCAGATTTCTGGTTCTCCATTTCGGTCAATCTTTCTGATGACTGTTGTTTCTCTCTCTCAAGCTGCAACTCCAGTTCATTTCTCCGGATCTGTAGTGAGTCCAACTCCTGCTGCAAATTGTTGACCTGCTCCACTAGGGCCGTTAACTGAGAAGAAGTTTCATTCTCTGTGCTTGCATGTTTTTCCAGGAGAGCAGTGAATTCAAGCCCTCTTTCTGCCAAGGTTTTCTCTAATTCAAAGATTTGACCCTGTAACCCCACTTTTTCCTCCCTCAACTGACCATTCTCTTCGATTTTAGTTCTCAACTCCTCTTCCAGTTCACCTTTCTGATTCTTTAGAGAATTGGCCTCAAATTCTACGTCTTTCATTTGTGCCAAAAAACTTTCTTTCTCCTGCAGAACTCTCTGTTGATCCTCGGTTTTGCTTGCTATCTCTTCTTTTACCTTTTCTATCTCAATCACGTAATCTGAAATAGCTTGATTTTTCCTCTCCAGCTGCACTTCCAGTTCTGCTTTCTGGCTCTGAAGGGACTCCAGCTCCTGTTGCCATGTGTTTACCTGATCCATTAAGCTCCTGACTTGAGTAGAAGCTTCATCACTTTTCAATACTATACGTTCCTCCAACTGAGCATTCTTGATTTGTAGCGACTCCCTGTCTGATAGCAGACTGTTGATCTGCACTGTCAAGTTCTCCACTCTAGACAATGATTCTTTCTCATTATCCTCAAGTTTCTTCGTGAGAGTCAAAAGTTCTTCTTCTCTCTTTTTTGACATCATCTCAAGTTCTGAAATTAGGGAGTGCAGCCCTAAATTTTGCTCCCCAAGCTGTTTTGCTTCGTTTGCTTTGTTCTCTATCAGCAGCACCATATCTCTATTTGTTGCTCGCAGTGATTCCAACTCAAGTTCCAAGCTTGTCTCATGTGCCTCTAATTCTTTTATCTGAGCAGATAATTGATTCCCATGCACCTCATGCAACTCTTTGAGCGACAAAAGTTCCTTTTCTCTCTCACCTAGTTCCTCCTTTGACTGACTCATTTCAGCCATGAGTTGTTGTATTTTGTCCTGTGCCTGCTGAATCTCATTTGAAGCCTTGGAAAGTTTTGAGTTCAGGAATTTATTCTCTTCCACAGTAGCATTAAGAATGTGGCTCAATTCTGAAACTTGGTGTTCTGCAGATTCCAGCTGTTGCTGCATGGTGGAAACTCCCCCCCTAACACTTTCTAGCTCTTGTTTCACAGTTATATTTTCCCCTTTCAGCTGATCAACTTCTCTTCTAAGATCTTCTATAAACTTCTCACCATCTTCAATTCTTTTAACAGCAGTCTCTTTCGCTAGAATTAAGTTACTGTTTTTTCTATTCAGATCTTCCAATCTTTGATTCACCTTAGCTTCCATCTTTTCATTAGTGTCCAGTTTATGCCTCAGCTCTTCATTCTCAACCACAAGTTTTGATTTTTCACTCTCTGATCTTTCAGATTCAAGCTTCAGATGTTGTATGATTTCCTCCGCTTCTTGCACCTTGATTAAAGAGGCTAGATAATCTGAATTTAAAGCATCTTTTTCTTCACTTGTAGCTGTCAGCTTCCTCATAAGGTTGGCAATTTCCAGATTTGCTGCTTCAAGTTCTTGTTTAATGCTGTTTGCTGCATTCTGAAATTCGCTTTCCAATTGTCCATTTTTACTGCCTCCATCTTTCGAAGAATAATCAGAGTCTGAATCTGAACTTGATGAAGAGGAGGCATCTTTTTCTCGTTTTCCATGAACTTTTTTCCTCAGTTCCCCTGTGAGATGATCATATTGTGCATAGAGACTTTGGTAGTGTTTGTGGAAATCCTCAATTAACTGGACAAGTGGTTCCTTCTTGGAGTTAGCTATTGAGATCCCATCATTTTCTTCACCTTCTTCATCCTTGATGAGCTTCAATATTTTTGTCACCTTGTCATCAATTTCTGCAGTGAAGAGAATATAAGCTTGAGATTAAAACAAAAAGAAGCAAAACATAAGTGGAAAATCCTGTTGAGCTGAGTGTGGTAGCATTTCAGAACATCCATGAATGAAAATAACCAGTAAAATGGATAACTGCACCCAAAAAAAGATCATTAAAATGTAGAAAATTACCTATTTTACTTCCTTTAAGCTGTTCATCCTTTTCTGGATCAACATAATGCCCAAAGAAGGACCTTATAGACTCCCTAAAACGATGCTTGGTCATCTCTTAAGTCAGATTACCAACTAATTTTGCTCAGCAAGTATGCTTTAAGACAAGGCAATCCCCATCTCGAACATAAAATCTGTAAAGCGGAATTAAGTATGCCTTATAATTAGTTTCAAACCATGTCAACCAGAAAGTATACAAGATACACCTAACGTAAGCCGATTGATCGCAAAACTTGTAAACATATTACGTCATAAGAACTCTAAACTACTAAAAATCCAATTAAATACTAAATTAAAACAATTTAACCCTAATTGCTAGTGAAAACACTCAAATGCTACAAACTCCCAATGCATATTAGAACTAGATTTGCCTAACCACAGCATTGTGGTAAACCACTTTTAAATATCACCAATTTCTAACAGATTAATTCGTTTTTAAAATGAAAATGATGGTCGAGTCTATTCATCATGCTGTTCTATACAGTATATCCTCCTTTAAGAAACAGTTCTTCCTCAGATCTATATCAGGACTAGGAATATAAAGCATGCCAAGGTTTATTTGCATAACTCGTAACGATTACACAGATCCAACTCAAACGTTCCCATGATCTCAAACATAGATTCCGATTTAATTCCAAACAATCCAGAAAGAACAGGAATCCACCAATATTTTGTTCCCGTGATCTCAAATCTTTAATGCCTAAAAGTTTTCCCTCTTTTCTCACCTACAGAGCATTAAGTTTCAATAAATGCTCTGGTTCATGAACCACTCCTACAACGCTATAGAGTCCGTAAGATATTAAGGGTCTCAGAACCACTTCCATAGATTTAAATACTATACGCCCTTACCACGACTCACAGCCAATGAAGCAACCTAAACAATTACCCCAAAACTGAAAATCTTACATTTGCAAAATATGTACTATTTTCTAAGCAGGAAGGAACAACAACGAATCAAATCCAAACCCATCCTTTTTTCTTTTTGACAATCCAGCTCAAAATGATGAAATCTAAAATCAACAAATTTTTTTTCAATTTAAGTTGTAAGATTTTTTTTTTAATCAATACTTCAGTCGAAAGTTCGGAACTGCGGATTTGATCAATAAGCATCTATAGGATTTATCGGATAAAAAAGAAACTTTAACGACATGATTCGTAACATGGGTCCACTTAATCCAAGTCTAGAATTACTATATCATTTTTAAGCATAACAAAAAACAAGACTAATGCTTTGATTTGATTATCGCAAGAAACAAAAGCTAAAAAACGTCATCAACATCACCGAATGGAAAGCAGTCAAATCACCGATTCGGAAATAGAGACGCTTATTTGGTAAAAAAAAGGTCAGCTGTTCTTTTTGATCTTTCCTTTTTCTTCCGTTCAGAAAACAAAGGCCAAGACCCAGCGATTTACCACTCCATTACTCAAAAACTTTTTATAGTATAATATGAAAAAGAAATAGTATTCATTAAACCAACCCCCCCCCCCCCCCCGCACCCCAAAAGAAAAAACGAAGAAAAAAAAAAAGAAACTGTAACTGTAAGCAACAAAAACTTTTTAACTTATTAAAATAAACAGTAAAGGAGCAGCAGTAGTAAACTAGTAATTTGGACTTACTCACCTGAGACTTCCTCTTCACCTTGTTTTTCTCAATCTTGCTTTGGAAGCTTTGTTAAGTTTCTACAGAAACAAAAAAGATTTTTTTTTTTAGTTAAAATTAAAAGAGTAAAAATTGAATCTACGCTGATGTAAATAAAAAAGTTTAAACACAAATATAATCCGGAAATTTTCGAAAAGGAAAAGGAAAAAGGTCAAGAAGAAGAAGAAGAAGAATTCACTGATTTGAATTGACATTCATAATCTTAAATCATTTTCAGTTCTATTTGTAAAAAAAAAAAAAAATCAAAACCATATGGAATTTTGGAAATCCATATAAAACCAAACGTTCAAGAAGAAAAGAAAAGATCTAAGTTAAGAAAACGAGTGAATCAAAGCTTAAATTATTTTACAAAATCATGAAAAAGAACCAAAAAAAAAAAGATTACTAAAAATTCAACTATTAAAACTGAAAGTCGATTCGGTTAAAAGATAAAAGGTTTGATTAAAACTGAAGTTTTTCAGTGATCAAAAGAGAAACCATAGTGATGATTAATCAGTTGATAATCAAAGATTTACCTCCCAGTCAGTACTCTAAAACTTGATTAAGCAGAAGAACCTGAAAAAAAATAGTGAAAAAAAAAAAAAAACTGAGAGAGAGTCTGTGTTTTCTTTTTTTTTTTCTTTTGAATTCAGATATAAATTAGCGGTGAAAAGAATAAATGGGGAAAATGATTTTGTTTGTATTAGAGCACTTTCCTGAGCAGTTTTTGTAGCTTCAGATGTAATCTTTGGAAAGTTTTTTTTTCTTAATTGTTCATTAACTAGTTACCCTTACATTTTGTTATTTATTGCAGTTATACCCTTCGGTACTTTCAATTTCTCGTCAGAAGAAAACGTGAGATGATTTGATTCCTTTTAATCGGAGCGAAAAAAAAAAAAAAAACTAATAATAATCATTGGCCACTTATATTGTTTTCCCGCGCTTTTGGTGTTTTCAAATTTTCACATTTAACATACCGAAAAAAATAATATTTAATTACGGAATGTCTTAATTTTATTTATATTTTTAATGTATTATTGTTATATTATAAATTCACTTAATAAATGTTTACAAGCACTCGTTAATTTATTTTAAATTTTTTTATATCAAATTAATTATTTTATAAAATTTAAATATTATATTATTATAATTACAAGAATCATTTTATTTCAAACTTGTAACAATTTTTTGTAAGCATTGATTAACATTTGCCTGCAATATATGATAATCTTAAAGTAATTCTATTTAAAGGTCATGTAGCAAGTCAATTAGACCCAAATTACTATTTAATTAATAAAATATATTTTTATTTAAATTTAATTATAAAAATATATAAAATATTAATATAAAATAATATTTTAATTTTATTTAAATAATAAAACAAGTTTACAAATGGAGCATGAAAATTTTAAAAAAACTTAATCACAATCCAATCTAAACCTGAGTTTAGATTGGGAAAAAAAATGTACCGGTAACAGTTCAGATAGTGTTACCCTCTTCTCTAAAATGATTGAATTTCAGGATTTGAATTTTTTTTCTTTTACCTCTTAAATTTTTCTGAAATATACCCAAAACAGCAAAAGGGGAAAAAAAAGTTCAGGTCTTTTTCTTGATTATGACAGTCAACTTAGAGATCAATTCCTTGAGATAGTTGCAGCGGCTGGGTAGTCAATCAAGAAACAGAGCTGCCTTCTGGCCTCCCTCTTCTCTTCTTCACGACCCAACGATGTCTCACATTTTTCTTTGTTGATCTTGTCCAATTCTCCCACTTTATTATCAAGCTCAATCACAGCTTTCAACAGCTTCAATTTTGCTTCTTCTTCTTCTTTTTCTTCTTCGCACAACTTTGCTTCCAAATTCAAGACCTTCACTTTTTTCTGCTACCAGTACATTCAAGTTACTCTTCAGCTGTTCTATTCTGTTTTCGTTTCTTGAATCAAGCTCGTCCGCGACTTTCGGAATTCGGGTTGTGGTATTTCCACGGACTTCTAACTTATTCGCCGATGAGTTCAATTCGGTCGCTGCATTATTTCCTGGCGACTCAGCTTCACAAGTGGCAAGCTTTTGTTTGAGTGCTTCATTTTCTTGCTCTAGCCTTTCCTTTATGTTCTTGTAAGTCTCTTTGTTTTCAGTAATGTATTTTTTCAGCGACCGTGATCCTCTGGTACAAAAGATGGATGTTATCTTCAACTTTCTGGCAGAACTCTTGGGCTAAATCCTGCATTTTTCTTTCTAGGACCAGGTAATTGAACTTGTTTCCTACCGGCAATCGTTTGGCAAGCTTTGTGTTAGACTCCATAGATTTGTTTGTACTTTCCTCTCTTTCTTTCATCATTCTGTGCTGATCAGCAATCTGCAACTCCACCTGGCTTTTCTCCATCTTCATCGAATCCAACTTCTGTTGCAGAAGTTGGACCTCCGTGCTCGTCTGAGCAGTTTCCTTAGCCCTTTTACTTTTGCTGTCCTCCTCAGCAGAAAGCTCAAGGCCTCTCTTTCTAAATAGTGATTCCAACCCTAGAATTCTAGAATTCAGGTGAACCTTGTCTTCTCTCAGTTGATTGATTTTTTGAATATTAATCCTCACTTCATCTTCCGATTTAAATTTCTGTTTGCGTAGAGCGTCCACCTTGGATTCCAAGTCCATCACCTGCACCTGTAAGCCTTCTTTTTCTTCCACCATTATCTGCTCAAGAGCACTCTTTCTTGCTAACTCATCTTTCAAGGTTTTCACTTGAATAAGATACTGGGAGAGTTCTTTAGATTTCCTCTCTAGCAGAATTTCTATTTCAGATTTTTGGCTACGTAGTGAATCCAATGCTCGCTTCATTACATTTGTTTGATCAAATGATTCATTGCTTTCGCATGCTATACTTCCACAGGGTTCACATTGTCGGGCACGTAAGTAGTCCACCTCCTTTTTCAGATTGTAGACCCTTGCCATAAAATTGCCAATCTTGGATTTTAGATTGTTTTCATTGTCTTTTCTTTGCATCATGAGTTTAGTTTCTTCATCTCGTTCCGAAATCTGCACATACATTGCCTTATTTGTTGCTCTTGCGGTTTAGTTTCAGCAGTCTTACCATCAATCTGAACGTCCAAATCTCTTTTCTGGAGGTGCAGAGATTCCAGCTCAGTTTTCAAGCCAGTTAACTGCTCCTCTAGCTTCGTTATCCGTGTCTTATGCACCATTCCGAGAGTCCAAACTCCAAAGTGTCTTCCTTCTCATCCACCTATTTTCCCAAATTTTTGTTGATGGTTTCTATTTCTTGTATTTTACTCCAAGCGGCCAGATAGTCTGAAGCTAAAGCTTCTTTCTCTTCGGCCTTAGAGGACAAGCGGTGCATCAGGTCAGCAACTTCTCCGTATGCCCCTTTAAGTTCTTCCTTGATGTTCTCTGCCATGCTTCCATGGGAACTTCTATATTTATTAAATGCCATGTCGATTTTAATTTCTATATCCACAAAGGAATAATATTCCAAATCTGGGTCGGACGAATAATAGGAACAATTTTCATTTCCTTTTCCATTGATAGCTTTCTTACCGGACTCTCGTTTAAGATGATCAAAGTGGGCATGGAGTGACTGGTACTGTTTGTGAAAGTCCTCCACAAGCCCAACAAGTTCTGTATCCTATTTCCCCCCTGCTTCTCCTCTTGATGAGCTCCAAGATTCTTTCCACTTTTTTTTAGCATCAGCAGAAAGAAGAAGAAAAAAAACCGAGAATTGTGAATCTGATACATCAAATGAAGTGTCTATGGAAGAAAATGTTAAAACTCTCATATTATCCTGGTAAAAAGCACTCGAGACCTTACAGCACAGAATAAATAGAACAACAAACAAAAATAAGGAGAGTTGACAAAGCAATATACATTAAACAATGATAGCTATGTTAAGGTAATCAAAGAATTACTCATAAGCTAACAGTCATAAACTATAAAATAGGATATTAAAAACAGGATATTACTATAAGGCAGTCTCAAGTGTTTTTTTTTTTTTTTTCTATAGGTCAAAGCTATATTGCTTGGACTTGAAGGTGAGTATAGAATATGGGTATTTGTTTGTCACAAGTATATATAATTTTTTTAAAGTTTTTTTTCATATTTTCAAAAGATCATATTCCATTCCCATGTTCAAACATGTATTGGACACTAGTGGAACACATAGTACTTCATAAAAAATGAAAAGAGTCTTAGTAACGTGGGGGCAAAGTAAGGTTATAAAGAGATCCTGGAACCTTGCTTTAACCTTACTTTTGCAGGAACCTAAAC
>JBBYHK010000009.1:5712617-5734059 GCA_038382065.1 Adansonia grandidieri
AAACACATTCCTCTCATTGGGATACTTGATATTGATACTTTGGTTTGGCAACAAAAGCTTTTCATTCCACCATTCTCTTAAGAATCAGAGTTCATCTGTTAAAATGGAAAAACTAGAATTCTGGCTATAATCTTCAATCCTTTGGTGATTGGGCACTATAAATTCAATCTCCAAGTTAGGATACACGATATTGATACTTTGGTTTAGTAGGGAAAGCTTTTCTTTCCACCATTTTCCTTTGAACCAAGGTTTATCCATTAGATGGGATAGACTTGGATTCTCAACATAATCACCATTCTTTTGGTCATTAGGCATGATAAACACATTTTTCTCATTGGGATATACGATATTGATGTTTGGTTTAGCAGGAAAAGCTTTTTATTATGCTATTTTCCTTAAGACTTAAAGTATATCCGTTGAGTGGGACAAACTTGGATTTTTATAATAATCTCCATTCTTTTTGTGATTGGGCACTTTTAACACATTTTTCTCATTGGGATACATGATATTGATGCTTTGGTTTGGCAAGAAAAGTTATTCATTCCACCATTTTCCTTTGAATCAAAGTACATCCATCAAGTGGGACAAACTTGGACTCTCGTAATAATCTCCATTCTTTTGGTGATTGGGCACTGTAAACACATTCCTCTCATTGGGATACTTGATATTGATACTTTGGTTTGGCAACAAAAGCTTTTCATTCCACCATTCTCCTAAGAATCAAAGTTCATCTGTCAAAATGGAAAAAACCGGGATTCTGGCTATAATCTCCAATCTTTTGCTGATTGGGCACTATAAATGCATTCTCCAAATTAAGATACACGATATTGATGCTTTGGTTTAGCAGGGAAAGCTTTTTATTCCGCTATTTTCCTTAGACTCAAAGTATATCCGTCAAGTGGGACAAACTTGGATTTTTATAATAATCTCGATTCTTTTGGTGATTGGGCATTTTTAACACATTTTTCTCATTGGGATACATGATATTGATGCTTTGGTTTGGCAAGAAAAGCTATTCATTCCACCATTT
Source organism: Adansonia grandidieri (assembly GCA_038382065.1). Lineage (NCBI taxonomy): Eukaryota > Viridiplantae > Streptophyta > Magnoliopsida > Malvales > Malvaceae > Adansonia > Adansonia grandidieri. The sequence goes on from JBBYHK010000009.1 coordinate 5,713,648, forward strand.
TCTTTTGAATCAAAGTACATCCGTCAAGTGGGACAAACTTGGATTCTCGTAATAATCTCCATTTTTTTGGTGATTGGGCCCTGTAAACATATTCTTCTCATTGGGATACTTGATATTGATACTTTGGTTTGGCAACAAAAGCTTCTCATTCCACCATTCTCTTAAGAATCAGAGTTCATCCGTCAAAATGGACTAGGATTCTGGCTATAGTCTTTAATCTTTTGGTGATTGGGCACTATAAATGCATTCTCCAAATTAGGTACACGATATTGATGCATTGATTTAGTAGGGAAAGCTTTTCTTTCCACCATTTTCCTTTGAACCAAGGTTTATCCATTAGATGGGATAAACTTGGATTCTCAAAATAATCACCATTCTTTTGGTGATTGGGCATGATAAACACATTTTTCTCATTGGGATGTACGATATTGATGTTTGGCTTAACAGGAAAAGCTTTTTATTCTGCTATTTTCCTTAAGACTCAAAGTATATCTGTTAAGTGGGACAAACTTGGATTTTTATAATAATCTCCATTTTTTTGGTGATTGGGGACTTTTAACACATTTTTCTCCTTGGGATACATGATATTGATGCTTTGGTTTGGCAATAAAAGCTATTCATTCCACCATTTTCTTTTGAATCAAAGTACATCCATCAAGTGGGACAGACTTAGATTCTCATAATAATCTCTATTCTTTTGGTGATTAGGCACTGTAAACGCATTCTTCTCATTGGAATACTTGATATTGATACTTTGGTTTGGCAACAAAAGCTTTTCATTCCACCCTTCTCCTAAGAATCAGAGTTCATCTGTCAAAATGGAAAAAACTGGGATTCTGGCTATAATCTTCAATCTTTTGGTGATTGGGCACTATAAATGCATTCTCAAATTTAGGATACACGATATTGATACTTTGGTTTAACAGGGAAAGCTTTTCTTTCCACGATTTTCCTTTGAACCAAGGTTTATCCACTACATGGGATAAACTTGGATTCTTAAAATAATCACCATTCTTTTGGTGATTGGGCATGATAAACACATTTTTTTCATTGGGATATACGATATTGATGCTTTGGTTTAGCAAGAAAAAGCTTTTTATTCTACTATTTTCCTTAGACTCAAAGTATATTTGTCAAGTGGGACAAACTTCGATTGTTATAATAATCTCGATTCTTTTGGTGATTAGGCACTTTTAACAAATTTTTCTCATTGGGATACATGATATTAATGCTTTGATTTGGCAAGAAAAGCTATTCATTCCACCATTCTCCTTAGAATCAAAGTTCATACTTCATGTGGGACAAACTTGGATTCTCATAATAATCTCTACTTTTTTGGTGATTGGGCACTACAAACACATTTTTCTAATTGGGATACAAGATATTGATGTTTTTTGATTGGCAGGAAAAGCATTTCTCTCCTCCATTATCCTTAGAATCAACGTTTATTTGTCAAAATTAAACAAACTTGGATTCTCATTACAATCTTCAATCTTTTGGAGATTGGGCACTATGAACACATTTACCTTGTTGGGATACACGATATTGATACTTTGGTTTGGAAGGGGAAGCTTTTCTTTCCACCATTTTCCTTTGAATCAATGTTCATCCATTAAATGGGATAAACTCGGCTTCTCAAAATAATCACCATTCTTTTAGTGATTGGGAATTATTAAACACATTCTCCTCATTGGGATACATAATATTGATGATTTAGTTTGGCAAGAAAAGCTTTTCATTCCACTGTTTTCTTTAGAATCAAAATATATCCATCAAATAGGATTAACTTGGATTTTCATAATAATCTTTATTCTTTTGGCAGTTGGGCACTCTAAAGAATTTATCCTCATTGGGGTACATGAAATTGATGCTTTTGGTTGGTAGGAAAAGCTTTTCATTCCACCATTTTTCTTAGAATCAAAGTTCATCCATCAAGTGGGACAAACTTTGATTGTCATAATAATCTCAACTTTTTTGGTAATTGAGCACTATAAACAAATTTTCCTCATTGGGATGCACAGTATTGATGCTTTGGTTTAGTAGAAAAAGCTTTTCATTCCACTATTCTCCTTAAAATCAAAATTCATGCGTCAAGTAGAACTAACTTGGATTCTCGTAATAATCTCCATTCTTTTGGTAATTAGGCACTATAAACACATTTTCCTCTTTGGGATACATGATATTGATACTTTGGTTTGGCAAGAAAAGTTTTTCATTCCACCATTTTCCTTTGACTCAAAGTACATTCATTAAGTGGGATGAACTTGGATTCTCATAATAATCTCCATTAGGCACTATAAACACATTATTCTCATTAGGATACATGATACTGATACTTTGGTTTGACAAGAAAAGCTTTTCATTCCACCGTTCTCCTTAAAATCACAATTCGTCCGTCAAAATGGAATAAACTTGGATTCTGGTTATAATCTTCAATCTTTTGGTGATTGGGCACTATTAACACATTATCCATATTGGGATACACGATATTGATACTTTGGTTTAGTAGGGAAAGGTTTTCTTTCCACCATTTTCCTTTGAATCAAAGTTCATCCATCAGATGGGATAAACTTGGATTCTTAAAATAATCACCATTCTTTTGGCCATTTGGCATTATAAACACATTTTTCTCATTAGGATATATGATATTGATGCATTGGTTTGGCAGGAAAAGCTTTTCATTTTGCCAATTTACTTAGACTCAAAGTACTTCCCTCAAGTGGGACAAACTTGGATTTTCATAATAATCTCTATTCGTTTGGTGATTGGACACTATAAACACTTTCTCCTAATTCGGATACACGATATTGATGCTTTTGGTTGGCAGGAAAAGCTTTTATTTCCACCATTATCTGTAGAATCGAAGCTCATCGAACAAAATGGAACAAACTTTAATTCTCGTTATTATCTTCAATCTTTTGGTGATTGGGCACTAGAAATAATTTCTCCATATTGGGATACATGATATTGATGCTTTGGTTTGGCACGAAAAGCTTTTAAGTCCACATTTTCCTTAGAATCAAAGTTCATCCATCAAGTGGAGTAAACTTGGATTCTGATAATAATCTCCATTCTTTTTGTGATTGGGCACAATAAACACATTTTCCTCATTGGGATACATGATATTGATGCTTTGGTTTAGGAAGAAAAGCTTTTCATTCCACCATTCTCCTTAGAATCAAAGTTTATGCATCAAGTGTGACAAACTTAGATTCTCGTAATAATGGCCATTATTTTGGTGATTGGGCATTATAAATACTTTTTCCTCACTGGGATACACAATATTGATATTTTGGTTTGGCAAGAAAAGCCTTTTACTCCACCATTCCCCCTGGAATCCAAGTTCATCTGTCAGATGGGACAAACTTTGATTCTCATAATAATCTCCATTCTTTTGGTGATTGGGTAATACAAAGACATTTTTCTCTTTGGGATGCATGATATTAATACTTTGGTTTGGCAAGAAAAGCTTTTTTTTTCCACCATTATCCTTAGAATCAATGCTCATCTATGAAAAGGGAACAAACTTAGATTCTTATTATAATCTTTAATCTTTTGGTGATTAGGCACTCTAAAAACATTTTCCACATTGGAATACACAATACTAATGCTTTGGTTTGGCAAGAAAGCTTTTCATTCCACCGTTTTTCTTAGAATCAAAGTTCATCTATCAAGTGGCACAAACTTGGATTCTCATAATAATCTCCATTCTTTTAGGGATTGGGCACAATAAACACATTTTTCTCATTGGGATTCATGATGTTTATACTTTGGTTTGGCAAGAAAAGCTATTTACTCCACCATTCTCTTTAAAATCAAAGTTCATGCATCATGTGGGACAAACTTGGATTTTTGTAATAATCTCCATTTTTTTGTGATTAGGCAGTATAAACACATTTTACTCATTGGGATACATGATATTGATACTTTAGTTTGGGAAGAAATGCTTTTCATTCCACCATTTTCCTTTAAATCAAAGTACATCCATCAAGTGGGACAAACTTGGATTCTTGTAATAATCTCCATTCTTTTAGTGTTTGGGCACTGTAAACATATTCTTCTCATTGGTTTACACGATATTAATACTTTAGTTTGGCAAGAAAAGCTTTTCATTCCACCATTCTCCTTAGAATTAAAGTTTATCCATCGAAATAGAACAAACTTGGATTCTGGTTATAATCTTTAATCCTTTAGTGATTTGGCACTACAAACATGTTTTCCGCATTAGGATACATGATATTGATACTTTTGTTTGGCAGGGAAAGCTTTTTTTTCCATTGTTTTCTTTTGAATCAAAGTTCATCCATCAGATGGGATTAACTTTGATTCTCAAAATATTCACCATTCTTTTGGTGACTGGGTATTATAAATACATTCTTTTCATTAGGATATACAATATTAATGCTTTGGTTTGTTAGGAAAAGCTTTTCATTCAACCATTTTTACTTAAACTTAAAGTAGATCCCTCAAGTGGGACAAACTTAGATTTTTAGAATAATCTTTATTCTTTTGGTGTTTGGGCATTGTAAACACTTTCTACTCATTTGAATACATGATATTGATGACATTGTTTGGCAGGGAATGGTTTTCCTTCCACCATTATCCTTATAATCAAAGCTTGTCAAACAAAATGAAACAAACATGGATTCTCATTATAACCTTCAATCTTTTGGTGATGGGGCACTGTAAATACATTCTCGACATTGGATACATGATACTAATACTTTGGTTTAGCAGATAAAGCTTTTCATTCCACCATTTTTCTTAGAATCAAAGTTCATCTGTCAAGTTGGATAAACTTTGATTCTCGTAATAATCTCCATTCTTTTGGTGATTGGGTACAATAAACACATTTTCCTTATTGGGAGACATGATACTGATACTTTCATTTGGCAGGAAAAGCCTTTCATTTCATCATTTTCCTTAGAATGAAAGTTCATCCATCAAATAGGACAAACTTGGATTCTCATAAAAATCTCCATTCTACTGGTGATTGGGCACTACAAACATATTTTCCTCTTTGGGCTACATGATCTTGATACTTTGGTTTGGCAAGAAAAGATTTTTTTCCACCGTTATCCTTAGAATCAAAGCTCATCCATCGAAATGGAACAAACTTGCATTCTCATTATAATCTTCAATCTTTTGGTGATTGGGTACTGTAAACACATTCTCTATATTGGGATACAAGATACTGATGCTTTGGTTTGACGGGAAAAGCTTTTCATTGCACCCTTTTGCTTAGAATTAAAAATCATGTGTCAAGTGGGACAAACTTGGATTCTCGTAATAATCTCCATTCTTTTGGTTATTGGACACAAATAAACACATTTTCCTCATCGGGATACATAATATTGATACTTTGGCTTGGCAAGAAAAGCTTTTCACTTCACCATTCTCCTTGAAATCAAAGTTCATATGTCAAGTAGGACAAACTTGGATTCTCGTAATAATCTCTATTCTTTTGGTGATTGGGCACTACAAACACATATTGATGCTTTAGTTTGGCAATAAAAGCTTTTCATGCCACCATTCTCCTTTGAATCAAAGCTCATTCGTTAGGTGGCACAAGCTTGGATTCTCGTAATAATCTCTGTTTTTTTGGTGATTTGGTGCTATAAACATATTTTTTCTCATTGGGATACATGAAATTGATGCTTTCACTTAGCACGAAAGGCTTTTCATTCCACCTTTATCCTTAGAATCAAAGTTCATCTGTCAAAATGGAACTAACTTAGATTCTCATTATAATTTTCAGTCTTTTGGTGATTGGGCACTATACACACATTCTACACATTGGGATGCATGACACTGATGCTTTGCTTTGGTAGGAAAAGCTATTCATTGCATGATTTCCTTATAATCAAAGTTCATCTGTCAAGTGGGATAAACTTGGATTCCCCTAATAATCTCCAATCTTTTGGTGATTGGGCACTATAAAGACATTTTCCCCTTTGGGGTACACGATATTGATACTTTCATTTAGCAATGAGTCAAAGTTCATCCGTCAAATTGAACAAACTTGGATTCTCATAATAATCTCCACTCTTTTGGTGATTGGGTGCTATAAACACATTCTTCTCATTGGGATACACAATATTGGTGCTTTCGCTTGGTAGGAAAAGCTTTTCTTTCCTCCATTATCCATAGAATCAAAGTTCATCTATCAAAATTGAATAAACTTGGATTCTTATTATAATTTTCAATCTTTTGGTGATTAGGCACTATGAACACATTTTCCTCATTGGGGTACACGATACTGATACTTTTGTTTGGAAGGGAAAACTCTTATTTCCACCATTTTTCTTTGAATCAAAGTTCATCCATCAAATGGGATAAACTTGGATTCTCAAAATAATCACCATTATTTTAGTGATTGGGAATTATAAACACATTTTCCTCATTGGGATATCTGATATTGATCTTTGGTTTGGTCGAAAAAGCTTTTCATTCCACCGTTTTCCTTAAAATCAAAAGTATATCTGTCCATTGGGAAAAACTTGGATTTTCGTAATAATCTCTATTCTTTTGGTGATTGGGCACTTTAAAGACTTTCTCCACATTAGGATACACAAAATTGATGCTTTTGCTTGGTAGAAAAAACTTTTCATTCTACTATTTTCCTTATAATCAAAGTTCATCCATCAAGTGGGATAAACTTGGATTCTCATAATAATCTCTACTTTTTTGGTGTTGGGCACTATAAACATATTTTTCTTATTGGGATACACGATATTGATACTCTAGTTTGGTGGGAAAAGAAAAAAGATTGATAGATGTGGTTATACTTTGTGGGAGGATCAATGAGTCCATGAAAAATGGGTTGAGAAGAAAATGTATTTGCAAGGACAAAGGGAAAGGAAGGATAGAGGCTAGTAAGCAATCAAAATCTAGCACTTAAGCCATGTCATCTCTAACTCGTGCTAAGTTAGACCTAAAGGAAATGATCATTGAAGAAAACTACAAGATTGTGGAAAACATAGAAGAAGTTTAGACCTGATGAATTTGGTTTGGCAAATCTTAGTGCAAGCTAAGCTACTTAATGCAATCGAGAAGGTAAAGGAAAGGATAGACAACTTCTGTGATTTCCATATTGTTTACGGCCGTTCTCTTCAAACATGCAAAAAGTTTCACATAATGGTCCAGAGAATGATGAACGAGGTAGCATCAAATTCTATGATGAAAAGTAAGCCCCATATACTAAGTCTACAAATACAACACCATCTATTAATGCACTAGAAGAAGAAGAGGGCAATCTACCTTACGAGATTGAAAGGCCATTGATTTATTATGACAATTTACCAAGAGTTAAAGTTAAACCCACTCAGCCTCTGCCAAGGAAGAGCATTCAACTTCTATCTCCCTTCCCGTATAAAGATGATCAGGTAGTTCCTTGGAACTATGAAAGCAAACCTTAATCATTGGAGAATCTAGCCAGCAAGCAGTAAGTGTTGACCTTTTAAGGGTAAGTCACCTAACTCAGAGCAGCCAATGTTATGCTCCAATAGTATTAAAAAATAGCACTTAGCAAGAATATGCTAATCATGGTTCTCAAGCATTGAAGTCTACAACCAAAAACTCAGAATTGGTAGCTATCAAGGATCAAGTAAGTGAGAAAGGGGCTGCGAAATTCCTCAAATTCATCAAGCACAGTGAATACAACATCATTGATCAGTTAAACAAGCAACCCACCAAGATATCTTTATTATCACTACTGTTGAATTTAGAAGCTCATAGAAATGCCCTCCTCAAAGTTCAGAATGAGGCCTATGTCCCTCCCGACATCTCTATAGGTCAATTGGATCACATAGTGAACAACATCATTACTGATAATTACATATCTTTTAGCGATGATGAAATCCCATATGGAGGAAAAGAAAGTTACAAGGCCCTCTATATAATCATATATTGTAAAGGCACCATGTTGCCTAAGGTGCTCATTGATAACAGGTCAACTTTAAATGTAATGCCCATGTCATGCTTAAGCAAGCTCTCTATTGACGCATCTCATATCTAGAATAGTCGTACTATCGTGCGAGCGTTTGATGGAACTTGCCAAAACATCATCGGGAATATCACCACTCCACTCCAAATTGGCCCATGTACTTATAAAGTTGACTTCAACATGATGGGCATTGCTCTATCATACAATTGCCTGTTAAGAAGGTAGTGGATTCATTCTACTGGAGCAGTGCCATCATCTTTGCACCAAAAGCTAAAATTCGTCATCGAGATTAAAGCTGTTAGTATTAGAAGAGAAAAAGATATCATTGCTGCTACCTTAACTGATGCCCCATATGTCGAACCTGATGAAAATAGCCTAGATTCCTCTTTCCAATCCTTTGAGTTTGTTAACATAACTTATATCAAAGAATGATTGCCAATAGTTTAGCCTCACCTATTAGAGAGTACTCACATGGGTTTGAAGTTGATTATCAATATGGGTACCCAAACCGAAAAGGGACTTAGGATACACCTTCAAGGAATTGCTGAACATTAAAAGTGGTTAACCAAATCAACAAAAATGGGTTGGGATTCAAGCCTAGTACATAACAAAAAAAAAAGCAAGCCCAGAAGAACTATGAAAGAAGAGTGGCTCGTTTGTCAGGATGAGCCATAGAGGATGAGCCAATGATATTCCTACCACTATGGGAAGGTTTCCGCCTAGGGGGACATGTAAATACTGGTTCCGCTAATGTTGTGCTAATATTGAACAAAGCATTTGAGGATTTCTCCATCAATATGATTGGTGAGCCAAAGATGTCAACTATAAGCTTAGAGACTGGCCTGTGCCCTCAAGGGTTTGTTCTAAGTGTTTAGACAGAGACCATGATTCTTGTACTGCTCAAGTTAATTCCAAAGTAATACTATGAACTAAACCTACATGCTCTCGCCCAAAAGCATTTAGGAGCCCTTGTATAGGCAACTTTTATTAAGTATTATCAATAAAAATGACTAAGCATTTTGCATTCATTCTTTCTGTTCATAATTTTTACCAACCTTAGACTTTTTTCTTCCATATATATTTTTCTTTTCCATATTCTTAGGTACCCCAATGAGGGTGACATGAATGTTTATATTGAAACCTTAGGAATTGATTTCGAGCAATCGATCTATGCTAGTAAGGTCGAATCTGAAGAGAACCTCATACCCATAGAGTTGTTGAGACTAGTTGAACAAGAAGAAAAACAAATCTTACCTCTTGAAGAATCCACTGAAACCATAAACCTTGGAATAGAAGAAGACCCAAAAAAAGTCAAAATCGAAACCTCCATAAAGCCATCAACTCAAGCTGAACGAATAAGTCTTCTTTAGGAATATCGAGACATGTTTGCTTGGTCCTATCAAGATATACCGAGGCTAGATACCAACATTATGGTTCATAAACATCCCCTCAAACCTGAATGCAAACCGATCCAACAAAAGTTGAGGAGGATGAAACCAAAAATGCTTCTTTAGATTAAGGAAGAAGTTAAGAAACAATTTGAAGTAGGATTTCTCGAGGTAGCCAAATATCCTAAATGGGTAGCCAACATAGTCCCAGTTCTTAAGAAGGATGGTAAAGTGTGAATGTGTATGGACTACAAAGACCTGAACTAAGCCAACCAAAGGATTAATTTTCCTCTACCTTACATTGATAGCTTAGAAGACAACATTACCAAAAATATGCTATTTTCTTTCATTGATGGATTCTCGGGCTATAATCAAATCAAAATGGCTTTTCAAGACATGGAAAAGACCACTTTCATGACCATGTGGGGAACTTTTTACTATAAAGTGATGCTTTTCGGGTTAAAGAATACTAAGGCAACTTACCAAAGGGCTATGGTAACATTGTTCCATGACCTTATGCATAAAGAAATTGAGGTCTATGTTGATGATATGATCACTAAGTCAACTAAAAAGAGTGAGTAAGTTGTCAACCTATGAAAGCTCTTCAAAAGTCTTTGCAAATATCAGCTCAAGCTAAATCTTGCTAAATGCACATTTGGCATCACCTTCGTAAATTATTAGGGTTCATTGTGAGTGAAAAAGGAATAGAGGTGGATCCTAACAAGGTTAAGGCTATCCAAAACCTACCACCACCTCAAACTTAAAAAAAAGTGAAGAGTTTCTTAGGAAGACTGAACTGCATAGCCTGATTCATATCTCAGTTGACTGATAGATTCGATTCGATCTTTAGGCTACTAAAAAAACCAAATCCTAGAGAATGGAACCAAGAATGTCAAGAACCTTTCGATAAGGTCAAACATTACCTTTTAAACCCTCTAGTACTTGTGCCACTAGTACTTGGACGACCACTAATTTTATATCTATTAATCCTAGACAAGTCAATGGGCTATGTATTAGGACAACATGATAAATCAAGAAAGAAGGAATAGGCTGTCTACTACTTGAGCAAGAAGTTTATAGTATATATGAAAATAATTATTCATTCATAGAGAAATTATGTTATGCTTTAACTTGGACAGCCCAAAGGTGAAGAGAATACATGTTGTATCATACTACATGTTTAATCGCCAAGCTTGATCCCATCAAGTATTTGTGTGAAGCCCCACCTTTTCTGGGAGGTTAGCCAGATGTAGGTTATGCTTTATGAGTATGACATCATGCATATGAACCAGAAAGCCATTAAAGGCAGTGCAATGGCAGACTTCTTGGCAAGTCGAGCCATAGATGATTGTCAGCCTTTAAACTTCGAGTTCCTTAACAAAGACTTGATCAGCATATCTGAGCCAGAGAACACGGTCAAGTGTGGGTCATCATGGAGAATGTATTTCAATGGAGCTTCAAATGCACTAGGGCATGGAGTTAGGGCAATTATCATCTCGCCAAAGGGAAACTATTATTTTTTCTTAGCCAAATTAAACTTTGACTGCACCAACAACGTAGTCGAATATGAGGCTTGTATCATAAGGCTCCAAGCAGCCATTGAAAGAAGCATTTGAACATTGCAAGTGTTTGGAGATTCAGCCCTCGTCATTTGCCAACTGAAGAGAGAATGGCAAACACGTGATGCTAAACTGATCCATTATAGGAGTTTGATATCGAAGCTTAAGAAAGAGTTTGATGATATTAGTTTCCTTCATCTACCTCAAGAAAAAAAAGCAAGTTGTTGATGCCTTGGCCACTTTATCTTCCATGTTTAAAGTCAATCGAGAATCGGACATTGCTCCTATCGAAATGAGTATCTATTTAACCCCGATGTATTGCCAGAATGTTGAAGAAGAGAATGATGGTTTGTCATGGTATCATGACATCCTTCAATACATCAAGGACCAACAGTACACAAAAGGTGCCACCAGAACTGATAAGAAGACTACCAGACGATTAGCTGCGAACTTCATTTTGGATAGAAAGATTTTGTACAAGAAAGGTAGGGATCAGGTGTTACTCTGATACGTGGATGCCTTTGAAGCCAAAAGAATACTTGAAGAAGTTTATGAAGGGATTTATGGTATGCATGCTAATGGACACTGAATGGCAAAACAAGTCATGCGATTAGGTTATTATTGGTTAGCCCTCAAAAAGGATTGCATTGACTAGTTCAAAAGTGTCATAATGCCAAATCTACGCTGAGAAAATTTATGTCCACCAACATTCCTGCATGTTATGACAACTCTATGGCCTTTTTTCTATGTGGTGCATGAACATGATTGGACTGATTACCTCCGAGGCTTCTAATGAGCATCATTTCATTTTGGACATGATCGATTACTTCACCAAATGGGTAGAGGCAGCTTCTTATGCCAATGTCATCAGATCTATCTGTGCAAATTTATGTAATAGGACATCATCTGTAGATATGGTCTTTCTGAACAAATCATTATTGATAATGCACATAACCTAAAAAACAAGATGTTGCAAGTAGTTTGCTCTCAATTTAAGATTCAGCATTGAAACTTCATCCCATCCATTAAAAAATGAACAAGGTAGTTCAAGCAGCCAACAAAGATATCAAAAAGATAGTTAAAAAGATGGTTGAGATGTACAAAGATTGGCATGAAAAGATGCCTTTTGCTTTACATGCTTATTGTACAGCCATACGAACTTTTATAGATGCTATTCTGTTTTCCTTGGTTTATGGCATAGAGGTTATCCTACTTATCGAGGTTGAAATCCTTTCCCTTAAAGTGTTAATGGGGTCATAACTTAATGAGGTTGAGTGGGTTAAAAACTGATATAAGTCGCTCAATCTTATTGAAAAGAAAAGGATCAAAGCCATCTGTGATGGGCAAATGTATTAAAAGCGCATATGAGAGCCTATGATAGAAAAGTTCATCCTTATCAGTTTTAAGAAGGTGACTTAGTGCTTAGACAAATTCTCCCGATCAATAAAGATTGCTCATGGAAAACGGACCCCAAATTGGGAAGGGCTATATATGGTGAAACGCGTATTCTCTAGAGGAGCTCCAATCTTGGCCAAGATGAATTGCAGTGACCGGCCTAACCCTATGAATTCTGATTCTGTTAAGAAATACTATGCCTAAAAAGACTTAAGGATGAAAACTCAAAAGGGCATCCTATTAGTCCCTTACCTACCACTCAAAAAAAATCTAAAAAATAAAAACAACAAAAAAAATAAAAAAAGGAAAAAAAGAAAAATAACTTAAGTTGAAAACCTAAGAGGGTGACTTAAGTGATCAGACCCCCTCATTCAAATAAAACTAATTTTCCCCATATTCATAACTCTAACCAAGACACCAAGTCATAACCTAACCCATCTGTTTTATGTTGACCACCCTACCAAAACCTTCTCCATACTTGTACTAAAAAATGGGAACCACCTAACTTTGAAGCCTCCATCACAGCATGGGGCAATCTAAGGGATCTTCTTATAAGTCACCAACACCAAAAGAATCAATTGCTCAAAAGATGTCTCCAAAAGCACTCAATGGAGAATTCATGTCATCAGCATTAGAGTCAGTCGACCAAGAAGACTTCTCATATCTTTTTTGTATTTCAAAACCTTCCACAATCTTATAAGTTTGTTGCAAATTGTTCCCTCTTTCTTTGAATCAAAAATATTACTTGATTTCTCGTAGAATCTTATCATAGCACTATATTTCATGTTGCATCATGTTTATCATTTAACTGATAATGCTTGATAAACAAATAAAACTAATAACAGGATTTCCTAGCATTACTTTGAAAGATAAAACTTTGCAGGGACCTTGTTTCATGTTTAAATACTAAGAATGAACTTTTAGGGCCGTAATCAGTCTTACACTAAGACCCACTTCTAGAAAATATACTCAAAACCTTCCCTCAGTGAGTGGTCATAAACCTTCTGTACCTCTAAAGAGGGGATAATCTTAACATTTAAAGCCTCTGGAAATCTAGAGCAAGATTGATGAGCCTTGGACAAAAAGCCACCTCACCAAAGCCAAAAGAAAGCCCAAAACCAGCCATTGGATTACGCCTTTAAAGTCATCACCTTTGCTTTAATTAGGAAGGCATTTGCACTTCCATGCATTATGCAGCATTTAACATCTTATAGGTATCAGCTCTCGTATACAGAAGTCAAATTTATAGGGAACTTAAGGTACCATTTATTTTTATTTAAAAAAAAAATCAAAGTCTACACAAGTTGGTGGAAATTACCTACCTCAGTCCTTAAAGAGTAGGACATTTATCAAAATCCATACAAGTTGGTGGCAACTACATTCCTCAGTCCATAAAGAGTAGGACGCTTCCCTATCTCAAAGCCTGCACAAGTTGGTGGCAACTATCTACCTAAGTCCTCAAAAAGTGGGATGCTTATCAAAGCCTACACATGTTGGTGGCAACTACATACCTCAGTCCTCAAAGAGCAAAACGCTTCCCTATCTTAAAGCCTATAAAGTTGGTGGCAATTACCTACCTCAGTCTTCGAAAAGCAGAACGCTTATCAAAGGCCACGCAAGCTATTGGCACCACACTACCTACCTCCGTCCTTAAAGAGTAAGGCATTTTCTTACCTTAAAGCCCATACAACTGGTGGCATCTATTTACCTTAGTGCACAAAGTGTTAGCCGTCTTCATTCATTTACTTTAAGCCTACATAAGCTCGTGGTACCCCTTTTATTTTAGTCCTTAAAGAGCAAGATGCCTTTTCTATTACTTTTAAGCCCATAAGTTGGAGGCACTACTTTTCTTTTAGTCTTCAAAAAGTAGGACACCTTTCTTCCCCACCTAAAAATTAACCTAATACACTATCTAAACAAAATGGTGTCTATTTGTCTTTGCCCTGCTCCTAATACTTAGCAATGGTTAAAGAGAGGTAGCTGTAGATACCTTATTTTGTCTGGACTAATTTTTGGTATCCTAGGAGTTAGGTAAAAGATTCACTCAGCGAAAAAGTTTTTTGGGAAGTTCTAAAATTTATATGGTCCACTTTAAAGAAAAATGTTAAAACAGGACATCAAAAGTCATTTTTAGGGTGTCTCGGAGTCATTCAGGTGAGTACACAAGCTAATTTTCCTTTCTTTATGACCAAGATAAGACAACTCGAGGAACTTAAGGTATATACGGGTCATATGGGTGCTTAAACACTATCACGAGGCTTTCATGTTACCAAAATTTTGAATTCTCATCTGTAGTATCGATACAAAAGGGTTTGGTATCGATATCCAAGGTGTGGTATCGATACTTGGCATGTTTGTATCAACATAGACCTTGGTAGTAGCTAAAGTTATGATTTTTGGCAAAATGTATCGATACACAAGCATGAATATTGATACAAATCCATGGAGTACTGATATTGGCCTCTAAATCTTGAGATTGGAAACAATTTTTGCTCGTAGTATTGATACATAAGTCATTGTATCGATACTCAAGAGTAAAATGTACCTTGTGTATCAATATAACATGTTTTGTATTAATACACCGAGGCATTTTTGCCTAGTTCGAGCCATTTTTTAGCCTTTGAAAGTCTGATTCAAGCATGTTTTTAGCACCAATAAACCATTATAAAGCATTACAAACCTTGCCTTTGGGCCAATGATTGGATTTAAACAAGTTTAGGGCCCAAGCAACCAATGCCAAAGGTCACTTTCATAAGAGATATGGTGGTAAGAGGGTGGCAAGCATATCAATAGTTGGGAGGTTGTTGTAGCCTTTTTGATTTCTTTCTCAGCATGGCAGAACCAATAGAAATGGGAGGTAGACTGAGCATGTTACCTGGATGTCTCTTTATGTAGAGAAGAAAACCCAACAATGCCCTTGGTTTGTCTACTAAAGTCATTGGCTGAGCATGAAGATAAATAGGGACATGGCTAGCTCAACAAGTGGACTTTTAGCCTAAAAAAAAGCTCCACAAAAAAAAATCCTAGAACCATTCCTAAAAATTCTTAAGCAATTCTCAACCTAAAAAAAAAACTTTCAAAAACACTATTTCATTGACCTTCATACACCATTCCCGTAGCTACCCTAAACCACCACTGGAAAAACTTCAAGAACCTAACTTTTCACACATTTTGATCCTTAAAAAGCCTCACCATTAACCACTTCCTTTTATCTTTTTCATGCTAGATAATATCGAAGAGAACGAAAAAATTGAGCCTACAGCCACTGTTTTGAGAAAAGGGGAAGTTTAAGTTTTTGGTATATACCCTCTACCTTGATTTTTATATTTTCTATTTTGAGCATACATTTCATCTTAGTAAACCCTTTTTATTGTTTTACAATCACCTTAGGACTCTCATGCATTTTTTATGGCTTTGATTGTGGTAGTTTAGGATCCTGATGTTTTTTTTTAGTGCCTTCATGTTGTTTGGTGAATTAAGCATGCTTCTTTGCATTTTCATCACCATAACAGCCTCTGTCCATGTACTTCTTGCCATGTTCCTTCCATATTCATGTCTTCATTTCATGTTTGAAATATGCATCTTAATATGACATAAGTATGCTCATGCATTTCTTAAAAGCTTGATAGGCTCTATGAAATAAAAATGCTTTTTTAGCAAACTCTTTTTAAACATGCTCATCCTAAGTATGTTTATGCATCTATCAATCATCTCCATGCATTTTTTTTATCATCTTTTCTATAAAAAATGTTATCTTTGCTTGTGCATATATGTCCTCCATATTTTGCATCATTTTGTGGTACTTTGCTTGTGTTGATATGCATGCTTGAGCCCTAAAAAACCCGATTTCAAAAATATCCCTAAGCTAAGCACATGCTATCTCCCATACATGGAGAATAACATAGGCTTAAGATTTTTATGAAGTTGGTTTTCCAACCTTGGGGGCAAAGCAAGTATTCAGTTTTGGATTCATGGAAGAATGAGTATAAGAATACTAGTTTTCAAAAAAATGAAATGAAGTCTTTTAGTTGAAAAATACAAATCCTTAGTCCTTAGCCAAATAGCCTCGTGATGGCATGGTCAACGGGTTGTTCCATTATCCTAACTACTTTTGGACTATGGAATGAACTCACGATGCCCATGTCGACCCCTCATCTGGGTTACGAACATTTAAACGTCCACGGCCTGATCTTAACCTAATGAAAAACCAAAAATACAAAACACCTCCACTGTTCTATTCTGGTAGCACAGCAGTTTGGTTTTGAAAAATTATTTAAAAATAAAAAATGATTTATTTAGAATGTATTGGTATTTTTCCCTTGAAAGGTTTTGAATTACCTTTCCAATGATATGTCATTTACCTTTAGATCATCTCGGATGAAATAATTACAATTTTTTGAATCTTCATTCCCTTGGATCCAGTGAGCAGTCTATTATTGGGCTATTTCGGCCTAACAAAAAACGTTTTTGAAACCCTCAAATATTTTCCACATAGAGTTCATGAAATTCCCTTTTTGAAAAGGTATTATTTGCACTTTAATAATTCCAAATTAATCCAAAATGATTTTTCAAAATCTATCATACCTTTACCCTATACATGCTGCCAATGCTGAGACAAGTTGAAATTGAAAATTAATTCCACCTAGAAAGTGATTCTCTAGGATTTTTGGAATATTTTTTACATTAATCCTCATCGAGTTACCTTTCGAACAATACCTTGTTTAGCCCTTGGGATCCCCAGATAAGCTTGAAATAAATTTCATAAAGAGAAACAACATAACACTATCCTTTGTTTCTAACCTAATTTTTGAAACACTTTTGTTGAGGCATTCGAACGCCTTATGATCTACTCGGCTTATTCCCATGACCTAAGCCATTTAGACTTAGACCAAGATAAAACAAAAAAGGAACATTTTAGCAAAACCTTTGGCTCTGATTAAAGATCCCCTTATCCAAAAACTGACCCATTCCTCTTGAACGTTAAAAATTTTTATTTTCAGGATACTCCAACCCAATTACTCCGAGGGGATACTCCAACCCTGCATTTACCTCAAAATGACAGAGAATTTTCATTTTCAGGGATATTCAACACCATTACTCCAAGGGGATACTTCAACCCCATTTTTACCTCAAAATGACATTAAATTTCCAATTTTAGGGATACTGTAACTCCACTACTCTGAGTGGATACTCCAACCCTACTTTTACCTTAAGTCCAATATCAAACTTCCATTTTTGAGGATACTCTAACCGTATTCTTCTAAGGGGATACTCCAACCCTGCTCTTCATCTTCCTTCTAAAATCCAAGCTTTTCTCCCTCTCGAGTCATCGAAACCTTTTTCTCCTTAAATTTCCATCAAATCTGACTAAGTCTCAAGGTTATCATCTCGATTATTCATCAATAATCAAAGACAACTACGAGATACATTTCAATCATCCCTCTTTTTTATGCATTTTTTTTATTTATTTTTGTGGATTTATTTATTGTTTTCTTTCCTATCTTACTAATACATTTCCTCTTGTAGGGACCTCGAGCATTCATGCTTTAAAAATTTTTTTAAGAATCACAAAACGGTATCTCATGTCGATATCTCTCTAGTGCCGGACATGAAATATTTGATTTTTTTAAAAAAACCATCCGAAGATCATTTTCATCAAAAATCCCTGCGTTTCTCACCTTTTCGAGACACATAGGTGATAAAATTTTCATTAAAACCCAGACTTGTATCTTTACAAAATTTCATACATTAAAGGGAATTATATTTAAATAATGATAAAAATGGCACCGAGGACATCGAGATTCAAGTAAGATATAGTTAAATGGTATCGATTGTTAGGCATTATGGGGGTGCTAATCCTTCCCTACACTTAACCAACTCCCAAACCCAAAACAATATCTTTGTTATTATTTTCAATAGGCATTTGGTCATGCATAACTTAAAATGATCGGTGGTGACTTTAAGTTTATGGCCACTTCATGGTGGCCATCCAAGACTAGTCAGATGAGTGATTCATTGGATGATCTTTTATTCCTTCATGTCAAACATCAAAATATTTTTTAAGTCAAGCGCGCTTTAGCCCTTTAGATCATTCGAAGTTCATAAAGGCCAGCCATGTGGAACGTCGATAGCAAGTCAAGTCTTGAGGTCAGTTTTTCGATACCTACACCAAAAGTTAGTTATGGAGGTACCTAAACTATTCCCGTAAGAGAGCAACAAAGCTATCCCGTAGAAATACTAGAATAAAGTAGTGGTGATCGAAGAACTAGCCTCCGTAACTGCTATAATGGAACTGTTAGGAGTTAGTCACCTAACCTATAGCGCAGTAGGTCTTACACTCCTTTAGCTTAAGAAAAATAGAAAGTTGATGCATCTCCAAGCATCATACCACTTAAGTCCTAGCAAAGAATTTCAAGCCCAAAAAAGTCAAGGAAGCAGTGAGTGAAAGAGAAGCCACAGAGATTCTCAAGTTCATCAAGCACAGTGACCACTACATTGTAGACCAGTTAAGCAAACAACTTGCCAAGATTTCTATGTTACTCTACTCAATTCAGAGGTCCATCAAAATGCATTACTGAAGGTGTTAAACGAAGCATATGTGCTAGCGAACGTCTTCATGGACAAATTGGATCGGCTAGTGAACAACATCACAACCAATAATTATATGTCTTTCATTGATGATGAGATCCCACCCATAGGCAGGGGTAGTTATAAAGCTCTATCATCACTACCCATTTGCAAGGGATGCATTTTGCCCAAAGTACTTATAAACAATGGGTTGGCCCTTAATGTCATGCCCATGACTACATTAAGCAAACTCCTTGTCAATTAATCCAACATCAAGAGTAGCCACACCATAGTCTAAGCTTTTGATGGAACATGTCGTGGGGTAATTGGAAATATCACAATCTAGCTTTAGATAGGCCTATGTACTTATGAGGTTGACTTTCAAGTTATGGATATTAATCCATCTTACAACTACCTATTAGGAAGGCCATGGATACATTCCATCGGGGCTGTCCCATCCTCTCTCTGTCAGAAGCTCCAATTTGTGACAAATGAGAAAGTAGTCACCATCGAGGCTGAAGAAGAAATGATCACCACTACTTTCACTAAAGATATCTACATAGAGCCTAATAGAGATGCACTAAATTCATTATTCCAATCCCTCGAGTTCGTCAATGCAACATTTGTGAGAGAAGAATTGCTAATAGTTGAACCCCACCTATCAAAGAGTACCCACTCAGGTTTAAAAATGACTGTTGGCAAAGGTTCACGTACTAGAAAAGGGCTTGGCAAGAATCTGCAAAGGATGGCCTGAGCTCTGCAGGTAACCATTTAAGTTAACAAAAGAGGCTTAGGATTCAAAGCTAAGGCATAGTCAACAAAACAACAAGATAAAAGGATCCACAACCAGGAGATGACACAATCATTGGGTTAATGAGGGGAATCAAAGTCAGTAATATTCCTATCTCTCCATGAGATATTCTATTTGGGAGGATGAATTAGTTCTAGCCAACCAGAAGAGCAAAAGGCATCCTAAATAGACCTAATTTAATGACAGGGTCATGATGGAAGCCCTTACACTTTTCCTGTCCCTTTCATGTAATGTCAAGAAATGAAAACCTACCTTCCTTCGCCCAAAGGCAGTAGGTGCCCTATGTAAGGGGCATTTTTATCAAACATTATTGATGAAATGACTTTTGCATAAATCATTGCATATTATGTGCCTACATCATTTTTCAATCTCTTTGTCTCAATTACTCTTTTGCCTCTATTTTTATCCAAATCCCTAGGTTGTGTGTTTGCCATTTGCAATGTTTATTTCTTCACCCTTTCTGGTGTCTTGATGACAGTAACATGGATGTGTCTGATGGGTCTTTGAAGATCAATTTCAAACAGTCAATTTGCGCTAGTGAAGCTGATCCTAAAGAAGATTTCAAAGAAATCTCTGTACCACCGGACCTCTTATGATTAGTTGAGTAAGAGGAGAAGCAGATCATGCCTCATGAAGACCTAATGAAAATAATAAATTTGGAAACGCAGGAGGATCGAAAGGAGGTTAAAATCAAAAACTTAATAAAGTCAACAACTAGGACCAAGCTGATAGAATTATTCTAGGAAT
>JBBYHK010000009.1:5740395-5763571 GCA_038382065.1 Adansonia grandidieri
GGATAGGCAAAGACAAACAAAACAAATTAAAGCTGTAGCTTTCTCGGACACTGCCCCAACTTTGCAAGCAGTTTTTAACTTAAAGCCCAAATGGAACCAACTCACGTAAAAACATGCAGGCAAGTACATCGTATTCGACAAAATGCTTGGGGCAAGATCTTGGCCCCAAAATCTATATATTATAATAATAATAATATAAATTATCATATTTTTATTACTTTTTTTTTATTATGGGTCGGCCTCAAACCACGAAAAGTTTTCAATGATTTTCTTAATGCAAGCGTTGGAAGTGACAAATGAAAATAAATTAATCTTTCTTGTATATTTGACTATTAATGCATCTTTTATGTTTAAAATTTATATAATTATATAAATTTTTATTTTTTTATATTTATATTATAATTATATTATATTTATATTATATATAGTAATTAAATTATTTTATTATCATGTCATATAATATTATGTTATCCAAAATTATTAACTCCAATTTGTCATTTCAAAGGCAGAGGCAAATGAGCACCATCCCCTAGATTGCAGTTTAGCTTTGAGCCCACAAAATTGACAGAAACCCCATCATTGTTTTGGATTCACTTGAGACTTCCATATTCCATTTGATCTTTTATATGAATGTATTACACATTAAGACAAACGCTCTTAGACCTAGATAATAATTACTAGTTAATCATAATGTTTATGAAACATACATGCACACTAGGAAAGAAATTAACCTTAGATAATCAATTACTAGTTAATCATAATGTTTTATGAAACATGCATGCATACTAGAAAGAAAATCAATTACTCGTAAATCATATTGTTTATGAAACATATATTTAGCTAGCTTCCCACCACACCCGTTTGGTTGTCATTTCTTTTATTGTTCCTTCATTATCCTTGATTATAATTACATTAAAGGATTTTTATGATTATTTTTTGTGCATCATAAGGTTTATTATTAAAAGTAATTACGAATATTTGCAAGACAAACTTAATATAAGCATAAATTTTTACCTTAAATGTTGAATATATAACAGTTACCATATGAATCAATAATCTTTTCCATGCATTTTATCCACCTCACTAAATTTCATAATTTTGAACATAAAATATAACATTTTTAATAAATATAAAAGCAATACGTTATATTTAGTATATATTATATTTATATTGAAAATTTTGATGTTTAAAAATTTATATTGTATTTTTATTTTTACAATTAACATAAAAAATATGACACAAATTTTCAGATCAAACTCATTACTTAAGTCATTATTTTTCTAAACCTGATGCAGAAGAAAATCTGAATTAACTCTGAATATTTACATTTTGCAAAGTTATTTAAAGGAAAAAAAAAAAAAAGAAACATTAAACTTGACCTAGAGTACCCTAATCATTGGCCACTCCTTCAAGAACTAAACTAATAAACTATTTTACAAGTCAAGCAATTTGATTTTGAAAATCAAGAATCATAAATAATCAAATTGAAGAGAAAAAAAAATGAAGTACGTACTGGATAACCCACATAAAACTATCACTTTAAAATTAAAAAGTGCATGAAAAGAACAAATTGCCTAGAAATATTTACATATACATCTCAAGTTTGAAAATTATCGAATAACCTTGGAATACCCACAAATATAATTTTCATATTATACACTGAAATTTTTTAAGACAATATTATATATATATATATATATAATACATACACATAATTATACGTATAACTATTTTATGATTTTTTTTAACAAATAAAAGAAGAAAATTGTTTTTTATTAGATTAAAAAATTGACATGAAAAAAATCAATTATGCGTATATTTATATGAATTTATTATTTTTATAATAATTTTTTACAATAAAATCTTCGAATAATATTAAAAGAAAGTTTTATTCCCTTTTTGCCTGATTTTCTTGGTTTGTTTTGTAAATAAAGATCCAATTAATCGATATTCATAAATATCATTTAATTATTTAAGTTTTACATTAAATTAATTATTTTTATAAAATTAAAAAATAAGGGAATAATTATTTTTTTTCATTGTAAGAACTTTAACCATCCATTAAACTTTTTTTAGAAAAAAAAAAAAAAAAAAGATAAATAAACAAGTGGCTAAGGAATTTGGGGTGATCATTTAAGCCCTTAACGAAGCGTATGGGCACTGTCTCGAAATTCAAAGACAATGAATGACCGGCCGGAACGGGATGGGTCCCGTTAAGCCTCATATTTTTTTTTTCCCTAAGCCCGTAACCGGCCCCACCTCACTTTTTTCCAGTCTAAAGACCGACACGTGTACGTGGTAATGTTCCCACTTATGCGGATTCCAATTAGTTCCAGCAAAAGCAAATCTTTAACGTTTTGCTTCTTCCACACCCCCTTCGCTCCTCAAATTCGATAGCGCAAACGCAACGCAGCGATTGCTCTTTGCTTGCTACCCGCTGCCTGTTCCTGGAAACAGTCACAACAAACTAGTCGGACAAAATCTGCCGCCACTCAGTCTGACGTGGACTGCACAAGGGAAGTGATCTCTCCAAATTGCCTAAAATTCAGGGTTTTAGGTAAACGGATCTGAGGTAAGTAAAGGTTGTTGAGACGTAGATTTGTCGGAGGTGAGATAAAGTTATAAAAAAAGAATTGTGTTTGTACCGGCTTTGCATTTCAATTTATTTTATTATTTAAAAATATTAAAATATTAATATTAAATTATAATTTAAATTAAATTTTATTATAAATAAAAATATTATTTTCAAAGTTAGACTCAATTTCAGTTCAATAAATAAGTTTGAGCATTGAACTGATTTAATTTTAGTCTAACATACTATTAATTTTAACCTAAAAATATTAAATACAGCTAAAAAAGTTAAAATTTCCAGCTATAATTTGATTTAGTCAGAGCACATAATTAATTTTGATAAGTTTTTCAGAACAATTAGTGCGTACCCTATTCCCCCATCTTTGAACTCCCAGAACTGAAAAACGTGGGATGGTAACTTGAAA
Organism: Adansonia grandidieri; assembly: GCA_038382065.1. Classification (NCBI taxonomy): domain Eukaryota; kingdom Viridiplantae; phylum Streptophyta; class Magnoliopsida; order Malvales; family Malvaceae; genus Adansonia; species Adansonia grandidieri. The sequence goes on from JBBYHK010000009.1 coordinate 5,743,392, forward strand.
AGATGGGTTGAAAATGGCATCCAAATTAATCCCCCTATGGTCCACCAAACAAGAAATGGATTAGTTGATTAGGGGGAGATAATGAAAGTGTAAAGACAAAAAGATTTAATTATTGCAACGATTAATTAGAGTGTACTCAAATTGGATGATTAGAGAATCATTCAAAACCCAAAATTTGTTTATTTATTTATAGATTCAACTAAATGATAAAAACTAATCAAACACCGTTTTTTAGACAGTACTTCCATTCCAACTCAGCAAAATGACAAAGGGGATCCATGCCACGTCATCTATTAATTGAGATATTTCGAGTGGAGATTAGCTTGTAATTGGAGACAAGCTTATGTTTTAAGTACAATTTAACTAATATTGTGCGATCAAGACCTTATTTTTAGGGTCATAGCCCTTTCCCAGTCGTGCGCACGGTACCTTTGTAGGCAGTACTTCCGAAAAAAAAATAAATAAATAAAGAAAGAAAAGAATTTTGTGGATTAAGGTTTACACGTGTTAATTGTTTTAAGAAAAAGGATAAAAATCAGTGTGAAATATAACAATTACAAAAGTATGAAATTCTCTTCTTTATATATATATAAATATAGACAATGAAAGTTTTTAAATTTATAGTTAAACTTTACTGACAAATTATGAGATAATTCATGTTTTAAATTTTTTTTTTTTATGGTTTAGGATTAGGAATGGGTTTTGAGTAAATAATCCAAATGAAATGTTGTTAGACATGAAAAGACATGGATCACTGTCCCCTATAAATAAAAAAGATATATAATTGAACATAGATACAGCTAAAGCTTTTATTTGCTTTATTTTTCTCTCTTTTTCATTTATAGGGAACTTAAAAAAACTGTAAACCATGCAGTGTTGTTGCAGGGGGCATGGCATGGTTTGACTCACTTTCCACGATTCCAACGTCTCTAGCTTTTTTTTTTCATAGTAACCATTAAAAATTTAAATTCAACTAAATGACAATTTACTAAGGTTAACGTTTAAGAACTGAGAACTTTCTTTGAGGGAAACGGATGAGGCTTTAGATTTTATTTTATTTTTTTAAATTAAATTTTTTAAAAAATTCTCGATGTATTAAATTTAAATTAATAAAAAATTCAAATTTTTGATTCAATAATTGATTCATTGCTACGAATCAATGTACTAAACTTATCTTTCTTTTTTCTTTTTATTTAGACAAAAAACAGATTCTGACACAAATTTAATTATAGCACAAATTCGATGTTGCTTGGTTTATCCTTTTTTGAAAAAAAAAAAAAATTAACCTTTAAACTTCAATTGTTATCTACTTAATCCAAAAAAGATGATACGCTTTTAAATTATCTAGAATTTGCAACCTTTAGTAATCTAAAAAGCATGCATAGTTTCAAGATGCACAAAGTTTTCCACATTTCTTGTCGCAGAACCTTTTTTTTTTTTCTCTATTTAATGCTTCTGCCTACTTTTTTTTTACCCTTTTTTCTTTAACTTTTTTTTTTTTTTTGCAGTTAGGAATTGAAGAAATTAATATATATATATATATATATATATTAAGTTTTGACAAAATCTAAGACGTTGGGTCTCATAAATTTTTTGAAGGCATTAGAAACATGAATTCTCAAATGAATAAAACAGAATTTAAACAAATAAAATAAAAAATACTAAACATTAAAGACTATGAAAAGAGAAGGTGAAGCTGTTCGGCTGCTAAAGTGGGCTTTTCTTAGCATAGGCTTTCATGTTTAGAGGGATGGCCAATTTTTTCTCAGTAATGGTAATATACCCCATTTTTTTCTCAGGGAAAACTATTTGTCGTTTAATGCAGGAAATAAGAACATTTTTTTACCCTCATGGGTGAACAGCACAGCTCACTGCTAAGGTAGTTTTCATTTATGCAGAAAATAAATTGGAGTTTCAAAAAGTGTCAGCTGTTAGCCTCAATTACGGTTAGATTTGACAATGAAAAAAAAAAAAAAACTAAATAAAGAACATATGAGGACGTTCTGCTATCAGCTTTGGTAGAATCTCTCAATTACCATTAATGACAGAGCAAAGTTAAGTGAAAGAATCCTTTTTTTTTTTTTTTTTGGCTTTTGGCGTCCATTTCTGAACTATTCAGAGCCTGATGGAGGAACATTCCTTACTTGCATACCACCAATATATTTACTCGGAAATGTTAGAAAAAAATTTTAAAAAAAGGACGACCATAATTAATGTTGAAACCAGAAGAAACTTATTAGTCATTAACGGCTTGACCAAACTGTGTTTTTTTTTTTTTTTCATTTATTGTTAAAAACCAAGAAAAATTAAAAGGGTAAAGAAAGTTTTTTGTATCAGGACTAGGAACAGAATTTAACAATGAATCATTGCAATCAATCTCCGCCTCCGGTTGTCTTTCTCCAATGGTTTTTTTTTTCTTTCAAAACCAGAATGTTTTGTTTGTTAAAAAATGTGTTTGTAACCTGCTGGAAAAATTGGGTGGCCATGCAGTGGGGGGCTGGGCCAAAATCTCTGTTCTTGCCTCAAGTCTGGGTTGGCATCATCTTTTACGGAGTGAAAGCCCGCCACATATGATAGCAATGTTTTTGCTCTTGACTTGCCTCAAGTCTGGACTGGCATCACTTTAGGCATCAACAGATTCCAGCTTCTAAATGCACTGCCCAGGGCTGGGCTTTAAAGCCTCGTTGATGATGGCAAAAAATACACCCACGCTTGGACGATTCTGATCAAGATTCACAAGACAAGTGACTGCTTCTGGTGATTTGGAACATTCGGCAAGACACTAGCAATATGGCAAGACTATATTACGCTGATTTAAGTGTGAATATCAAATTCAAGATTTGTTCCAACAAAATATATTTAATTTTCATGCTCGTGTTTGAAAATATTTTGGACACAACAAGTTTTAACAAAAAAAAGAATCGAAGCAACGTAGATAAAAAGGCAGAAAAAGAAGGAAACCGGTTACAGGAAGAGGCTTAGAGCTGCTTTGCTTTCAACAGCCTCAACATTGAAGCCAGAGGTTATCGCAGCTGAGCCTGACTGACTAGACTTATAACCGAATGAAAATGAAAGGATGAAAGATTGAAAACGAGAAGGTATTTAAAAGAGTGGAGGGCTTTTAAGTTTCAAAGATAATTTCCATACAAACAAGCAGGGCTTGGTCCACTAAATAAAAAAGGAGACAGATCACGCATATTGATTCATACATATTAACTTTAAAGAGCAAAGTTACAGGGAATGAAGCCCCCTCCTATCACATACGTAGCAGCACATTAACCCATAGCATACTTCTGGGTCCAACTCCGAGCAGTTGTCTCATACTTGCTCCTGTCTGTCTTGTACATGTGGGCGATTTCCGGCACCAACGGGTCATCAGGATTTGGATCCGTCAAGAGCGAGCAGATTGATAGCAACACCTAGAATCACGACAAAAATATGAACACATCCCCATCCCAATACCAGTAAAACCAACGCAAGCAAAAGTCATATAATAATACACACACAGACACACAGCAGGATGACCAGATAGAAAATAACAACTGTCCAATGTGCAAACAACATGGCCGGTAAGATGAAATGCCAAATTTTAAAGGCTTGCTATAATCTTTCATTTCAAACAGACACAGTTTGTTTTTAACGGCTTTATGAAGAATGGTTGGCAGATAAAATGACATGGTAATGTACATTCAAATAAAAGATGTCATACTTAAGAGCAGTTGGGAATGTTGAACAATAACCTTGGATATGGTGAGGGCAGGGCTCCACTGCTCCTTCAAAATATCAAGGCAAATGCTACCGTTGCTGTTAATATTAGGGTGAAAGACCTTCGTCCTGAATGCAACCTGAGCAAAATAAGTTTAAAAAAATGAAAAAGGAAGGAAAACAAAAGGGTAAGTTGACCAAAACTACAAGAGAAACTTGCTGGTCATGGATCAGCTACTAAACAAGCATGTTATAAGGCCATTAAGGTGGAAAAAAAAAAGTATTGAATTATTTCACCATATGTTTATCCGTAATTACAAGAATTAGCAGTCGGGCTCCACATTAACAAGCCATTGCCAATCGATTACAATAAATTTGATGCTATTCTATCTTCAATGAATGAGCATCATCATTATCATATAAAATTATAAATAAATTCCCATAGCATCCATGCAAGATACTTTTTGTTTAACAAGAAGTATATGGTAAGTGCGAGCAGCCATAACTAAAATATCCATATGCATGCATAGGTGAAGCTCTTACCTGATACTGTTTACAAAAGTAAAAAATTAACAATAGACCATTTAAATTTTGGCACTGAAAACCACCTAACAGTAGCCTTTCATGCATACACTAAACCATTAGGCACCCAGCATGCATATGCAAGCACCACTGTGCATGCGTACTACAGAGACAAAACTATTTGTGCATCAGAATAAGCTAATAAAAGCTAAAAGGCAATCAAGTAGAATTAGCATTTACTAATTTCAATGCCAAGCAACGTTTTCACAAGCTACTTTCCCTGCAGAGACAACTTGGTCACAAAGTATTTACAGCAAGTAATTAGCTATATAACACGAAGGCTTTAAACATTTATGCTATAGATGAATATCCCTCCAAATGTTGAAATGTAAATCAGGAAAATCTAGGGACATTCAACACATCAGAAGAACAGCAGTATTGAATTTCTGAGGAGATAAAACTCATGTCTACAACACTTGCATAGATGTTTATAAAAAAATAGCTTGTTCACAAAATGAAGCCGCAGAATATTGAGTGCAATGCTATTTTCTTCAAGACACTAAAAGACTAGGGGCATGTTTTTAAAAGCACAAGACAGCCAATTACAGTTAAATATATAGTCAAGAAAGTTAAAAAAAAAACAAAAATATATAGTGGCAGCAGGAAAGAATGTGAACTAGACAGTAATACAATTAAGTACCTTCGGTGGTTTAAATGGATAGTCCGGAGGGAAATGAATGGTGACCAGAAACACTCCACCAGCATATGGACTATCAGGAGGACCCATAATAGTTGCTTGCCAATGAAACATGTCTTCAGCAACAGGACCTTATTACAATAATAAAATGAAGTAAAAAACCAACAATCAGATGAAATAACCAATCTGAGAGTAATCTCATCAAAATCTTTACCCAAGCTACACATCCTTTTTCTATATTTGCCTTAAGATATATAACATGTTGCACTACTAAACAAATTGATCACATTTACCAGAAATGATGAGTTCCTATACTGAATATACGCAAATCATTAATCATTTCCTTACAACTTGACCTCTACAATAACAATTTCATAGGACCTCATACCGATTTAACAAACAGATATCAATAGCAATCAATAAGACATGAAAAATAGGGGAAAAAAGTCTTAACAATCTTGGGTCAATAAGTTTCCAATGATGTAAACCTAAAACTTGAAAAAAGAACAGAGAGAGAGAGAGAGAGAGAGAGAGAGAGAGAGAGAGTGTAGTTTGAATCAAATGGAATCATCATGGTCAAAATCATAACCCTAATAATAAGTACAGATCCATTATATACAGTTCAAATTCAATTATGCAGCAGTAATAATTATCTCATGCCATGATTTAGAAAACAAAAAGCAGATATCTAAAAAAAAAAAGAAAAAAAGAAAAATTGAGTGAAAAAAAGTAATATTTAATGGAAACAAAATTAAGAAACTAAAAGGATGATAAGAAAGACCACAAGAAATAAACAAATCAAGGCACGAAAAAAAAAAAAAAGAATAAGAAATTGAACCTGCGCTGCAAGAGGTGGGAGGATCTTTCTGGAGATCCTTGAGCTCCTTCAAGATCCGCTTTGAAGCCATCACCTAACCCTAAAACAATCAAAAAAATAAAATAAAAATTCAAGCTGGATCACTTTTATCTTTAACAAAGCTAACTCCAAAAATTTTAAATTAAAGATAAACCCTAAAAAAATTTAAAAAAAAAATAAAAAAAGCCAAGATGTAATCGGAGAAATTGGAGACAAAAACAAAAAGCACCTAAGAGATCCTCCCGTCCCGGCCTTATTCTCTATCTCTTTGTCGCCGCTGGAAAAGTAAAGTGAGAGTAAAAAAAAAGAACTTTAAAAGGAGACCTCCGACAAAAAAAAAAAAGAGTTCTGAATAATAATTTTTTTTTGCAATAATGAGAGAATTTTCCTTTTATAATAAAAAAATATTTTTTTCTTTACCGTTTTTACTATTTATTTTTATATTTCTTATTAAAATTTTATTTTTTTTAGTATTAAATAAGTATTATTACATTTTTTAACCAAAATTTATACTTAGATCTAAATAATTTTTTTTTCTTAATTTGAAAGTCAAGGATTTAAATTTAACTTATAAAATATTTTTAAAATTTAAAATAATAATAATAATAACTCTTTTAACTCCCATTAAATCCTTCTCCTATCTTCGACGATGATAGAGACGATTTTTAAAATCCCGAATGTTCTAATTGCCCTAAGTCCGTTTGCTGACGTTATTATATTTGAAAATTATTCTACCAGTAATTGTTGAATGATTATATTATTTTAAATGAGGCAAACACTCACTTTATATTGTACTTATTTGCTTTTTGTTTTTCCTTTTTAATTTTTGGAATTATGTTGCAGCTAAAGAATTTGAATCGAAATTTCCCTTCTTTTTTTGTTTTTCTTTAAAAATTAATTCATTCTTCTTAACCAAAATTTTGTGCGCATATAAAGATTGGTTCTTTACGTGCACGTAACCATCTACATCTACTGTTACCTTTTTCTTTTTTTTTTTTTCTTTCTTTATAACTTTATATTATGAGAAAATATATAATATCAGCTATTATCAAAGCTTGTAGCTCCAATTTTCCCTTCATTGTGTATTGCAATTATTTCTAGCAATATTTTAAAATACAAAAGTATATAACACTTTTAATAAACAAAGTAGGATAAGTAAAAGCATTTACAAAGTACATCAAGTCTAAACGGAGCCGAAGTGGAAGTCTTGGACAAGATAAACAGTGCTTGGCCTCGGCTTGGATTGGCTGAATAACTTGAAGTTGTTGGGTTTTGATCTCGTCCGAGCTTATAAAAGCCTTTTTCTTTTTTTCTTTTTTTTTTCTTTTTAATCGGGGTGGGTTGGTTTCTTTGCTATAAGTTTTGAGGCCTCAAATACTTCTTTTCTATGTTTGTAATTATTTTTATATATTCATTAAAGATTTTAATACATATATTTAGTTTAATCTTATAAAAATTAATATAAAACATCAAATAAATTTTGGGGGCTGCGGATTTCGAATATATATATACATTGAAGTTGGGTCGGAGCAAGTTAAAAACCGCCTTGCCTAGTCCCATTGCCATCCTTACTCCCTCAAGTCTTCTTCAGCTGAATTTTCATGGAAGACATTGTGACTCAGGTTTCCAATGATATCTCCAAATGGCCATTGGAGATCGCGGCTGTCATTGTTTGTTCAAATTCAGTCGAAGGCTTTTAAGTGATGCTGCTGCAAATTGCAATTTAGGTCTAAAGATAAGAACATGGATATGCTCCAGCAACAGCAGGCAGCGTTCATCAAGAAGCCACTTGTTTCGTGAAACTAATTTAATTTCTTGTCCAATTTTCAATCTGCCATTTTTCATATTTTCATTTCCTTATGATCTAAACAGCGTAAAAAGCTGAGAACAATGATACAAATGTAGTTCTGTACCGACGACTCAACGTCTGAGCAACTGTTTCGGGTCATTCCTTAGCGACATGCTAACCAACTTCAAGAACCAACAACCGACTGAAAGGGATGAAATGATCTTTGGTATGAGAATCAACGGCTTAGAAAAGATTCATTGACCTTAATAGGATCAGATTGATACAAGTCTCAACAAAATTTGTTCATTGAAGAAAGCAAAATGATTTTTTTTTTTTTTTGGCAAACTAGGTAAAAAGAATTGAAGAGAAAAAAAGACCCTAATAAAGGATGTGGTTGACTCACTGATTCATTGTGAGACTTGGGGTTCTCTACCACTTACTGTTGCTGCTGGTGTTGAGCTTTCAGATCTGTTTCCTGAAGATGGTCGATTATCGGAATCAATCTGCCGGACATTTTCTATCATTTTAACTAGTTCTGGCATTTTTGGTCTCTGATCCGGCATCCTCACAACACATGTCATTGCTACTTGTAACATCTCCACCATCTCTTCCTCTATATTTGCATATCTCATCAGTTCTATATCAAAAACCTCAGCTGTCCACTCCTCTCGAACTACTGAATGAACCCACCTGACCAAATGGACAATCTCCTCACCGCCAGTAGCATGGATAGGGGACTTGCCGGTTAGGAGCTCAAGTAAGACCACTCCAAAGCTATAGACATCAGAAGGCTGCATAGCTTTTCGGGTGTCGGTAACTTCAGGAGCACGATAACCGGCAGCCCGGGAGATGGGAGGGGCAAGTGCACTCATTATAGTTGATAGACCAATATCTGACACACAACCATACTGTTGGGAGTTGACAAAAATGTTCGAGGACTTGATGTTGCCATGGACAAACTTCCCATTGTTCTCCATATGGATGCGAGCAATGCCTCTTGCTGCCCCAATTGCTATTTTCATTCTGGCATCCCAATCCAGAGGGATTCTCTCCTCTCTTCTCTTACCTGCAAAGGCACTTGCATCATTTATGAATAAATCTAGCTATTTATTTGATCTCATCAATGAAAAACAGGCTGATATGTTGAAAAACCAGTTGTATCTATGACAAATATCGATCTAATATTTTTCTTCTCCTCTTCCCTTTTCAGTTTCAATAAAAATGTTACCATGAATTATTAGTTATTCGTATGAGCGATCACCTTCATTCCTAAACCACAAAAATGTTAACACAGGATACATTATTCCCATCATTGAAAACGTAAGATATAAGAACTTTTTCAGAAAATTAAAGCTTTCAAATCTAATGTCCAGAATTTTGATATATAACAATACAAAAGGGTAAGAACATTGTAAGCATTTTTCTTATTTCTTAATTATTCTCAATCAGGCAAGAATGGAGCGATCACTAAATGTTACAAATTGGAGAAAAACCCCAGGGGAATGAACCCATAGTATCAGAATTGGTCATTTACAAGGACATTATCTTTCAAAAAGTAAATCGCAAACAATAAAAAGTTTGTTTTCCACCATTTCAGAGATAAAATTGCAATTAGTTATGATCATATATATAAACAAGGGATTTGGACAAAGCGACGTACCATGTAAGATGGAAGAAACGCTTCCCTGATTGTAATAATCATAAACCATTAGCCTTTCATCTTTTGAGTAGTAATATGCCTTCAGCTCAACCACATTCACATGTCTAATGCTTCCGACAACTTCCATCTGTTGCTCGAAATCCCGCTTCCCGACACTAACCTCCTTCAACCTCTTCACTACCACTGTGGTTGCATCCTCTAGCACGGCCTTGTAAGAAATACCAAAAGTTCCCTTCCCCAATACTTCGGCAGAAGCCCTCAATAAATCCTCCAAATCAAATGTATAATTACATCCCTCAAAAAAGAACAATCTGTTATTTGCATCCTGACTCCTTGAGACCACTTTCTCCGGCGACATCTCTCCGGCTTGCAACTTTGGCGAGTACACATCCTCACTCTTTCTTCTTGAGCAGCAAACAATTATAAAAAATGCAAACGCCACAATCACCAGAACACAGCCAGCTATTATTATTCCTAGCAATGCAGTTCCTCCAAGCCTCCCAGACTTCTTGGAAGTCGGATATGGTTCGCTTGAGGGTGCAACAAATGGGGATGTTTGGGGAGGGATGCTTTCAAAAGAAATGTTGTTACCTCCAAATACTGAACTGGGGAATCTTGAAAGCGACTTCGGAACACGACCAGAGAGATTATTGTTGGACAGGTTTATCTGTTGCAAGCTAGGCAAATTCAGATCAGGAATTTCACCAGAAAGCGAATTGTTTGCGAGATTCAACGCCTGAAGGTGAGTCAAATTCGACAGTGAAATAGGAATACTCCCATTGAACCGATTGTTGGACAAATTAACAATAGTTAGATTCTTCCAGACCGAGAAATCCACCGGCAATGGACCAGAGAAGTTGTTGTATTGAAGATAAAGAAAAGACAAGTTTCTCAAATTAGAGAAATCAGAAGGGAAGTAACCACTGATACCATTGGATCTAAGGCTCAAAATCTGCAAAGCTGAGAGGCGACTAATGGTATTGGCAGGGATAGGGCCATGTAATCCGATTCCAGGCAATCTAACCGATATAATCCGAGAGCCATCGTCATTACAAGTTACTCCAGTCCAGTTCTTACAAACCCGAGAACTCTCATTCCAGTTTAGAGAACGCGAGTGTCGCAGATTGTTAACAAAATCAAGCAATGCCTGCTTATCTTCAACAGGCTCTGCATTTCCTTGAAACCAAACCAAACCCAAGATGCAAATCCAAGAGAAAACGTACAAAACTTCCATCTCTCTCTTTCTCATGCCTCACCTAAACACCTGAAGCAAAAAAAACGAGCTGTTTCTGCTACTTTCCCGGTTCTCTCCTTACATCTATGGTTTTAAGCTGAAAAGTGAAAAGCCATAGCGAACAAAAAACAAAGTAAACAGCTCACCAAAATTTAAAATAAGTCGGAGAAACAGAATGTAAAGTACCAAAGAACTAAGATGGGAGAAAAAAGGGGTCAGATTCCAAGATAATTGTCGAAAAAAGTAGTGGTGGATTCTGGGGATTTTCACATTAAAAAAATGAGATTGCAGGCTTTGAGTGAGTGAGGTGTCTTTAGTCAAAAAAGAGATCTTGCCAAAAACCCCAATTTCAATTCTTTAAGCAAATATAGTACTAAGCTCTATTACTCCTAGTTACGATTCACTAAGCCTCTTTTCTTTTTGTTCTTTGTTCTTTTAGCTTTTCAATCAAAAGGTTGAAAAATTGAATCCAAATTGGTGAATTCAAAACCAAACCCAGAATCTAACTATCTCTATAGAATCATAAACTAGTGAAAAAAAAATACCTCGTCTTCTAGATCTGTACTCCTCAAAACTCCTCTGCTTCCAAGTTCACTTCTCTTGCTTAGTTGAACACTTAAGAACCCTGCCTTTTTCATTGACCGACCCCCCAAAGAGGGAGAGAAATGATAAAGCAATGTCCAAATGAGTGAAAAATGCAAATCCTTATGATTATTTCTCTACGGCTAAGTTAGCATCCAAAGCATGCGAAAATCGAATAGTAATAATCATTAAGAAATAGATTAAAAATGATGAATTTTCTTTTAAAAAGAACCCAGAAAATTGCAATAATTTTTTCAAGAGAACTAAAAACAATTCAAGCTCAGAAATGGAACCAAATTACCAATTTGAAGCCAAGAGGGAAGAAAATAAGTACATAAATAGTAAACATATGAAGCTTTTGCTGCGTTTTTTTTTTTTCTTTCTTTTATGATAATTATTAGCAACGGCTATATATTTTTTGGTGACACACTGACACCAGTTGAGAGAGTCGGGAGTTTTTATAAGGTAACCGGCGGGTGGAGGTAAAAAACAACGAAAGAAGTAGTTACCTTAAACAAGACTACGATAAAAAATATATATAATATTAATATATTATTATTTTAAAATTTATATAAATATAAATTAAATTAAATTAAATTAAATTAAATATAATAAGATATATAAACACAATACAAATGTGAAAATTGCAGGTTAATAAGGAAAAAAAAAAAAAAAGAAAAATCACTGTTTTTCAGTGGATTTGGTGGGTAGTGACGTGGCGAATTTAAGATGTGACAGGTGGCCCAATCATTAAATTTAGATGGTGAACGGAGGATGGGATCACTTGCCTCACTCGGGTGCCGTGCCGTTCTGTCCTGTTGTCTTTTTACGATGACTATTAATGATGTATGGGCCCCTACGTGTTCCGGGAGTATTGGCCGTTTGATTTGATATTGTGAAATTTTCCGTTCGCCGTTCGATCTGATGAGTTTGGACAACGCCTTCTGGACCCTTCCCTTTGTCCTTTGACTCTGCATTTTTCAGAAGCAGTTCATAAATTACTTTTTTTGAATTTATTTTGGTATATATAGAAAAATAAATAAATAAAAAGTTTCGGAGTTGAAAAAAAATAAATAGGTATTATATTGAAGAGAAATATTATTAAAAATTGAAGAAAAATACTGTATTTATTAATAGTAAAAATATTATATCTTTTCAAGTAATATTAATAAAATGATGCATATCTTTTAAATGATGATTGATATTATTTTTAATATTTGTATAGTGATTTATTGTTATAGGGTGATTTTATTACTCATGATTTGAAATCAATTTATTTGGTTAAAAATAATTATTTTTTTAGATCTTTGTATTTGGTCCTATTACAAATCAATTATTCTTTTGTTTGAAAGTGCCAAAATAATCATAGGAATTATTATAATTGTACAATTTAATAAATTGAATAATGGTTAATGATAATAATTGTAAAAAAGTAGTGATATTTTTTACTTAATTAAATAATCAAATTAATAAATATATTTATTTTAAATAAATTAATATTTATAATATAAATTATGTTAAAAAATATTTGAATTAGAAAATAAAATTATATATTTATTAAAATCAGAACAAAGAAAACAAAAAAAATGTTGTACATAACATTAAAAAAAATTACAAGAAAAGACTAAATTTAGTTTTGAACTTGCTAAAATGAATAATAGTTTCAAAAAATTAAAAATCTATAATATAACATAAATATAAATTTGAGTCGAAGTAACTTTTTAATTCACATATTAAATTAGTAACACGACTATAACTGATTTTGTATATCACTTTACTTTGATGATAAAAGTTTTTCAACATTTTAGATAACAATTAAATCACCCTCTAAAGCAGTGATTTGGTAATTTTTGGTAATCTAAAATCACTATCGCATAACAACATTATTATTTATCAAATATAATGATCTGACCACCAATATATTTAAAATTCTAAATGAAATTATAATAAAAATAATATTATGGTTATTTAAATTTTTTATATAAAAACATGGTTTCTAAAGAATCTATCCAACTCTTTTAAAAATCCATTATTGCACACATAGCTTCTCCTCTCCTAAAATAGCTATTATTATTTTGTAACTATCATCTTTTCAAACAAATTTTTTAACTTCAAAATATCATTCTTTTTCAGCCATTTGTGTGTATGTGATCTATTCACTTCTGTTTATTTCATATTATAGCTTTTGAAGAAACAATAATGATTTAAATTCTAATAACCATTTGTGTCAAACAACTATAAAACGTGGTAGTTTGAAACCGTCAATGGTCAATTCATGTAGACTTCCTGTATTGCATTGAATGCATTCATGGTGCAACTAAATCGATATCACACATTTTATTGGGTCTTTATTAAAAAAAAAACTTTATTGTTTAAGTAATTACATATATATATATATATATGTACTTATCAATGATTAAAATATTTGGATGCACCCATTTTACTTATCTTTAAATATTTTTTTCTCAATTTATAGCAAGTAAAGTTTCCTAGTTACATGGTCCAATATCTCTTTGCAATTTCTAAAAATAAGGTCTCTTAACATTTTTCCCCCTATTTTGTAAGATAACTACCAAAATAATTGTGCTTTTGAAAACATTGCATTTGGAAGCATTGGTACTTTCTTTTTTTACCAAAACATTTTAGGCGTATATATATATATATATATATATATATATATTATTTATATAAAAAGGTTTTTCTAACATTTTTAAGTGCAAGAAGTTTCTATCTTATAAATCATAATTCAATAACTCTTATCTCATTTGTCATTATCTCATTGTTTCATCTTGATATACTTATTATTCTCACACCCAAGTCTCACTTTCACCCATCAAAATCCACTCATTCAATTTTTGTGAATTAGAAAAGAAAAAAAAAAAAAGCAACAACCAATAACAATGCAAAAGGGGTGAATAGTAACCTAAAATACCATATTTCATGCAATTTTTTTTTTTATAATTTGATCTTTCAACCACTTGTTATCGTCTTTACAATTGTTCTTAGCTTAGAATTATATAAAAAGAAAAAGACTCTCCACTTAATTGACCTGACAGCAATAAAATCCATTTAATAGGTTGATGATGAGCTGGTCAAGTTTTTTATTCTTATTTTCTAATTTTCTTTTTCATATTTGGATAGAGTTAAAGTAACTATGACCGTTGGAATTATTAGGAATTAGATTTTATTAATGACTGTTTTAGAGATAATGTTTTAAAATTATTTATATATAATAATATTTTTTAATATATTAAAAATAAATAAAATTATTAATTTATTATATTTAATATAATAATAAATTAGCTAATTTTAAAAATCAGAAAAGTCTAAAAATTTTATATTCACCGCTTCTCAATTTAAAAAAATAATAATTTTTTTATCCACTTCTATTTTTGTAAGGCATGTCTCCATCTGGTTGAACAAACATTTAACTAACGCTTTGTGATTTTACGGCTCTCATCTAAAAGCTTTAAAAACATTAAGTCCTTTGTCGCCTACAAAAAGTTGGCTGAAAAGTACAACAATAATTGTCCAAAAAAGTTAGGTTTAAGGCGCCCACTCAATGGAAGAACTACTTTGTATACTTTTATAACACGAGCTTTCTTATATCCACTTCAGTTTTTACATGTAGAGTATTTCGTGGGTCTTGAATTTGTTGTCCGATGATATCAAAGAAAGCATACATCCCGTTTAGTACTCATGGACATCCGGACACTGCTTATAGATGATAGAATAAATATTGACATGAGATAGAGGAAATATAAAATTTTAGCACTCTTATTATTCTCTGCCTTTAATTTAAAATTTTTTTGAATCTACACTATTTTAGATGTAGAAGCATGTCTTAAAAATTAAATTTTTATATCATTTTGAGTTTCTTATCTTTGTGGATTATTTTGAATATTCATTTAACAATTTTCAAAAGTTCTTTAAATTTTACCTTTTAGAAGACATTAACGACTTAAATTAATTAAAAAAAAAAAAGACCACACGGATCCAATTATTTATCCTTACCAAAAATTTTTAAACGGAGTTAGAAGAACCAATCAAGAAAGAAAATTAGGAAGAAAAAGAAAAGTAGTAATAGGAATTCTTATAATTGATGCACGAGCGCAAAAAAATTGGATAAGTGTGAGGAGGCAGAGAATATTTGTCAGAGTGAAGAAAGGGAGGAAAGAATGGAGAATTGAGACAATTGGGTAGAATACAATCAATGTTCGGAATTGGTTGTAAGGAAAAACATATGCAATTGTAATGTCTAGGAATCCCTAGGCAAGAAATTTTGATTTGATTTCCATGGAGTTGGATTCTTCTGCTTTAGAATGGGAATATTTGGGAATGGAAGGTGTGATTGTGAGTAATAGCTTTGGTCTAAGTTCCAAAGACTAGAGTAGTCATCGGATAGTCTTGGGCCATCGGCTTTTGGATATGGACATTAAATCTTTGACATTAGTTCTTATCTCGTTCTGTTTTCTAATCATAGTTTAAAAATAAAAAATTATATATAATAAAATATAAATTTTTAAATTTATTAAGTGATTATATGAATTAATTAAATTAAACTTTAAATGACATAATTTTCGGCGGCCTATTCTACCCATGGCTTGGTGGCTGCAAATTGAGGTAATTTTATGCAAAATTCAAGTAAAAAATTACAATATAATAATAATAATAATTAAAAGTATTTATATATTACTTCTTAGAATATACTATAGAAAAACATCTTGTAGTGAGGCCCAAAATAAATTCATCCTAAAGTTTAAAAACTGAGATTTAACTGCCTTTTTAAGTTTATTCCGTTTAATTTTTCCTCTCAAAGCCGGCAAGCTTCGCAAGTCATATGTTTTATTTTTTTTTCTTATCTTCTATCTATTTATTTATTTATTTTGATCAATAATTCGAAGTTTAAAAAAAATGTCATGAACCGGATCGGGAAGGGTTCACTCCGGTTTTTGCTTCTTTTATTTAGCTGGTTCATTAATCAAGACCCCGTTTCTCAAGAAAAAGGGCCGAAACAAAAGTAGGCATCACTTTCTTTGCAATAAGGTCGAAGAATACACTATAACCACGGCACCAATAAGAAATATGGATCTTTGCGCGTTTGCATCAACCATCAGAGTGGCGCAGCGGAAGCGTGGTGGGCCCATAACCCACAGGTCCCAGGATCGAAACCTGGCTCTGATAGATGAGTGGCTCAGCTGTCCACTGGTTTTCATTTTCCTTTTGTCTTCTTTATACAGTCCTTCAATCCTTTCATTAAGATCACCTTGACTTACTAAATCTTTTACCTGCTTAGCTCCTTACATTTCAGATTATGAAGATTCTGGTTTTGAAAACTGAGCTGAGCTGCTAGCTTTATGCGGCCTTTCATACGTAGGTACGGTCATCATCCTTTGCACCATTTTTTTTTCCAGGTAATAATGCATTTGAGAGATGAAAAAATATATACACACGAAGAAATTAAAAAAATAATCTACTTTGATCACCTTTTATGGCAACAGTCACTGTGACAGAAGTTCACTATGGAGAAACACTAAAACAGATCTCCACTTGCAGGACTTTACGGTGATCAAAAACTCTTATTATTTTGCTTAATATCATAAATAATTAAATACAAAATTAATGGATTCATTTTGCCACTGGTTGAAAGATGCCAGATGTGGGGAACTTTATTTGTATTATTTGCTGTCATTTTATTTTTCTTATGGAACATTAGGCCTCGATGTGGGGTTCAAGATGATGATCACTTCCTTCATTTTAACTTGAAGGGACAACTGAGAGCTCCAAACGGCCTGTCCATTCCTCACCCGGTTTCAAGGTGATTGGTTTTTCAACTGCTGCACCATTGACACAAAGCATCTGTTTGTATTCTTCATCCCCAAAATCAACCATGGTCTTTGATTTCTTCTCCCATGGATTCCAAACCCCTGAGGAGAAATTGCAAAAATAATTAAATATCAGGGCCAGGTTTTAGGAATTGCATGTTCAGTTGGAACTGCAGTGATCTTAAAATAGCTTGCTTTCGATTCACAAGGTTCTATGATATGAACACTTATATTACTGCTTTAGATTGATTGAACAGCCATAAAAGCTTTACCAACATCTGGAAGCCCTTCTTTCTGTATTAAAAAGGTCCGTTTTCTTTCATGATCGAAGATTGCAATGTCTCTTGAGCCAAGATAAACTCTGTCCACCTGCGAATTATAAGAAGCACTTAAGGCTTAAAACATCTACTCAGCCAAGTGCATGTTCAATTGGTCTTGTTGTACACAAATCGACATGTTTAATGTTATTTTATCAACTGAATGCTTATGCTTTCCGGGTGTTTTTCCTTTGAAGTTCTCATCTGTTTCCATTTTCCTAGCTAAAAGGTTTTGCCATTTACAGGAGGATATGAGCTATTAAACAACTTGATAGATTTCAAACAAAGAGTGAATGATTTACCTCAGATTCGAATGTCAAGGCATCTCCTTGTTCAGTGAAGCGCTCCCTTTGGCATAGGTTGTCAAGATAGTCAAGAGTCTCCAATCCCTCTACTCTCACTTCACTGTTAAATTAGTACAAGAAAAGATATCCATTAATGTCTAAACCTTATTGTTTCCCATGACTGAGTGCATCGGTACCTGATATCTGAGATGGAGAAATATGTCTGATAAGCAATTGAGAAACTAAAAGGCTTGCAGTTGATGTTCCTGATGCGAGATATCAAGCTTAGATTCCCATCTGCTGTCAAAGATACCCGAAGACAAAACTCGAAACTGCAAAGGGGAAAAAAAAATCAATAATTAATATGCAGAATTACATATAACCGTACTATTAATATCCAGCTAGATTGCCATGAAGTCATGGGTTTACATGTGTAATGTTAGTTAGCAGTGTAAAGAAGTTGCGTAACAGAGGACTACTTTTCCTGATCTTAGCTTAATTGTTAAGATTGACAGATATATCAGCAATTCCATTGATGAATTCGAGAGTAATTCCTAAGAATCCATGGCAGATTAAAAGTTTAAAGACCTCACCTGTGTGGCCAGATCTTCAAATCATCTTCTGACGGCTTTAGCAGCAAGTCAGTATAGGCCTTGCCACCGGAATCATTCGGACGCAATGGCGGTGGATCATCATCAATGATCCAAGTCTTCTTCCTAGCAAACCCATGTTGCTCGAGTGATCCTCGCTGAGCAAACTACTAAAATTTGAAAGATAACCCATCAACCAGATGCATAGAGACTGGTAGAAATCTGATGCCTATGAGCATCGAATCCTAAATACCTGCGGGAAGCATATAGGTATTCCTCCTCGAACTACACATGGTGGCTTGAAGATTGCCTATATTAAACGAAATCAGAAGGAGAACCGAAATTTACATTCGATATGATTGATATATACTAATATGGTTTTTGCTTTAGACCAGATGAAGACACAAGATACTAATGTTACCTTGCTACTTGTGAATAGCAATTCTTCTCCTCGGTCAGTCCTCCATGAAAGAACCTGTCCACCATGCAAGCTAACCTGAATAGATTTCAGGCAAAATTATCATTATATAGGCCTACTTGATTCTACTTGGCCAAAATTGCATTTGAAACTAAGGATAAATGACAACTTGAATAAAGCATCAGCTTAGTTTTAAACTTCTCTTCAACCTATTCAACAACTTGTCAATGTTCCTGATAGTTACCTTAAACTATGAAAAGACCAAAAAAGGAGACAAAAATGTGAAACAAAACAAAGAAAGATTCTGACCCTTGCAGATGCCCCTCGAGGATTCCGAAGCACAACCTGTTCAACCCCATTTCTATCCTTCGTGACTTCAATTGCTGCTCCAGAATGATTCATGGTGAAGAACACAGTGACGACATGAAAGTTGAAACAAATAAGCAGACAGATCTCTCTCTGTTATCTCAAGAAAAAACGCTGAGCAGTTGAAAAAAGAGAAAGGGCTTATAAGAATCAGTGAAGCAGTTGAGAATCAGAACTCTTGCCCTTCACATTTTCTTTGGAAAGCCAAAATTTCTCGTGAAGGGAATCTGAAATCCCAACTACCGGTGTTAACTACCTCAATCTTTCTTCTCCACTAAAACTGCCAATAAGAGAAAAAAAAATCAGTGACAGATTGATGCTAGAAGATTAAGAGAGCCCTCCAAATTCCCAAAACACTCGCTTTTAAACAGGCCAAATTCAAAGTTTAAGAAAATTCAAGGAGAAAACAAACACAAGGTAAAATCCTCTCTTCTAGAAAAAAAAAAAAAAACAATTTCCCAGATGTCCAAAGTTGTCTTAAAATTCAAAGAACCAACCAAAAAACGACTTCAAAATCAAAACAAATGCTGAAGAGCCCTTTTTTCAGAAACAGTTTGGCAAGGAAAATTTGAAAACAAGGAGAAGGGAGGGTCAGGACAAGAACAGCACAGCTCTTTTGTTTAAAGATTTGGCTGCAAATTTGAGTCTGACCTTTGCTTTTTAGCAAAAGAAAGATTGAAAGGTCAGATTTATTGAAGAGTTCATTACATGATCCTCATAGAGGCCATGCTTGAGAAGGCGACTGGCTCATATTTTGAAGTTAAAAAATTATGCAATAAGACCCAGTAACAAGGAATCTTAAAGTCTGAACATGCAACCCTGATATTTATCTGAGTTAACGGCCACTGAAATTTAATTAAATACTAAATAAACGAAGAAAAAAAATGTATAAAATAGAGTTATAGGGGAAAGGTTTTCTTATTTCATTTCTCACTTTCTTTCAACAAAATCATGATTACAGATACAGGAAAGTTTTGAAAGCTTAATCCAGAGGATCAGAGCCAATCTTAAAATGGATGGTTTCCATTAATATATATTATATTTTGTCTCTCAAGTCTCAACAGTCAGTGGTCAATTCATTTCTTCCTCACTTTTTTTTTTTTTTTACAAGATATTCTCTAGAATTATGTGTTGTTATTTAATCCTAATTCTATGGTGGTTAATTTATGTCATCCGAATGATTTTTTAAATATTTATTATTTGATATTTATATTTAATATATATTTAAATATAAAAATATAATTTTTTAAATATATATAAAATTTAAAAGAAAATTTAAATATTCTTGTGCCTGTATCATACACTGATTCCTAAACTTAGTAGAAAGATTAGGAA